>JABFDZ020000102.1:128058-148123 GCA_019775955.2 Pollimyrus isidori
CAGAGAATAAAATGGGCATTGCTCTTTTTGTGCCATTGTTGTAAATTGTATTGATGCTCAATAAAAAAAAAAAAAAAAAAAAAGCCAATAAACATAAAAACGGAATGAGGACACAAGAGCCAATCATGACACCCCGAACCCACACATACCCTGATTTTTCAAAGGAGAGGAGACTAATTAACGAGCCCGAAGTGGACCGGAGGCGACCCGTTTTGCTGCAGAGGGGTACGGCCAGCAGGGGGCGCTCTCACCTTCGTTGTTCTCGGGGATGCGCTCGTGGTGAGGACAGCGACGCACCACGTCGGCCACGTGCTCCGACTTCTTGTAGACGGCGGTGGCCCTCAGGACGGAGCCCGGCGGGGGCGGCCGGCTCACCAGCATCTGCACCGGGCACGTCTTGGCCAGCTGGCAGTAGAGCTTGTTCAGGACGGAGGAGTACTGGAGGGGGGGGGCGGTCAGCGGAAACGCGGTCAGCGGAAACGCGGACAGGATCCACGACGACCCGCTGCATGATTAATGAAGCATTGCACAGCTGCGATTACACACACCGACGCCCACATTCTGCCCTGCAGAAACGCCACGTTCTCATTCTCCATTGCAAGTTCCAGAAGCAATTAACACCCCCCACACACACACACAGATTCGCACACGCACACGCACACACACACACACACACACACACACACACACACACACACACACACACACACACACACACACACACACACACACCCCTTGGCCTTACAGAGCAATGATCTCACAGCAATTCGTCCCAGAAGACAAAGCAAACCTGGCTCTCAGAGCAAAAGTCACAAATCCCCTCAGCGGCTGCCGGGCTGGTCCAGAGAGCTCAGGCCCGTCCAGAGAGCTCACCTACGTCCCCACTCCTCCCCCCCAGCCTACGCTGTGAGCAGAGTGCCCTGTCCCCTCCCCCACCCTAGACTGAAGAGCAAGTCTGAACATGCCCGGTCTGACTGGTGGTTTAGGCGCGGGCAGGAGCGGGTGAGCAGGCAAACGCCTTCTCCGCCTGCCAGCGCGACACTCAAGCAGGCACCACCAGCTTCATGCTGGAGCCACACTAGGCCCCACGGGGCCCCACCCTCAGCCGTCTGTGCCCCCCAGAAGCCACATGGCCAATCACAGCCCGGGTAGTGCCATGAGTCACGCTGAATCTGTTTTTCTTTTTAATTTATCAGCGACCTTCGATAATTCACAACTATTCTGCTACTAGTGACCCGGCTCAGTTCCACCCTGGCAAGTTCAAACTTCACCCTCATCTCCCCCATAAACAGGTTTCCTATACAAATATGAAGTCACTCAGCATAAAACACCGGTCACTGGCAGCACTGCAGAGTTTAACTGTCCACCCCCTCTAAGCCCAATACTGTAACCCAGCCCCTAGACATCACTCACTGGATGACTCCAACTTAACCACGAGTGGAACAGCCTGTGTGAGGCTTCATAATGCAGATTCCAATGTCGATGTGCGAGAACTGACCACCAACTAATTATCAACTCTACATGGGGTTGGGAGAAAGTAAACTTGCACTCAAACGTAGCAGAATGTTTAAATGCCGAATGAGAACCAAGCGCATGTGACGTGTCACCTGTGGGCGGGGCCACGTTAGCCCCCTCCCAGTCAGGAAGAAACACAGAGCGGAGACAGCCAGAGGACATGCCTCTTCATGTCCGTTACCCATAAGCACCAGCCGGTCGTACCAAAATGCTGGGGGGGGGGGCAGCGGACAGGCCCGACAGTCTCCTCACCCCAGCACTGCAGGCTCGTCCGCACCAGCAGGGACACGAGGCCCCCAGGCGCCCTTACGGGTCCTTAAAGCTCCTTTCCAGCTCGCCGCTCCCACCCTGGATGGTCTCTGGGTCCCCACCAAAGCAGCATCCCTCCCCAGGATCGACCGAGCCATCCGGGAACGATGGGAAACCAAGCGGGGGTCGAGGTTCCCCACAGGGGTCCCGGATCAGCCAGAGGTACGGCTTCAACAAGGTACGGACCCCGAAACACCACGGGTGAGAGACAGCCAGTGTTCGCTAAACCTCTCCTGAAAATTGCTTAAAAAGACAAAAATTCAATTAGTATTTAGCTTATTCCTGCAAATAAGCTAATTACTAAATTTTCTACGATGGTTTACAGGAAGATTGGAAAAGGGGGGAAAAAAGATAGATTTTCCGCTTAAATTTGCTCCTAAATTTCACTAAAAATTGAAAATAAATTGCGTTAGTTGGATTACATACAGATAACTGGGACGAACTTTAGAGACTTTTGTAACTGATTAAAGGTATTTAAAAGGGGTCAGAACAGCCGAGGACCTCGCTTTGGTTTGCAAGCGTGTTTTACTCTCCACATTCAGGGCCAGGATATCTGCCCGTCCCTGAGCGAGAGGCGGGAGCCGTATCGCGGAGCAGAGGGATGGAGCGGGATCTTACCGCTGCGGGAGATACGAGCATGGATGGGATCAGCACCGATCACGTAACGTGGTACTGGTAGGGGCATGATGCGTCGCCGTGGCAACTCACCGTACTGGTAGGGGCATGATGCGTCGCCGTGGCAACTCACTGTACTGGTAGGGGCATGATGCGTCGCCGTGGCAACTCACCGTACTGGTGACGGACTTGGTCATGCTGGCCTGTGTGAAGCGCAGCTGGAAGTCCAGACTGCCGGGGTAGTCGGTGGTGGTGGGGACCGTGGCGGAGGGGGGTGCACCGCAGTCAGGGGGCGACACCGAGGGCTGCGGAGGTGCAGCCTCGAAGAGGCTAGCGTCGAACAGCTGCATGTTGGCAGAGAGAGATAAATAAACACAAAACGAAGAGAAACCCCATAGAGTAAAATGGTAAATAGACTGCAGTTATATAGACTGCATTTATATAGCGCCTTTCTACTCTTCCGAGTATTCAAAGCGCTTTACAATTTATGCCTCACATTCACCCATCCACACACCAGTGGCAGAGGCTGCCATGCAAGGCGCCAACCTGCACACTGGGAGCAATTTGGGGTTCAGTGTCTTGCTCAAGGACACTTTAATGGGGGAGGAAGCAGGGCTCGAATCAGCAACCCTCTGGTGGCCGACCGATAGCACTGCCTTCTGCACCACCATCTTCCCCAGTAAATGGGTCTGGTTCCACGTTCAGATTGTGAGGGTGGACCGTTTATCAAGATGCACATTTAACAAAACAAGCATCCAAGCCTGCCAGCGTCCCCCATTACGCGTTAGCATTAGCGGAAGTGCTCCAGCTTAATTCGACTGGGCTGTTTCCACCTCAACCCTGTTAAGGACTCCACATAAAAAGTTAGGGTGGAAAGACCATCATGGGCGCGAGCTTCCTGCTGAACGCTGTATCCTCCCTCCCACGCTCTTCAGGAGGCTTTAGATCCCCGTCCACCCCCACATTCCGGTTTCCAAAATGCTCCGAGGGCCAACCTCAGTGTCTGCCTGCTGAGGGGGGACTAGGGCACCCAGCAGTGCAAGCCGCAGACACAATGTCGGGCTTCGGGAAATTAGAATAAGGCACAGGGAGCTTTTATGGATTATGGCAGCTGCCTTTGCAGGTGAGCCGGAAGCGTAGCCCTCGCGACGGGGTGAGGGCCCGTGGACTGGGGCGGAGCAGACTCACATTTCCAATGTCTTCCCAAGTCTCGCTCTCGTTGGGCGCCGGCCTAAAATGTCGGTAAATGCAAAATAATCATCAGGTCCGCTATTCGAATAGACAACGTCGGTAACATTTGCTCCTTAGATATTAGCCTTGCACACCTTGCATGTGGCAAATAAAAGCCCTGAACCCCGTCTACAGGCCCTTAATAATATCGGGTCACACAAAACACTGGCACGGCTTGCAGGAGGCGTCTCAGTGGCGTCTTCTAAGAGGTAAGACCAGATGCAGGTGTTTGGGAATGCTGACACTTACATGAGGTTCCACAGGTCCTGGAACGTCTGGCTAAAGGGCAGGTTGTCGTCCTGCTCGGCCATGTTACCTCCCGCTTCCCTGTCTGCAGCGCTCATTTGCTTGCAGAAGCACGAAGGGCAGAGGGGCGAAGCAAATCTGGGGGGAGGAGGAATCACCGATACAGATGTTGGCTCTAATACAAGAACATCACATTGCACATGACCGCAAACGGCACATCGGCTTACAATAAACGTGTTTACGTGCATGCCACGTTACTGGCATTGTTTTTCAAACTTAACTTAAAAGACTTAATCTAATAAGGAGGTGCAGCCACATCCCGTGAGTAACCTCAAACAAGTCATGACGTGAAATCCCTACCCCCCCCCCCTTTCCCCTCAACAACAAAAGAATCACTTGGCGTTATTTACGAAAAAGCCGTGAAACGAAAGTAAGTTTTAAACATGGTCTACTATTTATTCAAAGAAAATTTGACACAACACACCTAGCGCGTGAACCAGGCCACAAAGTCAAGTTGAATTTACATTCAGCTCGCACACTGACACAGCAATGGCCTGCATACCTTTTCTCTAAAAATGTACAATTAAGATTACTAAAAACTATAATCCATGGTTGGTGGACAGCATGTATAAACTGCAATGTTGTAACCAATCAATTAAAGTGGCTGTAACTATGCCAAAACGAAAGTAAAACGCTCTTGCCATTTTTTTCCCTTACCAATACAGCCTCGTCGAAGCTCAAGCTGATGAAACCCCCGCACCTGCCGGACGGCGCTTCTAGAGAATCGCAAAAGCGGAGAGAAAATGCTCGGAGGATCAGCCGAAAGACCGCAAGCACAACTCTGGCACCGCCGGGCCAACAATGGAGCGGCTAGCTGTACGTGGGAACAACGTCCGTCTGTCTCTTCCGTATGGGCCAAGTGACTGACTCAGTACAGCTAACCATAACCAGTCAGAACACGAATCAAAAAATGAACTGCATTCGTATAGGAACTATTTTATGTGTTATATGTGAACACTTGTATGTTATATTAAACACCTATTTGCCGATATTATATCCCCGTCTCTAAAGGCCCAGATGAAGGAAAAAAGAACCACGGTCATCAATTTTCATGTACAAATAATAATTTAGCAGATCTTACCAATTCTGCAACTTGCCCACTTATGCGTCTACCCCACTCGCTGGAGGGCGGGCCAAACACGGTGGTTTTAGGTCTGTAAGTGAATTGATATATTTTTTTCCTTTTCAATGGAAAACCAACCATGCTTCGGGGATTCCCCGAAAACAAACCGGAAATATGGGCGTGGTTATGCAAATGCATCACATGGATACATGCGGCTTCCAATCAGATGCCGAACCAATCATATAATTAGATTTCGAATTCAAAACGCGCCTGCCGTACGTTCTAGAGAACGCGCGCACGGAAAAACCACTTGTCGTAAATCCTGAAAAATACGTTCAATTCCGCGCGCGGCAAACGATAGCGGGCAGTTAACAACAAAGCGCCCACAGTGGTGAGGAGGTTAACTGCAGCATCTAACTTCACTAGCGAATGAGAGCACTGGTTTCGAAGATGTCGGACAGTAAATATGATGCAGAAATAAAACCAAGGAAACCTGCGCCCAAAAGAAAAATCCCAGTTAATCTTCACGTACCACTTGTCACACACAAGTGAGTAATTCGTTACAGATAATCGAGGGTATAAAACGCATTACCAGATTCCGAAACCAGAATAACACGTTGGAAATCTCCACATAAGTATCAGCGCTGTTTATTTTGTTAATGGCATACTTTAAGGATGCCATTGCAACTGTTCCTTATGTTAATACGACTCCATTCACAGATTATCCTCGAATAGCATAAAATAAAATTTATTTTTTATATATAAAAAACTTGTGTGTGTATATATATATATATAAATAACTTTTATATAGTATTAAATATTGTCATAGCTTTGATGTACTTCAAACAGTCGCTTTAAACTGCAATGAGAAATAAATCAATTGCTTAGGCCTATATAACGTGTATGGATTGGGAAATTCCACGGGAGTTACCACGCAAGCAGGTATTTTATTCTGTCGTATGTAGTATTTCATTTAATTTATCTTTGCACGTGTCGCAGCCACATGAAACGTTTCCCAGGTCTAACCACAATTTACAACTTCCATATTGACTTATTCCATTTGAAAGTACAGTTATGATGCGAAATTCATAGTACAACGAATGCAAGCCTTTCATCGATATTCTGGCAGTATTATTATTACGTAACTTCTTTCCAAATTAAAATGTCAAACTCCTCGTTTAGTGTAAAAATTCAATATTATGTAACAGAGTATCAGCGTTGATAATCAGTATTTGAAGTTTATTTTGTTGCATTTTTTCAAATGACACCTTTATCTCCTGCTCGCGCTCGAATATGTTCTGATTGTGTATAAATATGACTTTAATTGTTGTTCACTTATACAGAGATGGCAAAATCCGTTAATCGTATTTTATTAGTCGTTCATAAGGCTACATAAAACAACGAAATGGATATTACGATGACAAAAGAACTATAGTTTATTTTAGATAGCTGCGCGGAGAAGCCAAAGGCCCAGGTCATGTTAAGTAAACTGAGCCATAGGTGTTGTAATTACATTTACAAACTTATTTTATATATCAGAGGTAGAAATTCAATGAGAAATACATAAGAAACTTGGCATAAGTTTATGAAACTACGCTAGATACATTGCAGCTTCACTCTAAATTAAATAACATGTTACTATACACTACGCGGTTATTACCGTATAACAGCTAGAGACTGCCACTACTCAACCGATCTATAATCATGCAAGAACTCATTAAGTCAGACTACCGTATAAACTGCCGCAAACCACAGAACGCCGTAAATCGCATAAAAGGCAAATTATCTACTGATCTTAGAATTGTTCTCAGCATATCCCTCCCAGTTCAATGCAAAACCAATGCTCGTTAATATAAACAGGGCAAAATAAGAAAGAAGCCGCTGCACTTACACGCGTAATCTGTTTTGCAAACAGTGAAGTTGTTACGAGCCTTTTGAAATGTAACCGGTTCGAAAGAGCTGCCCAAACAGACCGGGATGCACAGGAGCAGCTGAAAGGTGACTCTGGCAGAGGGAATATAATAATTAATAATAATAATAATAATAATCAATCCTTTATTGTCCCCGTGGGGAAATTCTTTTTGATGCAGATTTGCCAACTTTGGTCGGCTGGCTGTAGTGAGATTTTCAATTCGATACCCCTCTGCGCATCCATTTACGTGTACGTAGAACTTTCATTACCTTATAAATAGTCTATGGGGGTTGCAAACTGCCCCAACACCATTGATATTGCTCATTTTAAGTTTATGAGGAATACTCTAGTTTTGCCGTAAGATTTCTTGCTTGAGCGTTAGCTTAAAAAGTCACGCCAGATTCGTTACAATTGGCAATCCTAGAAATGAGAAAGTGACCATTACCATAATTCAATTACCATACCAATTACCACTTATATACGCAGATAATTATCACTATAAATTATGGTGACTTCTTTAGCATAAATGATCATAAATTAAATGTTTTACACATTATAACAACATACGGGACTTTGGGCACCCATGGAGGTGTGAGGGATATTTTAAAAGTTTCTCTAATAATAATTTCTTCCTTGTTGCCGGTTTATCTCAGTCTGTGTCCCTTTGCCAGCCTCAGGTAGGGAGAGGTGCTGCAAAGCCAACTGTATAGAAACTCAGAAATACACATTTTTAATGCTAAACTCCTTTACTGAGCAGAAAAACGCAGCTAAACTAAACGGCATGATCATCGTGGTGTGTGTATTACATCAGAAAAATAAAGCCCCAGTATACGAGATCACACAGCCACAAAATGGCGGGATTCACGTGCAAGATTCTCTCTTATAATACACAATGATCTAGATTTCTTTAGATTAACATTCCGGATAAACCTCAAAGATGTTCAAATGCAGGAAACATGTGTATATAACATTTTAAATAATGTGTTATTATTGGATGCCAAGGAAGTTTCTGAGAATATAATGAAAAGGCCACAATATCCGGGCTGAGAAATTCTAAGTATCACCGCATTTCTTGTCGTGAAAAAATCCACAACGATTCTGGAGCAAAACTACAATACAACTAAAACACTGCGATTTCCATTCCGGCCCATCGAGCCTTAAACTATAAAGGGGAAGGAGACCCTCAGATTGTGGAGGTGCTACGTGATGCATCAGCTCTCAAATGCATCTTGAATTCTGGACAATATCGAACATTTTATTATGAAATACAAATTAAATTAATGGGATAAAAAAAAGTTAATTAACCTAAGATGATTAAGGTCATGTTTTGTTAAGGTGCAAGAAAATAATGGCCTGTCTCAAAAATACATAATAATTAAATTAATGACTCTACACCTACACTGAGAGCAGGAAAACACGCAATGGAACATTTTCATCTGTGGTGCTTCTCACTCACAAGCTGAAGTATAAAATGGCTCTCAATCCCGACAGAGCGTACTGTCTCCAGCGCTTCCTGGGCCTCACACACCAACTAACAGGCATGTATCAGTCTTAAATTGAGCCGCCATCTTTCCGCAATAAAATAACTACCAAATAGGAAAAATAAGACGCCAGGAATAATTTTCAGTTCCGAACTTAGACCACGTACGCACGTGCCTGTTTGCCAAAACATGAGTCTGCTGTACTGCACTATTCCAAGAATAGTTGGTCTTAATTTCTGGGGAATCACGGTAAGAATTCAAAGGGATGCGTTTGAAAATCTATTCATGTCGAACTTTCAAAATGCACATGTAGCAGGAGAGGTCGAGCTGAATAGCCCTGCCTCTAAAATGGAGGCACCCACCTGTCATCAATGATGTTACAAACCCCAAAGACATTTCGGCAACAGGGTTCGAAAGCCTGGTCGGACGCGAAAAAGCTGGACGGCGCCACATCCGAATCCATGGTTCAGAATTTCAGGTGGTCAAAATGGAGCGACTACCCCCAATATCTTTAGCAAAACCGGAAGGGGCGGCTGTAGCACAGCAGTTTTAGGGGTTACCAAATTAGAGGGAGAGACGTCAGGACAAAAGCTGCTAACGCCGACCAATAGCAACAAGCAGACGAATTAGTGGTATTTCGAATATCAGAGTATTTTTGCGGAGCCCAGGTATGCAATGGCTGGGGGCAGAGCAGGTATCTGTGTAGCATTAGCTACCAAACAAACTGAAGTCACAGCACAGCTCAGAGGCCGTACATGTAGACTGAATGAAACAACAGCGGTTTACACACCAGTAAAACTTACAAGGAGTGTTAATTCATGAGAAGCGAGGTAACGGAACAGAAACGAACCAACAAAGCACCGGTAGCAGCAAACGGAGCGGTGCCCCATCTCACATTCAGATGCCGATTCAGTGATTCATTCAGGCTGGCCGGTAGGGTCAGCTGCAAACTCTCCACATCCGCCATGAGGAGATCTTCACGTCCTCGCTCCGTCCTTTTCCTGTCTTTCCTCAGTCTACTTATTATTTTTTTCGTGCCCCTTAATTTATTTAAAAGTACGAACCTCAGTGTCACGGAAGTGGCAGATAAGTTGTATTCAGCGGGCTCCGGCTGCTGCGTCCTCTCTCTCTCTCTCTCTCCCCCCCTCTCTCTCTCTCCTCTCCCTCGCCCTTTACTGGCTGATTTCACTTCCGTCCGCTGTCCTACCGCCGACTGATAGATCGTCACACTCTCTTGGTTGGTGACTTGTGGTCAATCCCTTGTTATCTCTGCGTTTCATTTTCAATTCTGCCAATTTCCCTCCAGTCTTGAGTCTGCATGTCCCTCATAACCTCAATCATTCTCTCATTTTCTACATTTCGTCACCCTGAGCTCTCGCTCTCTGTGTCACATGACTGTACTTACTTCCCCACCCCCTAGCTGATGTGAAGCAGCAGAACTGATCAGGCTATTTGGACATGCTCACTTCGGACCTCCCCTCCGTGTAGCTTTAAAGTCATGACAGAAGATGCGACAGTTAGACTGAAAGCGCTCGCACAGATGAGAGGGTGGTGCACTTGGCTGACACACATTCTCACTATGACAGAGTGAAGGGAGCTGCCCGTGTCTCTGAAAAGCGGGACTCTTGGCCGCATGCGGAACTGGGCTGGTAAACAAAAGGGCGCCAAAGGGAACATTTGAGGAACCTCCCTGGGCGGGAGAGCAGACCTGGGCGGGAAAGCAGCCCCAACCGGCACACGGTGCCGCCCGCGTTTGGAGAGAGTTTCTGCTCACGATCAACCAATAGCATCCACTCCTGATAGACCACAGAGTTTCAATTTCCTTCTGCGTGAACCAAATAGGTAACTGACGGGGAGGGGAGAGAGAGAGGGATGAGGGATTCGTAAAAATTATAAGATATTCTTCACTCTTTTGAAGCCTCATATTGTTTCCATTTAGTGCCACATGTTTAATATTTCTTTCATTCTCAGAAATAATATGACCTAGCACATCAGATTGCTTCATGTGACTCTGGCCAGTTACATTACTCTGACACATTCCATCCTGTTACAGAGACGCATTTCATATTGTAGCACAGGGGGGCCAAATCCAGTCCGAGGGGGGGGCGAGTCCTTCAAATTTTTGGGTTTCCCCTCATTTAACACACCTGATTCAACTCCTCATGCTAATTCCGACACAGCTCTTGATCTAGCGTCACGGAGACTGACATCACCATCTCCCTGTGAGGAAAACTAGGTATTTTCCACAGAATTGCTCAATCCTGACGAAACAGGCGCTGCACAGTACTCACAAACCGTCTCATCCAATCGGCCACGTTCCCCCGGTGTTTTCAGAGGGCAACCAAGGCGCTACTTGTGAGTGTTAAACACCAGGATGCTTCACCTGGTTCCAAGACGGAGGACGCGATTGTGCCACAGACATCCAAGCGACAACGACGGAATGCTCCACATCAGGGGTGGCCAGTTTTATCCACAAAGGGCCGGTGTGTATGCAGGTTTTTGCGCGGGGCTCTCCAACGCGAACCGGCGCGCCGTCCAGCCAGCGGGTCCTCCTGAAAGGCAGACGATGCCCGTCATCATATTTGCTCTTCCATACTTCCATAACGTTGCCGCTTTCCGAAAAAAACACGACACTCTTCAGAGTGGGTGTGTTTTTAAAGATGATCTGAAATCGCATTTCCTCTCAGGCACCTCTAGTCACGTACCACGGGACGGTCCAGAAGCCAGTCTGGTTGCTGGAGGCTGATTTGCCGCTTGCCTGGTGATTTTTTTTTGCACTATTGTTTTGTTATAAATCACCGTCATTAACGTGTTGATTTGTCTGTTATGTGCAATTATACAAACATACTGATGATACTCTATACTGGTTGTAGCCCGTATTTAAGGGTGGGTGTCTGTAAAATTTCATTGATATTCGGTCATTTCAGACACTTCTTATTCGGAATAATACTTTCAGAACGGTCTTAAATCAATAAATAAGGCTATCAAATAAATGTGTATCTACTATGTAATAATAAAATGTTTCGATTCATAAAACTAGGAAAAGAATAATTCATCCCCACAGAGTGATATTAAATCTGTCAGTATAGCATGCAGATATTTTTTGTTAAAATCTTTCTTTAAATCAAGGTCATCGGATCCACCTCTGTCTGCACCCTGTCCCCCGCCGATTGCTCAGTGCGCCTGTTCCTGCTGCTACAGCCGTACACTTCACCTCATCGCTGGTCTGCTGCCAGGCCGCAGTACCAGCGCTACAATATAAACGGCCGAGTGCCACTTTGGCTAATGGTGCACCGGCCATCAGATTGCATTTCTCTGGCCTGCAGGCTCCACTAATGGCCTCATATTTAAAATGTTACCTCACATTTCGCTCTCTTCACCTTAATATTGGACTGTCACCTTTCATAAACTCGCCATTTCTAAATTCACCTATTTGTAAAAATAGAATTGCTTAAGTTAACAGATCATCTGAAAACGCGACCTTATGTAAGCTATGGTTATGGGAGTCCGGTTGCTTTAAATAAACCACGGACTTCACTTCACAGGACCGCGAGTGAAAAATCCGCCGTTTTGTAAGCGCTCGGCGTGGGCCGGTGCCAAGTGAATGGTCCCCCTCCGCGAACGCGCCGGTCCCGCACCGACCAGATCAAGCCACAATGGGCTAAACCCCCCGGAAGAGCACTCCCGCCGGGGAGAGCAAAAATACCTTTCTAATACAGATGGTGACTGGGAATTAGGTATATAATGAAGGAGTGAAAGCGGTGCAAAAGCTCGTGCCCGGTATCCCAGGCGCGCTCCCACCATCCAATGAGTGTCAGGATGGAAGGGTGAACGCGGCTGCGCAGTTAGGGAAAGTGTTACTGTGGGGGGAAAATCCTTCCTTTCTGGATCTGGGGGCGCTTATTGTTAGGGAAGCTAAAGAAAGAACGACGAGTTGGTGGTCCTAAACCTGGGGCCGGTGCGGATTTCTGGCTTCATCGACTGTAAGGGCCAAGTGGAGTGCGCGCCTCGGCGCTCGGATGCGCGGCACCAGCGCGCCGCTAAATAACGCGCAACGCCGCCGGAAAAGCGACGGGCGAAGAAAGGCAGGAGGCTCTGTTGGATCGACGCTGTGAGGCGAGGAGGGACGGCCGGGTGTGCGGGGGCAAAGAGGAGGAAGCTGGATTTGTAGTCGTGCGAAGCGGGGCTGACCGGCCGGAGACGCGTTTAACTGAGAGAAGGAGAGTGGCCGAGGTGAGTGTTTTATTAAAACCACGGGAGACGCAGCCCATCGTGAGCCCCTGCCTCGCTTGGATACTTTAAACTGTCATGTTATGTCATTGCATTGCATTGACCGGTAAAAAATGAAGGTACAGATGTGCATTAATTTGTAAAGTAGGCGCTTTTCGTTTGGTGGATCTTACAGCAGATTACGCATTTACGGGTGTTAGTCTCCCTGTGAGGCCGAGCGGCCCTGAATCCTACTGATCGCAGTTATAAATCCCAGCCTGCGTATCCCCAGCCAGTCGTTCACACTCATGCAAAAAGCAATTAACTGCTGTAGAATCATTGCATACGTATGCATTTATTGGAAGTGCCTTTTCTACTTTGCACGCACACTATAATGTATGTTCCGTGTAAAATGTGGCCATTATCCCGCATTAGCGTTATCCGGCCACGCCGGCGGGCCTCGGTCCAGGTCCGGTTTAAGGGGAGGGGAGGGGAGGGGAGATGTCCGGTAAATAAACTGCTGTCTCCTCCCACAAGATGCGCTTGTGGATACGAGCGGCTCGCTTCGGTATCATCGGGGGGCATCCTGCGCTTGTTTTCCCATTATTTCCGCAGATGGCCCGGGACCGGCCATGGCTTAAAATTATTTCCAACCGTTGGATCCCCTCAACATGCCATGGTGAAGCCCGGTGTTTCTGGCACATGGTCAGCCGTGTATTAGTGTGGTTTACAAGGGTTAAGGTAGTTAAGACACGTGATTAAGCCGAATAACCGGTTAACTGTAACTAACGCCGCGGGCGCTAAGATCAGCCGTCACAATTTTCAGTTATCCTCTTAACAGCTTTATCTTTAATACTTTTAATAATTCTAGTTTGTAATGTATGTAATTATGTACATATTTTTCTCATTCTATTTTTCTAATTTTATTAATATTTTGATTCGTATCTTAATGGTCCGTCCCACCCGCTTTTACACGCCTTTCTCTAACTTGCATTTCCCTACTTATTTGATTTCCGTCCAACCCACAAGATCACAGGGCTTTAGTATTGTGAGAACTTGCAGCGACACGCTAACTCTCGCCCAGGGCCCGTTGTGAATCTGGCACCATGGTGACGGAGCGCCCCCGTGTGGTGCTCCTGTGCCCTGCCACAGTTAACCTGCCTCCCGTCTGCATTGTGCACGACTTCCTGTGAACAGCAGCACATAGTGACCAACGGATACTGTACTCGTGCTCTGTGCTGTCCTGTTATTTTAAATTCTAGGTTCTCGTGATGAAAACGAGGGTTTTGTTTTAACCCCACAGTCTGGCAGGTGAGCGTAACTGAAGGCCTGGGGGCTGCAGGGAGGCGTGGTTCCGCTGTGGTTCCGCTGTGGTCCTCAGCATTGACGTGTTGACTGTTCCCCAGCGTCGATATGGCCGACGCTGATCTGGACTTCCAGACGGGCGATGCGGGGGCCTCCACCACCTTCCCCATGCAGTGCTCCGCCCTGCGCAAGAACGGCTACGTGCTGCTGAAGGGGCGGCCGTGCAAGATCGTGGAGATGTCAACCTCCAAGACGGGAAAGCACGGCCATGCCAAGGTGGGCTGGCCGGGCCAGGTCCCCACGTTGTTGTGTCAGAAATTGAGAAGATCTCCTGCATCTTTCAGTGTGTGGTTTCTCTGCACAGGTCCACATGGTCGGAATCGACATCTTCTCAGGCAAGAAGTATGAGGATATCTGTCCCTCTACACACAACATGGACGTGCCCAACATCAAGAGGATGGAGTACCAGGTGCCTTCTGGGATACGATGGGGGGGCTGGTTCCTTCCTCCTTCCTTCCTCCTCCTGACCGTCCCGCTCCCATCCACAGCTGATCGGCATCCAGGACGGCTACCTGTCTCTGCTCCAGGACAACGGCGAGGTGCGGGAGGACCTGAAGATGCCCGAAGGAGACCTGGGCAAGGAAATCGAGGCCAAGTTTGATGCCGGCGAGGAGATCCTGGTCAGTTCAGTCGCCACAGGGCCCTTAGCTGCTGCTCCTCCTCTCTCCTCCTTTCCCCGACCCTCACCGGCCTCTCCTTGCGCCCCTGGCAGATCAGCGTCCTCTCCGCCATGAATGAGGAGTGCGCCGTGGCTGTGAAGTCCGTGCTGAAGTAGAGGTGAGGCAGCGGCTGGCCTCCTCATGGGCCTCCCCACGGCTTCAGGGAAATTCAGTGTCTAAGTTGGTGGTTTCAGATCCAGGAAGTAAAAATCTAGACCATGAATTACTTTCAACCAACCAGTTGAGCATAAAGAGTCTGTCATGGAGACTCAACTGGTTGGTTGGAACAGAATCTTGGTAAGGATTTTTACTTTCTGGTTCTGAAATTGCCACCTCTGGATAAGTTGTTCCTGTCTCAGGTTTCCCAGCCTGATGTTCTCCTGAATAGACTGTCGGCTTTTGATAACAGGCCCATGGCTCCTTCACCTCGTGCTCAGTCAGGTCCAGGACCTTCAAATCCAGACCAAGATTTTGATTCTACCAGCCAGTCAACTACTCTGTGACACTCTGTGCTCAACTGGTTGGTAGAAACAAAATCCTGGTCTGGATTTGAAGCTGCTGGACCTGAACGGCCCGGCTTGCCTCATGCTAATGGATCATTGGGTTTACTAACATTAGTAATATTTACAAACATCCCACATTGGGGTGGAGGGTGGTCTGTGCTTTCCATGTGTTCTGTGCAGGTTTGTATTTATGACGGTAAACGCCCACGTTCCCCCCTCCCCGTGACCAAGGGCGGGGCCCTGATCCGTCCCTCGCTCCTAACCCACTGTCCCCCCACTGTCTCTAGGGTGTGGTGAAGATGCCTGGACCAGATGAGAAGAGAGGGAACGAGTCCTCCTCTTCATCTCCTCTTCATCATCTCCTCAGTCTCTCACTCTGCCTTCTACCTTTTTAGGCAAAAAAAAAAAAAATGTAGGAAATATATTCAGAATACAATTGGAAGCTGTAAACAGAAAATATATGCATATATACTGTAATGTAGAGCATCTATTCCTGTAATTCACCAAATACGGGCATGGGGGGGCGATGTTTTCGAAGCGTGCCAGCTTGGCGGTGGCAGGCCTTCCCTGTAGGCCTGCAGGAAGGGTGTGCCAGCTTGGCGGTGGCAGGCCTTCCCTGTAGGCCTGCAGGAAGGGTGTGCCAGCTTGGCGGTGGCAGGCCTTTCCTGTAGGCCTGCAGGAAGGGTGTGCCAGCTTGGCGGGGGCAGGCCTTCCCTGTAGGCCTGCAGGAAGGCTTCATGGCTGCTTTTAAAGGGCTTTCGCATCTCCTGTCAGCCTCTCTACCGTGTTTAATATCGTTAATCCGTGTTACTTTCCAGATCATCCTGTAGTCCCCCGTCTCTTGTATCTAATGTCTGTTTTAGGGATTGTGGGAATCACAGTGAGTGTTAAAGGTAGAGTACTTAAGGACTGCCATCGGTTTACAATGACGACCTGCATTTTAGCCATACATTGTAAGTCAGGTGCACCTGGTCTGGTCTTTGTTTTGCAAAAATGTTTTTCAGAGGAAAAAAAAAAAAAAAAACACTTTTTGTATGAATACCAGCAACAATACACTGAAAATTAAGTTTTGAGAATTCCTCAGTAAGGAAATTAGATCGCCGATCACAGCGTACCACTTCACACCACAGCACAGGTCCGACTGTGCCCACTGCTAGCCCCGCCCCCCAGAAGCACACCCCACACAGTGATTGGCAGGTTTCTGGCTCGACTGCGGCACTGCAGCTTATCGATTGGCCATTCGCTGCTGTCCCTCGGGTTTCGTTAGATGGCGCAGACAGTGCTCATTAACCTCCGTCAGGCAGAGCAAAGATCCTAAATGCTTCAGCCTCAGCAGGCCAGCTGCGTATTTATCGTGTGATTATAACCATCGTAAAGGTGTGTGTGCGCTTGCTTGCTCACCATGCTCGGAGCAGCTCCAGACATTACGGCGTGGCCCCACCTATATCAGCCGCATGCTCAGCTTGCCACGGTGATGCGTTTAGTTCACGTTTAACCTGAGGATGACCTGGAGTCGAAACCACCACCTCGAAGTGCCGGGACACAGGTGGCCACACCTTCCGGAAGCTGCTTCTGCCGCATCGGGGACGAGCATCAACTGTTCGGATATCAGCAGGTCGGACCCCTTCAGAATTTTTACGTAGAATTTTTTTTTTAATTGATGTGACGTCAATATTATCCGTAACTAAACCGCGAGGAGTCAGTCATCCGCTGTGTTCTGCTGAAATCTGGAAATGTTAACCCTTGCCACGCTGCATGGTTCTCTTGTGGTCCGGACAGCCAAAGGGCTGGCTGGGGTTCATGCTGCTGCTGTTGTGTTCTTCAGGACCACAGATAAAAGGACATTACAACCATTTCCTCCTACGGATGCAGATGTAGAGATTTGTATAGAATATAAACTCAATGCCATCAGTGGATGTTGACGTAGCCCGTCTAGTATCGCAAAGTGACGCTAAGATTGGGGTGATAAAGGATCAGAATGTAACTTCAGCTCCTCTTATGTATTGTTGCCACACAAGTGAAACATCTCACGTCCCTACAATCATCTTTAATCCACTTGCATCACAATCACACGTGTTAAATAAGTACTAAAACTTCACAGACTGGTGACGCAGGGAGAGGGGATGGGTGGAGGAGAGGGGATGGGTGGAGGAGGGGGGACGGGCGGAGGAGCAGAGCCCCCCGTGATGATGTGGCCCTGCCCCCCCAAGCACACACTACAACCCTGCTTTTGTTACGCGATTCCTTTATTTTTGTAGGGTGCACGTCTGTTTGATCTCAGACTGAAAATAAACGAACTTCACCAGTGGAGACTAGTGGAGTCTGAATTCACACGATACAAAATGTAGATTATACTTCAGATAAAGCTTCGGACAGGTTACTCTGTGTGACCGCATGGAAGAGGGTCACACACTATAGATTCTATTCACACACAATCGTTAAGAAATCCTTGCCAGTTTTCAGAAAACTTAAGTGTTCTCATCTTTAAAATCCTAAAAATACAGCAATACGTACTATTAGTATTTACACAGCAGCCAGCGCGGAGCTCGTGAACCTCGTACAATAAAGACGAGCGGGGATCTGACCTCAGATCAGATCTCCGTCCATCGTCCTCCTGAGCCCTCATCACTGCCTAAAGCGGAAACATGGAAAGCGGCACTTTAAAATCAGCCAATCGGCCGTTCAGCCACGCTCCCCGTGGATGGACGACGGCTCGGCTGCCTTCTCCCTCATAGGCCGACTCATTACTTGCTGTGGTGGTAGAACCTCTGTGCTGATTGGCTGTGGGAGAGGTAGGCGTGGCGAGGCGCAGGCTGAGGCGAACCCTGGAAAGTAGCCTATTGCAGGGAAGCAGAGAAGGACTGGAAGGGTCATCATGACTATTCCTGCCATATAAGGTGTAACATTCCTACATTGTGCAGTCAGACTTACTTCTCTGCATAAGCCATGTTGTGCCAAATCCAACCTCAAGTGGGCTGATCTACAGTGCCATTCTAAAGTTTGGAAACACCTTTCCACAGAAAGGTTCATATGTAGTCTTCCCTACACTTTAGAATAACTGCAAAGACTATAAAATTACATATATGGAATTATGCACTGAGGGGAAAAACTGTTTGGGGGACAGCTCTTTGGGTTAGGACTCAGTAGGTTTCTGGTTCAAATCCCACAGGCAGCATTCAACTGCCCCAGGGACTGGCCGCCCCTACTGTCTCCTCTACGCCAGGGTCATGAGGTGGCCTCCTGGGATCCAGCTGTGCTGACGGAGCTCCCACACATGTGCTAAGCTCTCGCTGAGAGATCTCATCTGTTCCTTCACCCTCTGTGTTTGGCTCAGGTGAGCAGGTCACGTGGTGCGACACTATCACTCTGTTGTAGGTGGTTTGGTGTGTATAGACTTTTGATACCTTTAAGGGTTAAATCATATCCACTTGTGTCCAAAGCAAAATACAGTTGTGGACCAAACTGCGTAGTCAGCCAGTCCCTTTAGCAACTCCGGTAAAGGGCCACTCAAGATCACTCTGGGATTTGAACCAGCGACTTTCTGATGACAGGTACTGCACCCTGACCTGCTGAGCCACACCGCCCTGAGGCCGCCCACACTCGCAATCCCCCGTCAGAGAGTGTTGAGAAACACGCCACTGTTTCTTTAGCGACACCGGCATCCATTAATCCCCTCTGGCACCAGCCGTCCTTGCAAGCTGCTGGGTTTTCTAGCCCTGCTATTCTGATATATTAATTCAGCACTCTAGTGCCCCCAGCAGAACAAGTAAGAATTGCAGAATTTAAACATTATTTTTAAGACGCAATGTAAACAAGTGTGACTCACAGGTTGGATGATGACAAACTTTACCGATTTATATAATTTCCCTTCAGTTGAAGTGGAACGGAAAGTGGGAGCGAGGCGGACTCACCGAGTGCGTTGGCTGGGGGGGGGTCCCGTGACTGAAGGCCCCGGGGGAGGCTGGGCGTGGCGGGGGGGCGTAAGGCAGGCTGGACTGTCACGGGACATGGCGGAGGGGGAGGGGACGCGTCAGCGAGCGCAGTGCGAGTCAGGGTGAGTGTGTGTGCGTCAGACCGCTGGCTGACCTTCGCTGGGGGGATCTGCACCGCGATGGAGCCTCCGGGCATCAGGCTGGCAGTGCCAGGGTGGAGGGCCTGTGGGTGCAGGGGCCGCAGGGTACTCTGTGACACACACGGGGCAAAGTCACCGATACCTGGCACTGGGGACCCACAACTGACACAACCAGGAAGGTTAGAGAGTGACACAGGGAGGGAGAGAGAGAGAGAGAGAGACGGAGGGAGGGAGAGAGAGAGACACAGGGAGGGAGAGAGAGACGGAGGGAGGGAGAGAGAGACGGAGGGAGGGAGAGAGAGACGGAGGGAGGGAGAGACGCAGAGAATGTCCTGACCGCGTCGGTGAAGCCAGACTGCTGGTTGGCATGTTCCAGCTGCTTCTGCAGGGGGATGGTGGCACTGGGGATGAAGCCTGGGAAGAGAGGAGGGTGAGAGAGGGGCACCGTGTCGGGGGGGGAGCCAGCTGCCCCCAAAGGCCTGGTCCTGTTCACAGCAACAGGAAGCAGCCGTGAGAGAAAGACAGCCCAGTCTGTCCAGTAAGTTCTTCTGTTCTTCACTTGTGAGACGCACAGACACACGTACAGACAGACAGACGTACCCGGCTGTGAGGGGAAGTGGCCATGCACGGCGTAGGCCTGCGGCTGGTGAGGGAGATACTGCATAGCCTGGAAGGCCGCCGCACCTGCCCAGATGAGGAGAGAGAGTGTCAGAGGCAGCAAGGACAGGGACACCCTCGAGGCAGCAAGCACAGGGACACCCTCGAGGCAGCAAGCACAGGGACACCCTCGAGGCAGCAAGCACAGGGACACCCTCGAGGCAGCAAG
>JABFDZ020000102.1:162972-174560 GCA_019775955.2 Pollimyrus isidori
ACTTCCTAAACCTAACCCAGACTTCCTAAACCTAACCCAGACTTCCTAAACCTAACCCAGACTTCCTAAACCTAACCCAGACTTCCTAAACCTAACCTACTGAAGCTATCCCCATCCCCACGTCACCTGTACAGGCCAGTCACACTGCCTTTCACCATTACGTTTAATTTGACCAAACTACCTTCTGACCTTCTGATCACACACACACGCCCCCCCCGCCCCCCCACGTCTACAAACCGGGGGGCCGGAGCCTCCAACGCCCCAGGAGAGAAGCATATACTTACTGAGCCGGCTTCTGGAGATGGACGACAGAGGTAAGAGGTCATAACGTACTGTCTGATACTGGATGATCTGTAGCAGGGGGTGCACAGGAATCGGGGGGCATAAGAGGACATGCTTAATCTCCCCAGCTTGATGTCGATATCTTGGAAATCTTTACGCAATAATGCCAACCTACACGCTTTTTAAAGTGCCTTGATAATTATCAGGCAAACAAATACTTTTAACCTGTCAGAAGACACTTTCCCTTCATAATATAAGCTTCAGGCAGTTAATAAACGGTGGCATTTCTGTTTGTTTCGATCATCTTGGTATTTCAGTAATGTGCACTTTACCAGCTAAAATGTTGTTCCACAGCATGACAATGTTGAACCATGACTCTCTATATATATATCATCTTAGAATAGATACATATTTAACTCTAACTCTGCATCATGGGCGCAAAGTTGGACAACGTGTTCGACCAATAGGACCTGCCGTCAAATGCAATGACATCAGATACGTCTGTTACAGTGTGTCCAAACTGAGCCGTTTCCTTTCCAAACAAACAGTCATTTGTTGCTAAGCAAGCTGTCAGCCGACTAACAAGTGGGTGCCTCACTTAAATGCACAGTCAGTTGAGAGCAGTGTTTCTCAGCCCTGTCCTCCTGCACCCCCGGACAATTCCACATTTTTCTTTTCCCCCAGCTTGCTGCCCATCTGAACCAAACAGTCAGAAGCACCACATCCGTGCACACTAAAACAACAAAAGTTAATCTGCCAGTTGTGGCCGATCTTCGTATATTGATAAGGCTAATTTATATCAAGATTTCTGTGAGGACCTTTTTAGGGCACACGTCATCAGTTACTCTAAGCATGCCTGTTACCTTGTACATGCGCCTATTATGTATGTTTCTACTATTTAAAATCAGGATCTAATTTCTCGTATCGACTTGTTCGCTCACCGTGCGGAGGTGCTTCCTCAAAATGCACAATATGAAGCCCCATATTCTGGACGTGACTCCGAGGAAAGTGCGGATCCAGAGTAAACACTGCCGTGTCTTCAACATGTCGACGACGTAGAAAAGGGACAACGAAAGGGATCGAAGAAGCGGGGAGAGAAGGTATATTCCACACAGGCGAGAAACCAGTCCCCAAAGGGGACCACCCTCCCAGGACCACCACAAAGTGCCACAGAGTCGTATGCGATTAGCCTGTCCGAATAAGAATCAAGCAAGCAAACTGCTCTGTCTTGTTAACAAACTTGCTAGTGTGAGATCAGTTCTTCGATGTCGCATTCACCTATTAAAAAATTCAATATAAAATACGAAAAAAATGGCAAATTACAAATTTGACATTAAAAATGCAATGTGCGAAAAGCAGGCAGTCAACCAAGTTGCAGACCGGTATTCCTAGGTTGCTGACCCTTTGTGGTCTAGACTCTAGTACTCTTTAAGACTGGCTTATTTTAACGTCAGAAACATATCATTTTTGCACGCTACCGCGAACAAATGACAAACGTTACCAAAAAGTACAACGACACCAAGAGTGCTTTTCAGTTATCAGTGAATCCAGAACCTTACTGCGAGTCGCCATTGTCGTTCTTACGTCACTTCCGCGAAGGAAAAACTGGATTTTTTTCCCCCCGGTCGCTGGACCTATTCTCAATTCGACCGCCGTACTCTGTTCAACTTTGCTGCTTTTCCATTTTTCATTTGTATTTAACTAAAGTCGTCTCATGTACACCAAAATATAGCGAATGCTGTATACTTTTATTTGCGATTACTTTAAGGACAGAGACATGCTTTTCTACTATTAGTCATTTGTATTAATAGTGTTAAGCTTTACCTAACTATTTTTCTGCAACGACTTACGTTATTTAGAGCTCAGTCAGACAGATATAGTCTGGTGGGAAATAACTTTCAACAGTTGTTGATGTCAAAATATAGCGTTAATAGTAAATATAACTCATTCTAAATAGTTTGAACAGTTTATCAGTTGAAGTTTTATATATAAGTGCATGATTTAACGCAACATTATTTGGATATATCGTGCATTCCTCCTAGTGTCACATCATAGACACTGACAGGTGTCTGGATCACATTCGACTTAAATAATCATGCTGAATTGCTACTTATGCTATTTGTAGATCTATATCAAACCAATTGCATTTAAACAACAGAAAAACACAGATTCTATGACAACGTGTTCATGGGACAGTAACTGACAATTTTAAATTCTACAGATAGGCCTATGGGAAATGTGAAGTTTGGGTGTAAAGGATTTATTCAATAGTACAATATCAGTTACCTAATAATTAAGTTGTTAACAGTGATAAACAAAAGTAACAGCATATCTTTGAATCAGTATTCATAAAATTGTTGCTAAGATTGAGGTGACTTTTAGTATTATAGTTTATTGATGGAGGTTATCTGAGATCAGTCGATCGGGATTTGGAGGAAGAACCAGCCTAAGACAACTGACAAAAACTGTTTTTTCCCATAAGTAATTTGAAGAGTTTTTGTGGGTTTTAGTTACCTGGCGCTTGATAAGCGAAACCCAGGGGCACTACATTACCCATAGGACCCAGCGCTCATAGCGACGTTCCTGTGGACGACGTAGGGGGCGCTCGTGGAGCCGGTGCCCATAGTCACTGGCCATGGTGACGCTATAGAGACGTGAGCACGCAGGGCTCTGAGGGGAGGCGAATTTGAGAACTTTCTCTGTGTGCTGAAGAAGAAAAAGGAGAATTTATGTTTGTTTAAACATATTTGCTTCAGAGTCTTTCCGCAACGCCGCTGCAGGGAAAAAACGTCTTAGAACCACCTTAAGGAGTTTACAGCAACCGGCCCGACGACGACGCTCGAAGCGGGGAGACCGCGCTAAGCTAGCTTGCTAACTGTCTCCGAGGACTTACCGGGACCGACTGTCTGACAGTTATTTCGAAGCGAGGGCGACGGCGGCGGGGGGTGGCGGTGGTGCCCCCCGAACTGGCCTTTTCCTTTCTACGGACTGGTTGAAGACAAAGGGTCGCTGTGTCGCCCTAGAGCGGCCGCCTGCTTCCCTGGCCGGAGCTGCGGCTCCTTAGTGCCGGGGAGAAGAGCACGAAGCAGACCGCTGCCGACCGAGAGGCCCCCCGGGTGACAATGCTTGGGATTATGGCCGAGCATCAAGGTGCCGCCACTTTGCTCTCCGCCCGTCGCAATCACATGATAGTCAGGATAGTGCCGGAGCAGGGGGCGAATCGGCGCATTTTAAAGGGTGGCTCACAAGCGAAAGCCGCCTCGACTCGTGCGGCTAAGCCGTCGGGAGACCCCGCCGATTGCGTCCACCGGGCGCGGTTGCAAACATCGGTGGTGCTGGCGGCGAGGCTGGGTGGGGGAGCCGGCAGGAGATGGAGCGGCCAGCCGAATGGGGGAGGGAAGAGATGCAGCAATAAGTGCTTGTTCTATTTAAAAAGAAACTTTATCGGTCATGTGCGGCTGTGTAGGGGGGCTTTCCCTCGCAGACTGCTTCTTTACCCGTGTAGCTAATGTCACCCTGGATGGACGTATGGTCAGGCTTTTACAAGCGACTCTAGCGCAGCCATTTATCCAGATAGCACCGGTACGACTCGTTCGTCCGTCTGTCGAAAGCTGAGCAAGGCAGCGTTTTTATTTTATCAGACTGACTGCGTTTGTGTGTGTGTGGGGGGGGTGTTTCGAAGTAACCTTAATTAACCAGCTAGTTAGCGACACCAGCTAATCTCGCTGCAGCCTGACCGTAGCCGAGCCTTTTGGCGTTTGGGCCGCACATTGTCGAAACGTACCCGAGCCGGCGCTTTGATTTCCTGTGTTTGGGGGGTGGGGGGCCGCGACGCGTCGGGTGCCCTGGAGCTCACTGTCTTTTCTGCTTTTTCACAGACACGATACGGAAGTGCAAGGCGGAGTCCCCGGTGAGTGAGCCGCCGGGCCGGGGTTCTCGGCCGGCCCCGTCACTCTCACCTCCCAATTTGCATGCGTTTTTTTCACTGCGCATGAAGCATAATGTTGTGGTTGATAGCTTTAGTCATCGGTGATCCGCCTGACAAATGCATGATTTTAACCGTCGTAAAGACTTAAACCGCATATTATTTCAGGCCCGAGTGATATTCGGAAGTTCTGTTAATAGCTATGCTATGTCCGTGCTGTGTGTAACGCCGCTTGAATTTGCTGCCGCATAATCCTGAACAGAAATAACTTTTCCGTTAGTTATCCCTGCTAAATATGCACCGTTCGTGTAGCTGAACCTCGTTGCAAAATACGGGCCGGTTATCGGCCGAGTTAATCTGTAACTGGTGAGCCGCTGCACACACAGCCGATCTTGACTGCACACACAAATTGGTCCTCGGTGACGAAGCGTACCGAATGACGTCATCCCCTACGATGAGCTCATGAATAGTGTATGAGATTAATTGCTTCTCTAGGCAGATTGATGTGAATGCATGTGACATTTGGATGTCTCCTCAGCCTCAGGAGAGGAGGAAAAGGACTGTAGAGGATTTCAACAATTTCTGCAGCTTCGTCCTGGCTTATGCTGGCTACATTCCCTCCACCAAAGAGGTGCGTTTCCTATTTCGGAGAGATGGTGTCTCAGGGACAGGTGTGGCTGAAGCTCTATTTGACCATGTTAATCCCCCCCTCCAGGAAAGGCCATGGTCCCCAGCATCCTCCAGCTCCCCACACGGTTCCGGGGCCTCGGGCGAGGGGGGTGTCGGGGCAGTCGGCGGGGGGGGCGCAGGCTCGGACATGCGCACCATCCACACCTTCGTGCGGAAGGCCCGCGCCAACAAGGGCAAAGCCCCCCCCCACCGGCCGCACCCCGAGGGCACCGCGCTGGACAAGATGCGCCTGAAGGACTCCCTGTTCGAGGGCCGCCCCGGGGGCAAGGCGGAGCACAAGAAGGACCGGAAGCTGAAGAAGAGGGTGCGCATCAAGCGCAGCAAGAGCCCCAAGCTGCTCAAGGGCCCCGAGAAGCTGAAGAGGCCAGCGAAGAGCGAGACCGACTCGGAGACGGGCCCCGTGGACGGGGAGGAGCCCGACACGGGGGTGGCCACGTCGGGTCAGGGCCCGCAGCTCCCGCGGCCCGATCTCAAGGGCATGCTGGGGGAGGAGTCCACCCAGGAGGCGGAGATGAGCTCCAGCGAAGGGGAGACGTGGATCGCGGACGAGGACATTATGGTGGAGTCGGGTGAGTCGCCGGGACTGGTGGGCCGGGAGGGTCAGGGGGCGCCAGGTGGGCATTGGCTTTTGCCCAAGTGTCAGGATTTCATGCATTCAAATCATTTACCAGAAAATTAGTGCGAACTGCGTGTGTGTGTGTTGCAATCGGAAAGGGCGTGGGTTCAAATCCCAGGGCTGCTGGAGGGCTCACTGTCGGGCCCCTGAGCAAGGCTCTTAACCGCGATTGTTCCAGGGAGTGGATGAACTGTCTTTGTCGCTTTGATAAAACTAACTGTACTGTGTGCATGTCTGTCTGTGTGGAAGTGCAAGGCTCTCAGTTTGGCCAGCAGGGTGCGCTGCACTCCTCGTGTGTGTGGTTCAGTGGTGTGGGAGTGCAAGCCTCTCAGTTTGGCCAGCAGGGTGCACTGCACTCCTTGTGTGTGTGTGTGTGGAGGGCTTTCTGATTGCGACGTTGACGTGCTGCTGCGTCCGCAGGCGACGACTCGTGGGACCTGATCACCTGTTACTGCGGGAAGCCCTTCGCTGGGAGGCCCATGATCGAGTGTAACCAGTGCGCGGTCTGGGTCCACCTCTCCTGCGCCAAGATCCGCAAGTCCAACGTGCCGGACGTCTTCTACTGCCATAAGTGCAGGGACTGCCGGCAGGACCGCCGTCCAGCCCACAGGAAGGACCCCTGAGCGGGTCGGGTCCCCCTGAGCGGGTCGGGGCCCCCCGCCACCCCTCCTCCGCACTCCTGAGATGGGTCGTGCACCCACGGCGCCCCCCACCCCAACCCACTTCCGGAGGAGCTGGCCTTCGCTCACCTGTGCGTGGTACTTTCCTGAAGCCCTGTCCTCTCTGTGGGAATACAAGGTGTCTCCCCTGCAGGGGGAGCTCTGGAGCACTGCTGGGATACCCCAGGATGATGATAATCTGCCCTGTGCGGTCAGTGTTACCCGAAGTATCGAAGACTATGATCAAAGCCCGTGCAGGTGGTCCGGCCGGGAGGTTGGCGCTAATGCCAGTGTATCCACTCTCAGCGACGATCAGATGCCACACACTCTTATGGAGACATGTAAAGCAGTAACCAAAAGCCATATCCTCAACTATCCTACTGATCTCTTTGTCTGTTACTGAGGTTGCATGGATGTCTGACTACAGTTCCCATGATGCAACAGGCTCGGCTCAGTTTGCAGTTCCTGACCTCATGCCTCGTCCCAATTTTTAGCAAACGAGTTATTCTCTAGGTTCCGTATGGGATGAATCGGACCTGTTGGAAGCGAATAAATGAGTAATTTGCAGTTGCGGGCTGGTCGGATGTCACCCTGGTTCTATCCCGGGACTAATCGCATTACTCTAACCGTCTCTGTCCCTGGGCAAGCAGAAACCATCAATATTTTTTGATTGTACAAAAATGCATTCGATGCGTTTCTGCGAAGCTGCAGACGGCCAAACTGCCCTGCTGATGGGGTTTGTATTGTGCGTTTTTAATTAAAAAAGAATCTGCTTTTGTGTCAGACAGCCTGGTCTCAGGTATCGTAACATTGAAGGACAGTAACTGAGCTTCTCCCATAAATCCCATGATTGAAATTCACGCAGATCTTCTTTAGTGTTGGTGTGGGTCTGAGTATACTGCTGAAAGAGATCCCCTTTCATAATGGCTGTAATAATTGTTGGTATCATGAGATGCTGTCTTCCTTTCCCCTACAAACTTAGGTTAGTCTCCATGTCACCGTAAGTGAAGCTTTGATGTTCAGCTGAGCTTGCTGGTATTAACCATAATTAGGAATTTGCTCTGAAGGGAATCAGCAGAAACGTGTTGATGTGAGTTGAATGAGCTCGTGGGTCAGTCCTGGCCGTAGAAGTTCCGGGGTTCCCCCGCCTGTAGTGTCCTCACCGATCGCCTACTCTCAGAAGAGCGGCACTTAAGCACAAAATGGCTTGTACGTGTCGTCAGTGGAGCGTCTGGAAACAGCTTCTGATTTCGTCCACTAGAGGGAGCAGCGTTGGCAAGGTGACGCATACTACAGGTAAACTGAACGCGGTTCTCCCGGCCTTCCTTAAAAACTCGTCTCTCCACATTTTACTAAATATGCCTATACTTCTATACACATACAAGACTGGGAGAGCGTGAGGATTTTTATGATTTCAAATACAGGCTTGAACACTTTTTTGACGCATTGTGAAACATTTTAAGATTGTTTCAGCCTTTTGCAGTAATGGGTGCTTTGTGGTCAAGGCTGGTTGTGTGTTTGAAGCGCGTTGAAGATACCGGACCGCGGAGAGGGGAGGCGTTGCAATTGTAATTTTATGGTTCTCAGTTTTTGCTTTTCTTTGTCCTGTAAAAAAAGAGTTGACTGCTCCGGAAACTGTTTAGAATCACCATTATTATTAGTTTACTTATCTAACTTTTGAAAGCCTTTTTTTCTTTTAAATTATTTGGTGTATAGAAAAGTTGACGCTGCTGGTTATACCTTCCTTTTCGTTTGGGTTACGTCGCAATGGAGTTTCAGGGAGAGTCCTACCCTCTCCCGCCACACTGAACATCCCTCGTTTTGGTACATTTCCTTTTAAGTCCTTCCAATATTTGTAAATATGTCACAAATGTTAAAGAGCGGAAGAAAGCCAAGTAAATGCTATATTTTTGGCATCATATATTGTTTCTTTAGTAACTGTAGCTTGAGAAATAAAGACTTTGCTTTCTTTTCGAGGAGTTTGCTTTGTTTTGTACGCGCCTCATCTATCGGAAGTATGAACTGTTTAATTCGGGTCAATTATCCTTCTTACCAGTTGGCCTTATTGTCCAGAAGGGGGCGTTTGGCTTTCGGAACTTTAGGAATCCGAATATGAGAAACTTTTTATTGAGGCTTAACGGAGGAGGAGGTGGGACTTACGGTAAATTCGTACAAAAGGACCCTACCCACTTTGAACGCTGGTACCCTCCAGACGAGAGAAGGACCGCTATATTCCGTCATTCTTTTGCTGAGGTAGGTTACCGTTTTTACATTTTGCGCCAAAGTTTTAATGGTAAGTCTCAGCATGGAAGCAACGGAACAGGGAGTGGGAAAATAAAGCGCACCCCCCACACACACACACACAATTTGCAATACTCGTATGCCGTCTTATACTATCTATAGTGCGAATACATAGATGATAAAGATGGTATTTTATATGATTTTCATATGGCGGCGTTTGTTTGACCTGTTGCATTTTTGGGAAATGGTCTGATAGTAGATACAAAAACTTGCTTTTCAGGCGGAGCCGACCCCCAGGAATCTCGCGTCCTCCGCCCTGGCAGAGACGTTGTAATAATGTCAGCTTTCGCTCCCTGCTATCTAGTGCGTGGTCACATTCATTAAAAATTACATTACATTTTGCGTTCGGTGGGTTCACTGTTTCAGTCGTTTAACGTGCAAAAGTGATTGTTTAGCAGCTTCACGTTGCACTCGCGCCGAGTGCCTACATTTTTAGGCGTGTTTTTGTTTAATTCCTGCCATGTTGTGGCTGAGATTGTACCCAAATTCCAGTGATTAACGGAGACTCTCCGAAATATCTCCATTCCCACGAAGAGACACATTTAACCATAAACTGTTATAAAACATTTAAATATCAGTATCGCCTTCTGAAGAAGTCCACTAGGTCTATTATTGTCACCGTATTGTGAAAGTTGGACCAGTAGGGGGAGTAGCATTGACGATGTGATGCGTATTACAGGTAAACTATACGCGACTCGTGAGCTAATACCTCATGTAGGTCTATTGTAGATGCTGACCTAACTTGTCTGTTTAAACTCTGGGTCAAACAAGCGCCTGTTCATCCATCTGTTGTTTTTTTCAGTTTTTAGATTTTCTCCTGATTAACAATGTTTATAATTTGTAAGATCAGTGATGCAAACGTATGAGCCTTAATGGCTGTTGTGTATGTCATAAATATCATTATCACTATGCGTTTTTGGCAGTCTGTTTCTCTTTGACACGTTGTTCTCTGCCTGTAGCCCATTTATTTACGCAGCCTGTGATGGCGCAGACTGGCCCTCTCGTGGGAGTTCCCCCTGGACTGGAGTACCTCACTCAGGTGTGTTCAAACTCTGCTCAGTGCTGTACATAGTCAGCAAAACCAGTTGCGGGTGGGTTCGTCGCAGGCAAGCTAACGTTACGAAGAGCTGTAAGCAAGGTCGCAGACCAGGGGTTAGTGGTTGCAGTCGGGTTCATAAGCGTAGCTGCTACCTGGGATGTGGCCAAACTGGACTGCAGATGTGTGATGGTGCATGCAGCTCAGAAGGTTGTGGGTTCAAATCCCATGGCCGGCGTTACGCAAGGCCCGTAACTCCAGATGTTTCAGTGACGTGATCTTCAGCGGCCCGCGGGTGTCAGGTTTGCCTGCTCATCAATCTTGCTGTGCGTCTGTGTCGACTGCTGTCCTCTGTGCCTGCAGATCGACCAGATCTTGATTCACCAGAAAGTCGAGCTAATGGAAGGTATGGATGGGGCTCCAGTAGGGGCCACCTTCTGTGCCCTGCTTCTCTCCTCCATTCTTTCTTCTTGCTGCCTTTTGCCCCTCCCTCTTTCATTCCTCCATTCATTTCCACATCTCCCCCTTTCCCCGCTGCGGTCCAGTCTTCTGCGGTTTTGAGACCAACAATCAATATGAGATCAAGAACATCATGGGCCAGACCATCTACAAGGCGCAGGAGGACACCAACTGCTGCATCCGCAACATGAGCGGCTCGCTGCGCGCCTTCAACCTGATGATCAAGGACCACATGGACCAGGAGCTCATCCACCTGGTGCGGCCTTGGCGCTGCGCCAGCTGCTGCTTCCCTTGCTGCCTGCAGGAGGTGCGAGGACCCTGCATGGGGCGTCTGACCATATTGCCTGCTGCGAATGGTGAATAGTTAGAGCTAGAAGGTCCCACCCAAAATGGGGCCTCTGGAGTGTGACATGAGTAGCAAGGAACAGCAGCTTCCTCTTCATGTCAATCGAATGTTGGGTATCTTGGCGTCACAGGAAATGCCTGAGGCTGGGATTTCGGAAGTCAGATGGTCTCCAGTAATGACCAAGAGAGGAGATTCAAAGTAGTGGGAACAGGCATTAGGCATTATTCATGGAAATCCAGGAAAAGTGTGTGCCTGCGTGTGTACGTGTGCGTGTACGTGCGTGTGTACGTGCGTGTGCGCCTGCGTATGTACGTGTACGTGCGTGTGTCCGCGTGTGTGTACGTGTGTGTCCGTGTGTGTGCGCGTGTGTCTATAGCCAATCCACTGCATATCCGAGCCGGTTCTCTGCATATCTGTTCCAGTTATTCTATCTGCCAACACTCAAAACTCACCCTGTTTAAGCTTTAAGTTCAGCCAAAGGGCTATTTCAGTATTAGTTTAAATACTAGAACACATGGCCATAAGTGGAAATTAGCAGGAGAACTTTACACAGCGTGTAGTTAGAGTATGGAATAGTCTTCCTGTTATTGTAGCGGAAGCTAAATCCCTGGGTTCCTTTAAATCAGAGCTAGATAAGATTTTAACAACAAGGAGCTATTAGGTAAGTTCTCCCCAAGCGAGCTTGATGGGTCGAATGGCCTCCTCTCCTTTGTTACATCTCAGGTATTCAGGTAGACCTTCTTACAGCTGATTGTGACACAGTGTAAACGCAGCAGGCTTTCCTTCCAGGATGATCACTGTCATCTCTCAGCAGATTTGAAAGTTCATTTTGGGGGGGGGGGGGGGGGGTTCTCTAACCTTATTGGCTAATAGGGTTGGAAAGGCTTTGTATGTAAAATACGCATCATGGTGACGTGCTGATCCACACCCGTCTGTCTGCCAGCTGGAGGTACAGGCTCCCCCTGGCACAGTGGTGGGTTATGTGGTCCAGGACTGGCACCCCATCCTGCCCAAATTCTCCATCCTGGGCCCTTCCAGAGAGACCGTTCTCAAGCTGGATGGTCCATGCCTGCTCTTCAACTGCTGCGGCGACGTCAAATTTGAGGTGAGAGACAGACACCGGGACGCAAAACGGCAGCATGCAGGGGAACTATTGCCCCCAGTACCTGTTCCAGTGAAATCCAGCCGGGGAACTATTGCCCCCAGTACCTGTTCCAGTGAAATCCAGCCGGGGAACTATTGCCCCCAGTACCTGTTCCAGTGAAATCCAGCCG
>JABFDZ020000102.1:259324-274538 GCA_019775955.2 Pollimyrus isidori
ACGTAAATGACTGGCCCAGCTAACCTTCTTGGTTTGACAATCTGGCCCAACTGAATTTGTAATTGAATAGCCCTGCCATACACGTTCCCTCTACTATCCCGTTTCTCAGTTTTCCATGAACGACGCGCATTATCATTTTAAAGAGCGGTTCGAGAGTAGCGCTACTTGTTTGGTCTGTGAACAGAATATTTATGAATATTAATGGAATCCTCCGAACCACCACATAAAACGAAAATTCGCACCCGGGACACCTGGGATTTAGAACAGGTAAATTAAGTTCAATGCAGCCTACACGGCATAGTGTATATTCTGAGAGAATTGAGATTCGCCGCTTTTTAGAGCGGCAATCTGGGGAGTTCATTAGGGAAACTCGTGGAGCCGATTCCTTCACGTCTCCTCCCCAGTGGAAATGCTCCGGGTTTCCCTGCCAATTTGCACACTTTTCACGTGCTTTAGTGATTTACCTAATTGCCGGGTCTTTCTTACACACCTTGCAAAGTGGGACAAAGACGGTCTGATGAATCCGGGTCGGAGCCACGAGCTGTTGCCTCAGATCAGGTAGGCCTGCCCAAACTTTAACAAGTTTGATCATATCGGACGAGCCAGCACAAAATGATCGTTTTAATGCCTGTGACTCACCTTTAATATTGTAGCCCACCATTGCATTTTGCCTATATTGTAACACAGACACCTGGTTTGATATCATACCCACACCGGCCACCTTATTTGAAGTCAGCGATGCTATTGTTTGGACGAACACAGTTCACTAAATAAATAAAAAAAAAATGCACCACACACCAAACTGTCTAAATGCTGATCCTATTTGGGTATCTTGTGGAACTTTTAAAGTGGAACACCTTTATCAGTTGATTATTATCGAAAGACAAGTGTAGCGCATTCATTAAAACACTAATAAATGATGTTTGTTTTCCACGTAGTTCCTCAGCAGCGAGATGTAAATGGGTTTTAGGACACGAAAAACATCGTGTCCTTGATTTGCGTGTGAACCAATATTTTCTTTGCTTAATGAGAAGATGGAGCATGATGAAGTGCCGTACGTTAGGGATTATTATATCAATCTTGTATCAATTTAAACGGAATAATTTAAGAATCCCCCCTTGTCCTCGCTGTGTAAACATTCGCCCCCTTTCGCAGGTAAAATTGGGGGTAGCCGGCAGGGTACGGTAACAGACCGATATGACTGCGTTAGGCTTGTATGCGGTAGCACATATTTAAAATCCAAATGTCCTATACCTGTAATTCATCATTGGGCTTCTACCAGGAGACGTTTGGAGTGTACAGATTTGAAATGTAGTTAATTACCCCTGCGACTTGCCACCCCTGCGGTTACACTAATAACTGTGGGTCTTAAACATCTATTTTTTGCCGTTTTGTGCGTCTCTGTGGAAAAGGCGCGGTGTAAATTAAGTGGAAAGGGGGCTACTCGCCCACAGCGCCGCGTGCATGGTCAGCGCGCTAGGAATAGTGTGATACTCAAAACTACTTGTACTCACGAATAAATTGCAAAGGAATACCGAAGTACCGTTATCGGCAGAGGCGATTCTAGGGACTCTGGCCGGGGGCCTTAGGCAAAACACTCTGTCCCCCCCCCAACTCCCCGTCCCGGCATGGTAAAATGTATTACCTTTATTCTACTGTAAGTGTAAATTAATAATATCAATTCCTCTCCCTGCACTTCTGGTTACCGGTCATTGCTTTCGGTGTTTAATTTATCATCAGACACAAAAAGTGGACATTATCAAACCAACCACGAGAGGGCGCTCTAGAACAGTTGCCCGTAATTATGAACAGTATCTTTGAATATGGATAAAGGGCATATATTTAAAGTTTTTGCCCGCCTTCTTACTCTTTTGAATTTATTTTGGGGACACTTTCCCGGGGAGATTCCTTTGGCTGTTATATTTTCTGGGTTACTTTCAAACTAGACTTCATTGGCCGCACATCGCATGGATTTGTCCACAACCCTAATCATCCCCTTTGGAGTCGTCATGCATATTCCGAGGACTGGCAAGCTGGCAGCCCGGCTTGCAGCTCCCCCGGCGCCCACTTTCCCCTCCAGCCCTCGCTTTGAATGTCATTCCTGCCTCTGCCTTCAATTAACGGCACAGACACATGCGGCGCACGGTCTGAAATCAAGCCGCCTTCTCTCTCATGAATACGTGCGAGAAGTAGGTCGATCCCGGCTCCATTTCAAATTCGAAGCCCCGATTAAGGCGGAGAGAATAGCCGGGTGAAACTACGCGTTGGCAGAAGTAATACCACGGACAAGATTAAATAAGCGTTTGCGCTTTAGTTTTTCATCGGGTGCGTTGACGTTGATTGTTATCTAAATCGAAGATGGATAATATCGCTGAGTACTTTTTCTGTGCGGGAAAAAGCCAAATAAAAGCAAAGTAAATAAAAGCAGAATATTCTAGGCTTATTTTATACACCAGGCCAAGAGTTTAAGCAGTTTTCTCCTGGGTAATAAAAGTATTCTGATTATAACACACATTCATTTCTTTATTTCCTGTAAGAGTGAGGTCCTGTGTTTGGGGGATGACATGAGATATTTGCAGAATATTCCTGATGTCATCAATATATTTTTTTCTCTTTAAGCAAGGATGTAAAACCATGGCTGAATCTCAATACCAAGAACGCAAAGACCATACCTGTAATATTGGCAAAACTGGTCTTGTTAATTTCCCTCCCCAGAATGAACTTAGGATGCATGTTCTGTGCCATGGTGTGTCAGCAATGACCACTGATCACTAATTCTAAAAGAATCGTGGGATTGGTCTCCTTTGGAGAGGAAGCAGAGGATGCATTCTGGTGACTTTTACTGTCCTCTATAGGCCTACTTGTGTTCTTGCTATTGGAGCGTAAAACGGGTACATGAGAACTCAAGTATGGTCAAATACAGGTATTTAGAAACACCTTGTGTCTCTTCACGCTACACACAGGGAGATGGAAGTACCACTGTGTACCTATATTGGTACAAATGCTTGTTACTACGGCAGTACCCTTCTGAAAACAATAATGTACCCATTCTCTTTGAAGTACAATACTGAAATGAACAGTTTTGTACCTGGAGGTTCAATATTGTACCCTGCTTGTATCTTTATTTCTCTCTGTGTAGGAAGGGTTTTATGGAACAGGGGCCAGTTCCACAAAGCAGGGTTTCTTGCTTAGCTGGATAACTTGTTGGGTTTAAGGTAGTCTGGGGTAAATAAAAGTGAACAAAGATGAAGTCCATTTAGCCCAGACTACCTTAAATCTGACAACTTATCCGGCTAAGCAAGAAATCCTGCTTCCTGAAACAGGCCCCAGTAGGAGAATGTTTGGCCCCCTATACGGCAGGTTTTCCCTCCTACCTGATGAGTTACTGTCTGCCTGCGATCCAGGTTGTCCCCCAATCCTAGAAGATGTCTCTATGCCCTGCCCCTTCACCGGCCAATCAGCCTTGAGCCTTGCGCCCATATTTAGCACCTTGGGAGTGCTGCTTTACTGGGGGGGGAGGTTTGTTTACAGGCTCACTACTGGAGCAGACAGGTGTGTCTTGTTGCCCCAGGATCGGAACGCCAGGGGGGACCTCAGAGCTGCCACCGTTTACTTGGGGGGGGGGGAGTCTGGCCATTTGGCTCTACGCTTAAACCCACATCATACTGCTGGAGACCGCATGTGTTTTTAAGATCCAGGTTTTCCAAATAAATGAGTACTTTCCATACGAGCATAATTATCTTGTGGGTTTTTTGGGAAGTATTTATATAGCTTTGCCCCTCCCTGCTCCTTCCCCAGGGGTGGGGGGCGGGGTGCCCATTCACTGTGCCCATTCACTGTGCCCCTATTTTTGGTAAGGTAACCTGCGCTTCTTCACTTTTTGTATTTGTAAGTAAAGGAGTATGGAGGGAAAAGAAGCTGTTCATACTTCGAGAAGTTATTTATATACAGCATGTTGCTGACTGCTTGTACGCAACTCCCGGGACACGGGTGCTGCACACATGTGGAGGAGCCAACCCTGCCCGGCAGGACAGCCTCCAAAATCCCCGCTGTGATTTAAACATGCATCGCTGTCGTAACGTACCGCAAAGTTCCACGCACCTAAAAAAAAGACACCAACAGAGACACGCAAAGCACTTGGTGCCTGTCAGCCAAACAAAGCCTCTATGAGCGTAGAGATTCTGTCTCTGATGCACAAACACAGTTTTCAGCCGTGCTGTTCAGGAAGCCGTTTAAATATGTGCATCTCTAATCCATCTCCTGACAGACGTTTACGAGTTCAACCTGCCACCTTTGTCTTCAAAGGAATATATTATCAAAAGGGCAGAACAGCGTCACCTATTTCCATCCAGAACTGGAGAGACGCTGCAGGCATCGTGGCATTTTGCGAAGTTCTGGGGCCAGTTTTTCCAGTCTGTATGCATAATTAACCGCAAGGGGGATTTTGAGTATTGGGCGTGTAAATGTGCGCACGTGCACCAGCACATGCACGAAGCAGTCATTCTCCATGAGAAAATCATCATTCTTCCTTGTTTTTTCTCATCCAGGCCACTTTAAGATAATGCGTAACTCTGATGTGATACGAATTGTTCGTCGCTTTTCATTGGATGAAAATGTCACATGACTTCGGTAGTATCAAGGCACCACATTCCAGACAGTTATAGCTTTGTTGGGTACTATGGCGTGAAGGACGCTATATTAAAAATTAACTGTGTTGAACCAAATTAGTCTGAACGCTCCGTTCAGCGAAATCTGCAAAAATTGAGCTGCCATCTGTTGGATAAAGTTGGTATTGCCGACAAATAACCCTTTGGAATTTGCCAGCGAATCCAGCCTTTTATCTATGGCGCTGCATAGTAACACAGGAAAGAAACAAGGCTCGCTAAATCGGCTGTAGTCGTACTTTGGAGGCTTTATTTTTCTAACTGCAATCCCATAGTAACTCGAGTTACAGATGCGCAGTAGAAAGAGAGCAGCCTTTTAAGTGCTAATTTCATTGTGTACGAGTTCTTTGATTTTTCTCGACTGTTAATTTGAGGCTGGCTGCTTCCCTTAACAAAGTGAGTTTGTTGTTCCCTAGCCGCATTAATGACCATATTAAATCTTAATGCTCCCCGAGTCCCCCACACCGCTATTGTACTCGCACTCTGATCTGCTACTTTGCTCCCGTGACGTGTTATGTAATATGTAATTATATATGTGTGTAATATAAGCTTTATTCTTTTTTTTTTCTTTTGGACGCACCTAATTTGCATAATAGACACGGCACTGTTTAAATTGTTGGATGTGATTGGGGATATGATTCACAACGGAGTTCATTGCTGGGAGACACGCAGCGCAGAGCAAGCTTTTTTGTGAGCTTTATAAACCCAAAAGTTGAAAGAAAAAACGAAATTCCAGCAGGAAGAATAATAATAATAGCCTAACGTATGTGGATCCGGCTCTCCCTGTTTACACAAGAGTGGAATAATAGCGGAATGCATGTGCTACGGGTTTATATTTGAAACCAGAGAATTTGTGAGCAGTGCTCTGTTTCTTATTTTTAACGAACACAAGATTTTCTTTCTCTTACTCATTCGGCGGTGAGATACCCTTTAGTATATTTCATGTAGGCATGTATTCACAAGTGGTTTACAGGCTTCTGGCGGGATTCAGCTGCAGGTGCAATTGGAGGACTGGCGGGAGGTGTGAGCATTTGGGTAGCGAGGCTGTTAGTGAAGATGCTACTTTGGAGAAAACCGGGGGTGGTGATGACTCAGGTGCATGACGGACTGTTGTAAACCCAGAGGGAACATCTCGAATTCCTGTATTTCAGGAAAAATCAATCAATTTTCTGTAACCACTAATCTTATTCAGGGTCACAGAGCCTCTCTTGGAAGCTACTGGAACAAGGCAGGGAACAACCCAGGACGGAGCACCAACCCGTCGCAGGGCACACTCGCACACCAGTCACTCACTCGCACACCAGTCACTCACTCGCACACCAGTCACTCACTCGCACACCTATGAGCTTCAGCATGTTTTAGACCAGGGTTCTTCAACTCTGGACCTCCATTCCAAATCCAGGCCGTGTTTTCAGTTCTCCCAGGTAGTTGTTTAATGATTACTGATTCTGATTGGTCAGACACTTCACACCTGACTGACAGGTAAAAGAAGGCTTGAAAACCAGCTCGAGGACCGTGAGTTGAAGAATCCTGTTTTAGACTATAGAGGGAAACCGCAATACCCAGAGTACCCGCAGTTTCCCCCCAGGAAAATTAATGCCCACTAAAACGCCGAAGAAACTAATATGTAATATCTGTATTCTGAAAGATGAACATATGAACTTAATTCTCCTGTCACTTATAAATTCCATCCACCCACCTGCTTACCGTGGCCTGGAAGGCAGGTGCCTTGGAGAACAGGGACTAGACTCTATATACTATAAAATAAATGGGGAATCAGGAAATACTGTAAATAATCACCGAATTGCACTTCTGAGTTGATTAAACTGCAATTTTGAAAAGCACTTAATACTCTGCAATTGCAGAGTTCTGTAACATAATGTAAAGGGAAGGGTCTTGAATTGTAGCATCTTTGCGGGCTCTTAAATCAGCCGAGCACCTTCCGCCGCCATGAATGACAAGTTCTTCCCCTAACCAGGATGCGGTTCAATGCAACCGACGATCTCTTCCGCCACCAGGTGGCGGGTCTGCGCAATTTTTTTACAATTTTTTTTTTTTTTATTTAGCGATGTGGAGACGCCGCATTACAGGCGAGGATAAAAGCATAATGGGGACCTGCAGGTTAATTTGGACATCAGTAAAGACAACTGAGTATATAAACAGCAGTTTGTACATGTTTTCAAAGAAAATGTACATATTAAAAGACCCCAGGAGATGCACCAGAAACCATGCATCTACTGAAAGAGCCCCTGACAATCAGAGATCATTCTTCATACAGACAGCAAAATATATTATGGATGTAAAATTCATTCTCCGAACTCTGATCTTCAAGTAGCATAACTAGATTCTTCACAAAAATCCGTATCATTCCCGTTTCAAGACAAACACACAGTATTTTCCCTTCCGGGGCCCAGAACTCTGACACTGGGGCGGCAGGTTGGAGGTTATCAGTGCTTTTAGTGTTATGGAGGTTCATTTCCAAGCAAGCCATGGAACTGGGCAAATGATGGCAGCCAGATGAATGACAGCGAGTCTGACCAATTACAGATTGTGGCAGGCCCACCGAGCCAGCCCCCCCACTTCCCTGTTTTAAATGGTGTCGGCGATTAAGGTCATTTCCTCATTGTTACAGATAAGAGATCCCACAGACTGTGATCTCCTCTGATACGTCGCATGAATAGTTTCTTCTCCTCCAATAACGGAGTGGGGCAGCCACACAAGCCCCGCCCCTCTACAGGAAGCCACCCCCCAGGGTGAAGGGCGTGAACTTCTGTGCCTGCTGGGCCCCGATCTCGGCCACATACAGTGCCCCCGTCTTCAGGTCCAGGTCCACCAGGTGGGGTTTGATGTCCTCCGCCAGCTGGATGACGCTGGCCACCCGGCACTGACCAATCACGCCCACCGGTGGTGCCTCCAGAAGTGAGATCTGATTGGTGTTCAGCTGCACGACCACAAAGTACTTCTGATCTGGCGTGAGCCTGTGGAAGGGAGGAGTCAAAACGGCGGGATGACGTCATCCGTCAGGCGACGGTCAGGACTGAAGGTACTGAGATTATAGGAAGTTCTCGACTTCACAAGTGAGATCGCTCCAAAGTATGGAATTTTCCCATGGACATGTTATAAAAACGATGAATTTAGTTCCATGGACAGTCAGATATCTCACAAAGCAAAGTTACTTGAATGCTTTTTGTTGGGCCACAGACAGCATTTTTGTAAAATTAAATTTGCATTTTTGCCTCAGAAAATTCTCGTAGATTATATATTCGTAGAAGATATAAACTCATAAAGCAAGAACTATCAACTCCGTTGTCAATTGGTTTTTCTTTCGTTTTCTTTTTCATTGTTTTCTGTCCTTCTGTTTTATGTAGCTAATTTTATATGCACATCAATGTGTTAACACATCCATGTAAAGCGCCCTGGGACAACTCTGTTGTGAAGGGCGCTATATATAAATGAATTGAATTGAATTGAATTATATTTCTATAGTCTATATAACCTCCTGTAAAGAGTTTATTTGCTGAAGTGTTTTATATAAGTTTAGATAAACATTTGCCTCGTGAATGAATCAGTGAGATATTTACATAATTTTGTTTGAATTTCATCTGCCCATGAGCACAGAGGTCACATGGTCGTACCGGACGGAGTAGGGGGCGTCGTCCGAGAAGCAGCTCCCCCACGAGCCCAGCCAATCGCCCGTCAGCGAGTTGAACACCTGGATACGCTTGTTTCCACGGTCGGCCACCCACACCTGGGAGGGACAGACGGCCGATTTAACAAACTGTGATTCTCATTGGCTGATGATGCATGCGGAACAGGGGGGGCAGGGTCATCTGGTGGAGACACTGATTGAAATGAGGCAGGTAAAGATGACCCCCCCCATTTGATCTGCTCTTATTACGCACCCTCTGGTAGGAGTCGACGGTGACGCTGTGGGGGATGTAGAACTGCGCGAGACCGGCCCCCTTCTCGCCGTGCATCCACTGCACCTGCAGGTCTGCAGGGGGGGGTGGTGCGGCAGTGAGCTCTCAGTCACAGGCTGTTTTATTATTATTGTTTATTATTTCAATGGCCGACATTGTGGCGTCGCTGTTCCTACCCTTGGACAGCTTTATCAGCCTGTTGTTCAGGCCCCCATCCCCATCCACGATGTAGATGTCCCCTGAGCTGTGAACAAAGATCTCAGCCGGCTGGTCGAACTGCAGTGGGGACACACCGGACCCCGCCTCTCCCGCTGTGCCCAACACCTGCAGTAGCTTCCCCGAGGGTGAATACTGCTTGATCGTATGCCCGAAGGGGCCTGTAATGGGAGGGGGGGGGCATGGCGCTATCACACAGGCTGACTGCTGGACCACCCTCTGCAGAATCTATGTCATCATGATGTAATAGGAATAGATACCCAATGAATATAGCAGACTATAACTCAGAAAGTATGTACTGGACACACAATCCTTTGCAACAGCGGGGTTATGATTATGATCCTGTTTGCGTTTATGGAACGGCTGTTAAAAATCGACCATGCCTATTTGTTTCAACACCTTCCCATTTTTCTTAACAAATCATTTTTTATAAAATTGGATAAACTTATCTTAAACTTCTTATGGGCCGGCAAACCAGCCAGAATTAGAAAATCTGTCTTACAATTGCCTAAGGATAAGGGGGGATTTGCTCTGCCGATATTTAGGTGGTATTATTGGGCAGCCAATGTGCAGAAGCCTTTGTTTTGGACGTGTGATAATGAATCACTGCCTGGATGGGTTAGTTTGGAAAAAAAGAATCTCCTTTTGCGTTACACTCTGCTCTGTGTTCACAACTTCCTATTCCACTTTCAGGTCTGACTGTCTGTCCTGTGGTCTTGACCTCCTTACAAATTTGGAACCAGTTTAGAAAACAATTTGGGCTCTTAGGCCCTTCTGTTTATCGAAATTGTACCTTTGAACCATCTAGAAGTGATCCAGTGTTCCGGGTTTGGCATAACGATGGTATAAAATCAATTAGCAATTTGTGTGCGGCAACATATTTCCTTCGTTTGAACAACTTTCCACTGCGTATAACCTTTCAAATCATCATCTCTTCCGTTTTTTTCCAAGTCAGGGACTTTGGAAAATGAGGAAACTGATTTTTGACAAACCGTCCCCCAGAGACCTTGCTAGATACTCTCCTCTCTGTGGACCCTGTTGCATTTCAGTTTTATACAAATCTATTTGGTGAACATCTTCAACGTCCCATTCCGCCATTAAAAGTGTACGGGAGGAAAGCCCTAACGTTAAATTCTCCGAACTACAATGGAACTCCTGCTTTGTCTCTTGCTCACACATCATCCATTTGCGCTCGTCACCGACTAACTCAATGCAAGGTTCTCTTTCGGGTCCACTGCACTAATGCTAGACTGCAGTGTAGATGCAGTGTGTCTCCAGCGAACCACGTGCATATGTTCTGGCTACGTCCCAAGTTGGGGCCTCATTGGACGTACGTCTTCGACACTTTAAGCAGGGCCTGCAGCCACATCCATTGCCTGTTGTTTTTGGTGCCCCCCCCTTTCGTGGGTTTGACAAAATCATTTAGTCGGGCTCTAGCTTTCACTACTTTACTAGCCCGCAGGCTGATTCTGCTCAGTTGGAAACTTCCCCACCCCCTTCCCCCCTCGCTGGATTCCAGAGGCTTGAAGTGGGAGAAGCTGAGGTTTCCAATAAAGGGATCGCTTTAGTCATTTCATGACACCTGTTGATTCTGTTGATTTGGAGAATGACTAATAAGTGTTGCTGCCCTATTTTAGTTATTTTATTATTCTTACTATACACATACATATACATATCTCTTAATTTATTTCCTCATATTCCTAATTTCTTTATAGTTGATCAGTGCTAATGCTACGTGTGTTTATGTCTGGCCTCGTGTTCAGGGAGTTGAGTGTGTTCATGACATGCAGCTTGACCTGTTACAATTACAACCTTTGTATTATGTGCTGTCTTGTGTGTCTTGGGATTTGTTTGTTTAAAAATGTTCAACAAATAAAGTTGGAAGGAAAAAAAAAAAATCGACCATGCCTGAGGCCGGCTCCTCACCGTTCCCCACGTCCGTGATCCACACGGTAGGATTACTGGAGGCGTTGCTCAGCACGATCCCATGAGGCATCTCCAGCGTGCTGGTGTTCCAAGCCTGCAGGAAGTCTCCGTCCGTGGAGAACACCAGCACTTTGGGCACATTCTCCCCCCTCTGCAGACAAAGGAGTTGCCGTCACGGCAAACATCCAGCTGTCCAACCAACCAGCTCCCCCTGGTTTCGGATCTTATAATACTTCCCATATTCAGTGATGAATGTGAGCATTTTCATCTACTGCCTGCAAAGGCAATGTACTAAGCTGCTACTTTCAAACTAGTTGTCGCTAATGACAGTGAGCACCGCAGCCCCGAGGTGTGTCCTGCTGGGTATGGATGTATGCACTGATGAAATGCCGGAGCTCGCCTTACTTGTGCGACATACACCAGGCCGGCCACCTGGTTCACGGCCACCCCGAACACCTCTCCGGTGAAATGTTCTGTGTATTTGGGCCAGGAGATGTCCAGCTTGTACAGCGGCTTCCCCAGCAGCCGGTAGTCCGTGTTGGGGGCGGCGGCGCTGGGCTTCGGATGGGTGTGTAGGTGAGGGTACAAAGTAGCACCGACACACACACACACAGAGCTGGCTTTCATTTAGGCTTTTTTTCATCACTCTGAATAAACTTCAAATCGGAGGTTATTTTTTTATATACCGTGTATACAAAATGGTTAAAGCATCACAACATTTCGTACCGTTGCCGCCCTCTGTACACACGCATTTTTGTTCCTGTTCTTAATAAAAACACAGCTACGGTCAGCAGCTACCCATAGTTGCATATGGAACCAGAAAATAATCTGTTACTTTTCAATAGAATAAAAATCATAAATGGTTAACCAGAATAGTTCAATGGGGAGACTGACAAAACCGGACAAATGAACACCCAGGTTTTTATATGTGAATCACACAAGCTAATAAGATTATACAGCACGCACGTTGCGTGCAAGACATATGTGCAAATTATTTGTTTGCATATGTATCCTTCACGGCATATCGCTGCGATTATGTACGTACTCACCTGAGGACTGATGGTCCCGTAAAAAACCACCATTACCAGAAAGACTACACCCATCGCGACTGCTATCAGACACGAATTACCCTTTCTTTTCATGTACGGGCCGTTTTTAATGTCAAAACCCCTGGAGCATGCGATCACTACAGTCAGTCTGTCCGACTGCGTTCACTTCCTATTTCGATCACATGATGATCATAACAGAGAAGCAGAAAACAGAGAGCGAGGTCGCAGAGCGCCCTCTAGTGGAATATATATATTAACTATTTTTTATTGATCTTTATTAGGACGCTAATAAAAAGTCTGGATGTCGGTAAACTATTGGTCAGTTTGGGTAAGTGGTTGCTATGGACGTCAGCGGAAACACTGGTTTGCAGTTGTAGGTATAAAGACTTATCCATGTCACGCTATTGCACGGTTGCAAACTCACGCATCTGGCGTGACGCTCACGGCAAGAAATCTTACGGCAAATCTATAGTACTCCATTATAAATCTAAAATTGGCTGCATCAGTAGCGTTGGGACTGCTTGCAGACCTTACAAACTATTGACGAGGTAATAAAACTGCTACACGTGTAAATGCATGTGTGTGTGCAGATTGTCTAACGTGAGCCAGCTGGCCCAAATTAGCAACCCATGATGTGATCTCGCTCCGAACTAATTTAACTATCGCTGAAACTCGACAGCCCTGTAATACTAGATACAGCATAGGACAGGTTGGGGTTGCCAGATATTGAAGTACAGTTGGTAATTAAGGAACACACACTGGACAGACACCAAAATTCTTCATTTCAGCTTGGATGTGCACAGTGCAACACAAACATGTGACCAAAGCCTAAATGGAATTATTTGACACACCCTCATCCAAAACGTTGTAACCGGAATAAAATTAGTCTTATTTTGGTTCGAAATTCATAGTTTTCTCTTTTTTCTATTACTTACGATCATCTTATTCACCTAAGGCATTCAACCGCGCGCCCTGATTGGTTCGTTTGAGTTTCAGAGCAGCACAACGAGCCAATTAGAGGTCGAGTCTCCAGCGCCAAACTATAACAACGTCGTTCACGCTCGGCGCTGAAACGGCTTAGTCCTGCCGTGGAGTAATAGGGCAGCAGTGCGGTATCTCTGTTACCACCGATTTAACGAGAGCATACAGGTAAGGCGTTAACAACACAGCCTGTGAAGTAAATAAACTGCAGCGCATGTTAACCAACGTAGCTAACTAATGGCAACGTGGGGTGTAGCTCGTTTGCTAATACTAATGCTATTTGTTTACTCTTACTTTTACAGAGTTTTTCTCTGACAGTTTATTGTCGTCATTTGTAATTTTCGTCAACTTAAAGCTGTCTTTATTGTTTATTAGACGTTTTTAATCAATGTTTTAGTTTGGTCGTGTTCAGCTTTAGTGTATAAAGACGCTGCTGTCTGGCAGGTCAGAGTGTGTTCGGTCACCCAGCGAAATGGATCCGATACTGCGGAGGAAAATGAACACTAAAAAGGTACAATGGTTTTGTATATTATATAATGGTTAAATTTGCTGTAGGTTTGCGCAGTGCTATATTATCGTGGTCTGTCCTTCTGCTCCTGAAAACACAGGATAAAGAGAACACTGAACCAGCAACGGGAGGCAGTAAGTCAACAACCCAGCCGGCGCTAAACAGGAATGCAGGTCTGGAGGCAGACGGCCTGGCCAAAGCCGGTAAGAAGAATGAGACCGCTACCCGCGGAGCCACCAAGACCCTGACTGAGCAGCAGAAGGAACCGAGGGCGGGGCCAGCAGTTCAGCCGTCCAATGAGAAGCGCCAAACCATCAGTCAAGCCTTCCTTTCCCAGCAAGCAGTGCAGCAGAAGAAGCTGGTTGCGGAGGTGGCCAAGCCCCATGCTGCCGGCCCACCCAAGTCCATCCCAGGCACCTACAAAGGCCGGGTGGTTCAGTCCAAGGTGAGCTCCCTCTGGAAGCCAGCAGGTGGCGACAGTCAAGCAGCGGCTAAAGTTCCTGCCAAGCCGGGGGCAACAAGGGCAGGGATCCCAAGGTCAGGGAACTTGACCAGGGGGAGAGCCATGTCCGCGGCCGCTGCAGCGCCCTCAAAGCCCCAAGCGCAGAAGATTGCTCTGCCCCCCAGATCCAAATCGGCGCCATGCAAGCCACCTCAACCCCCAGCCAACAAGAACACGGGGAAGGCCATTCGAAAGCCAACTGCCCCCAAGCCCCAGCGGCCAGCACCCAGCCTAGAGTCTGTACCGAAGGGGCTGGCTGCGGGTGCCCTGGTGAGACCGGGGCCCAGCAAGGCTCCCGGCCTAGAGTCTGTACCAAAGGGGCCCAGACCGGGGCCCAGCAAGGCTCCCGGCCTAGAGTCTGTACCAAAGGGGCCCAGACCGGGGCCCAGCAAGGCTCCCGGCCTAGAGTCTGTACCAAAGGGGCCCAGACCGGGGCCCAGCAAGGCCCCTGCCCCTCTTCGGAGGAAGGAGCCAGTTCTGAGCGTCAAACCCAGGCCCCTCGGGGCTGCAGCCGCGGAGAAGAGGGCGGCGAAGCCTCCGGCCGCCAGCACCGCCAGTCAGTACCGGGTTACCATGGAAACCGTGGAGGAGAGAAGGTGACTTGTTTTTGGCACAAATTGTCTGAAGCGACTGAAAATAAATGTGTGAAATGTATAAACGCGCTTTACATCTACTGCTGCCGGTCGCCTCCTGCTCTCGGTGTCCGGGCAGTCTGTGCCGCCATCGCTGTCCTTATCTGCTCTGCCGTGTGCTGATGTTCCTGCGTTAAATGGTGTGAAATCTCATCTTTCCCGCGACATCAGGGCCAAGCTCTCTGTGTGGCTGACGGCCAAGGGGAGGACTCTGAAAAGGCCTGCAGCCAGCGCCATCTCCAGGACCGCATCGAAACCGCAACCAAAGCCCAGAGCTCACTCCCGGCCCCAGGCTGTCGCAGGAAAGCAGGATTCGAACCTGCAACCTCGGCCTGAGGCCCAGCCTGGGTCGGACCTCACACCTTCCGGGGAGTCTGCGTCTGACCTCCGGTCAGAACCTGAGAGAATGGCCTCGCCCCAGCCAGACCTGCTGAGCACTGCTTTGGACTCGCTGGAGAACTCGGACCTGGAGCCGCCTGAAGACCCAGAAGTCCGGATGGAGGATGTAAGAAGCTCTCGATGAGTTTTGCTTTGGTCACGGAGTGCAAGTGCGTCCTATTTAACGATGTCGCTCTTCTCCCCCGTCAGCTGGTGATTAATCTCTGCTCTGCCCTGGAGACCATGGAAGTGGGTTCGGCCTCCGATGCCAGTAAGTCGCTGGGTGCGAGTGGGCGTGGCTTAACCAGTCGCACTGTCGGCGATGGATGTCAGGTTGATCACCCCTGTCCCATGTGGATGCCAGGTTGATCACCCCTGTCCCATGTGGATGCCAGGTTGATCACCCCTGTCCCATGTGGATGCCAGGTTGATCACCCC
>JABFDZ020000102.1:305506-321771 GCA_019775955.2 Pollimyrus isidori
CTATGGGAGGTGGCGGCAGGAGGACGCTACGGGGGGGCTATGGGAGGTGGCGGCAGGAGGATGCTACAGAGGAGGGGTATGGGAGGTGGCGGCAGGAGGACGCTACGGGGGGTCTATGGGAGGTGGCGGCAGGAGGACGCTACGGGGATCTGTATGGGTTCATGGGGTCTGTGATAACTCACTGACCATCCCAGGGAGCAGAAAAGCAAACATATCTAGACATGCATTCCCGGCACTCACCTGTGGGGGGCGCCAGTGGGGCTCGGGCAGCCTCTATGCGTGGGAGAGTGCCCCTTCCAAACATTTGTGCTTATCTCACAGCCAGGTGGCGCTCAGCATTGGCAGCAGGCGCACATCCCAGTACATTTACCATGCATCCACTAAACAGTGGCTAAACGTCACCTTGACAGAGGCTGGGCCACTTCCCATGCCCATTCCACAAGCATTACGCCACCTGCTGGTAGCCACCAACAACTACAACCAGCCGTTTGTACTACACAGGATCAAGGTATAGGAGAACGACAGGAAGCCTCAAGTAGGACGATACAGACGGACATATAGGTGCACAAGCACAAGCGCGCACACACACACACACACACACACACACACACACACAAATAAGCACCCCTCGGCACAGAAGGTGTCATCTATACTTACTTCCAGAAATGGAACAGAGATACACTGTCGATAGCCGTTTAAGATCCATCCAAATGAACCGAGAGTGACATCCATCTTCCCATAGAGTCACTCAAACAAATGCTCCCCACCCCCCTGCCTACCTTAAGCCCCCCACTGTCTGTCCTGGGAGGGGGGGGTGTGCTTAGCACCACTGAAGCAAATGGTGACAGTCATTTTATCTTCGGCTTTCTAGAAAGTTCACGGAAGGTGGCGCGATGAAGTATGTGACAGTGACACAGCCGCGGTACGGGTGTCCCAGAGGTGCCCGTTTACGCGCCAGTGTCTGACGAGCAGCTTGGCACCACATCACGTCCCCTCGTGGCTACGTCGGGTCTCACCACTCTCTTTCCCGCCTTCGAGCCCCGGGCCGCTATTTTTAGAAGTTGCCCATGGCAACCCATCACCGTGCCGCCGCCGTGACTATAGGAGCCTTCCGGAATATTGTGATGTAAAAACAGAAAGTTTGGTTTGCCGTGTAAACACCAGCTGCGTGGGGTCTCCCGAGCCCGCCCACCCACCCACACCCCACATAGGGTACGGGCCGGCAGCCGCACCCCATTTCACTAATGCACTAGGGGGCGGCAGCCTAAGTACATTCGATTGTGCTTTAATGGCATCGCTAATGTAGCCTCTTCCCGAAACCCAAGCTGGGAGACGTGTGGGAGATCGATCCGAACCGGCCGGCGTCCATTTAAGCTCACAGCCACTGTTCTGTCCGCTAGACAGAGCATCAGAATCCAAATCAGGTTCACTGGCCACACAAAGGAAACATGTCTTTGGCCATATTCAGTCTGATATATAAAACAGACATTTGTGGATGAGAAGTGTATAAAAAGTGCAGGCATGCGGTGCAAGGAATGTATTACTGAATACAATAGGTTTGGAACAATAAAATAAATACAGTGCAATACAATAGGCATAGTAATCATTGATCCGATCGACCCAATCGGCAAACACGACCTGGGAACGCCTTGGTAACTATAACACCAGCCACGAAGCAGAGCCCCTGGAGGTCAGGAGGACTGGAAAAATTAGCCATTTGGGGAAAGCTGAGAAGGATTTCCAAGAAGCTCCTCCCTTGACAATACATGAGCTACTGAGGGTCCCACAACCCTGAGCTCATTCTGACCGCGGCACCGGCTACTGCTCCCACCCATTTCTTCCTCTTTAAAAGCTTAGCAGACACTTTTCACTGAAAGCTAATATTAAAAAAAACAAGTTATACACTGAACAACTATTCTGATAAAACCGTCCCAGTTTAGAATCCAGCATGGCACCAAAGTGGTCAGACCTCATCAGGTGCCTGAACGATCAAAAAAATCATCCTGCTGAGAAATTCCTCATGGCTATAATTATACTAAATAAGATATCGGGACTGTTAATATAAGGATAGATAAAGAAACCTTTGTAGGCCTACATTTAAACTGCCAAATTACCATAGGAATAAGACGTGAAAAGTATGTAAATGTAAAACCACCAATTGCGTGACATCAAGGCGACAACTTACAGGGCGAAAGCAACATTTACATCGAACTGTGAATTTTCGTGAAGTGTAACTCCGGAAAGTGTAATCTTTTTGCGATTCATTGCCCTATCTGGAGGTGTGGAGGTATCGCAAAAAAAAAAAAAAGTTCCCCTTTGCAATTTCCTACATGAAGAGACTCACAGGCCAGACGTGTGAGGTGCACGCGGGACAGCGCAAGCACTGCGTAAGATGAATCGCTGCGTGGCCCCCAAGCGTCAGAAGAGAGCCTGCAAGAGCCAGTCCGCTACATCATCTCAAGGAGATGCCCGAATCTGCATTGCCTGTCCTGCACATACTCTCAGCGCAGACAGGACTGAGTGATGGACTAGTCAGGGGGTGAAGGGGGTGGCTGTGAATGTGTCATCTCTCCGGGAGACAGCTGTCCGAGAATAGCTGACCGGCGTTCCCACAAACCCACGCCAGCGTTGAGACAGCCATCCCCGTTTCGACCTTCCAGTCTCTCTGTGTCCGGTGTGAGCGAGTGTTGTGGGAGGACTGGCATGTTTTCCAAAGATAAAGCAGTTTAGTCTGGGGCCAGAGCTGGGAGTGGGCGAACAAGGGCGAGCGGAGCGATAAGCGGCATGAATCACGTTGCTGTCGCGATGACAGCCATTATGCCGGCCGAACCGCTTCCTCTGTTTTCTGAAAAACCATCTGTGGAAGATTAGCTCCAACGAGTTGCCACTGCACCAATCCACAGATTCTCTATTCGGTCATTCACAGGTCAAAAACAAGCTCATTCAAATCAACCGATAACTTACTATAGTCTTAAATCACTGAAAAGTTACATTTAACGAATGATGTATAAAAGCCCCCAAAAAGTCAACACCTAAGGTAGGCAGTTACACCACCCATCCTACATACAGCTTATCCAGCACAAGGTATCGGCGTTATTACACACGTCGGTCCCTTTCTATTTCGTTTATCTCTGAAGTTGCGGAAAGCCGCACATGTTTAACATTAGGAAAATCTTAAGTGTTTGCGCGGAAACTATGTCCTCTTCCTCACTTTAAAAAACGTTACATGGAATCTTTGCTAGTTGAAAGATCTATATTTACTTTTCAAATACTTAATACATAATATACGTAAATGTTTAGATTATTTAAATATTGTAATTGAAATCGGACCTGGTAAGTCAGTGCGGATACAGCGAATAAAGAATTGCTGCATAGTTTGCAAATCCACCTCGGATACTCTATAGGCACTATACCAAAGCCTCCATAAACACCGTACTCTGCTCCGCTGCAGGGTCCAGCTGCAAAACGACAACTAAGTGGCGGCGATTCGGAGCCGTGAACCCGGCAGGCTTTGCCCCACAAAGGGATGCGGATCTGAGCGCACCGGTAATGTCAGCGCGGTTCCGGGTGCAGCCTACAGTGAAACCGGTCCTCTGGCCACCACTCGGAGAACAGAAAGAATGAGAGAAAGAAACAATGAATAACAAAGGCAACAGCCGCCTTTAACCTTTGGGGGCTAAATGGGGAAATTGGGAAATCACCTACGACGTGTTACAACTGAATGTGAGAAGTGCATTGTGCAAAGAAAAGACGGCGTGGCATAATAATGTAAGGCAGAAAAATTACCCACTTTCATAACAACCCTCTAAAGCGTTTAAAGCTAGGACCGTATAACTAAATTATTCGGTTCGGTCAGACGTGTGGTCCGTCTATATTATGTATCCACAAGGATCTCAAGATGGCGAGATAGACACACAGGAACACGGACGCCTGTATTTTATACATTTGTGCTGTAGGAAGTGTCTCTGCCGAGAGGCTCAGTCCAGTACAGTACAACTGTCCATGTAAAACCGGTTATAATTCAGTCCTGTGTCACAAATAGGTGCGGCGACGATTGATTGCAATGGGGAGGGTGAAAAGTTTAGGGTAACTGTCAGATTGACAAGCGTATAAAGAGACGGGCAAATGAGTATCTTCTTACTTAATCCCCGGCAGCCAGAGGTGCTTTTTAGCCTATTAATACAGAATCTGGGATAGATGGAGCCAAAAATAAAAATGAAAGCCGTGGTTGAGCACCGGCTCTGTGCACCGTGTTGAAAAGCAGCCGGATGAAGGGAGACACGCGTACAAATCACACTCACCCCAGTCCTTACCTCATTTTTGGAGAACGGTGTCGGTGCCGAGACGCGCCGAGTCCCCGGTCCCGGTCCGCAAACGAAAGACACAAAAGCGATTATGCAGCCGGTCGGGGGCACAGATGTAACCAGTCGCCCCGGGTTATGAGTTCATGATCATGAAGAAAACAAGAAAGAGAGAGAGGAGGAGGACTGGCTGACTATTTCCTGATTCGGGAGGGGAGGGGAGAGAGGAGCGCGTCCTCGTGCGGCAGCCTGCCGGCGCTCCGCATAGTCTGTACCCCCACCGCTCATTTATTCCCATTTTACACGTAACACACGGTGACAACGCCGACGTTTAGAACCCATTTCTGCCGCCTTCCGCCTGAAACACCTATCCTGGCTGATTTACCGTGATTTCGGTGCCGGGCCGGGGCTACCCTCCCATCATAGCCCTACATGATAATCGAGCCACAGCTTCAGCAGCCGAGATGCGGGTTTAAGCGGCCGACCGTTACGGTGTCTTCGCTGTTAGACGGGACATGGAGATAAAACCCCTTTAGCTGATTTTACTGGGAAAAAAAACCCCGCAATACATGCATTTATTTTAAACGTCTACGTACTTAAATTATCAGACTTAATGCTCAGGCTTCTCGGTGGTCACAGAAATGCCACACTCAAGGAGGAAGGAAGAATGCAAAAAAAAGGTGAATCGTGAGTTTAAAACCGCAAAGCTTTTCCTGTCTCTCACCCCCACACAGACAAACCTGGGTTTAAAGTCAATCAGTTATTTTCATGAAAAAAAAAATAACAAAAGCATACGTCGATAAAGCCTTAACGAACTGAAGTGAAAATGCAGCAGTGTAAATAACTATTGATTAAACCACCACATCCCGGATAAGAATGTTGTCGTTTCTCCTTTTGTGTGTCATAATCGTAATCTCTTCTGCAGGCAAAAAGCGACAGCAAATTAAAAGTTGCAGAAGTTACTTCAAAGCTGCATACGCTCGTCCATCTCTCGCTGTATATTGTTCAGATGCTCATTTTATGCAAGAAGCACTTTACTCAAATGACTCAGCGCTATTGGTTTCCCAAGATTACTCTACACGGCTAAAAGCCGCAGGGTTTTATATGCTTACGTATACATTATACCGGGTAGCTCAAAAATAGCTAAACAATTACACATGAGTAGGCCCTTATGGGCATAAAATTTTATCGCGAGTATTTTATCCTTCTAATTTAATGTAATTTAATATTTTTCGAGCACCATTACGGCACAGTATATTTGCATTCAGAAATATACATGCGAGTTATTTCATTCTTAAACAAACATACTTAGAAACTAATGGAAATTCAGCCGTAGAAGACCCTGTATAAGCCTATATAAACATGAAAATCCCGTGAAGCGATTTCAGTAAGAATTATGTGGTCCAGCCTGTAGCGAATTAATAGTATGATTAACCGTCAAGTACACAGGCAGGTTTTCCTCAAAATCTAAAACCTTTCGTCTAATAGGATGGCGTTATTGTACTTGCGACCATTCACTATACCGACAACAAACACAACGATGAGTAATCAAAACACAGCTTTCTGTAAACAGACAATGTTTTAGTACCTAATCTACATGTACATATATTATTAGTGTCCATTCATCTCTTCCAGGAAGCACAGGACTCAAGGATGGGGTATATCCCTAAAGGGACACCACTTCGTCGCTAGACATGATCATACTGTACGGGCGCCTGAGAGATGTCTGCCAGTAGCGCTTGGTATCTTTGAACTGGGGGAGGAAACATAACGTGGATGTAACATAAACTCAGCACACTGAACAACAGTTAATGCTCCCCACCGAGCCTTTTTAGGTCGTTTTAGCACAACATTTACTCCGCTCCTCGCTATATCGAAGCAACTGTATCCATTTGTACCGAACTATCGCTGGCTTTAAGCCAATCGCATTTAGTATTTCTGATCAAAAGCATGTTAATGCCGCTTTGCTCTGCATCAGCAGAGGGCGCTGAGGATTACCGTGAACAGATCAACTTCTTGTTTCGAATAGCATAGCCGGACTAGGCTAAGGTTCCGGAAGGTAACGCCACAAAACCGAATGCCCATATATAGGCTACTGCGAAATGTAAGCAAAGGTCAATTACATTATCGAAAGCCTGACATTGCCTACTGTACCACCATAGAAAAGGGCACCCAGCTGCAACTATTGCATACTTCCGCAATATCAACAGAAACATCAGAAGGCACACAGAGAACATGGACAGCAAATTACACTTTTTCATTTTATTAGAAAAAAAAAATATCGCCAACGACAATGGCAAATGCTTCAAAGCCATAGAGATATCCAAAAATGTAGCCCAACTTAACAGGAGAGTAATTTGGAATCATTAAAGGGGAAGCACCTAGTAGCCAGATTTCCACTGTCTGGTTAAGATGGAGCCTTATTTCCACTGTCCGGCTAAGATCAAGTCTTATCTAAGCCTATTCTCTGGTTCAATGCAAAGAACCCATTTTAAAAACATGGATTGAGGATCTTGAAGTGAACGGCATTTAAAGCTCACCACCACACATTCGATGACTCATTAAGCACTATGAGGTGACAACCAGATACTAGGGGACAAGACACATGGAGAAAATGAGCACAGCCTGTAACATGACGACTGGCTGGGAGGTTGTTAGACCCAGTCTAGGTTACAGTCCCAATTAGTGGCTCCAGATTTCCCTCAGAATGTTTTTTTTTTTGGTGGGGGGGGGGGGGGCGGATTTAACAAAGTTACACATCGCATTAATACATTATACGGCGCGGGCTTTAATTAACCAAATAAAGAAACCTGCCAAGGACCGAGACCTCACCATTCATCTAAGGGGGAGGACTATTTCCCACTAATGAGTGGGTTTCTCAGCACCACAATGACTGAGTCACCACGCAGGAACATCTTGGAGATGTATCGGTCCTTGTTGACCGGCTTGGACTTCTTCTTCCCCTTCCCACTCTTGGGGACCTCAGTCCACATTTCCTTCACGTTCTCCAGCACCATGTTGCAGTGCCTGCACAACACAGAGAAACACAGTGACCTGTTATAAATAAGTTGTCAAATGGCCCATGCAGTACAAAAACCTGACAGACGCATTACAATGTCTCCCTTCTTGTACAATAAAGAAATAAATCATTAGTGGTCAAACACACCGAAGCAGTAGAGCCCAAAGCAAGAATATACAACCCTAATCACCGGAACCCAAAACAAATTCCTTGTTCTCCACAACTTCTTTGTAGGGTTCACACTTATTGTGGACTCACTCACCCAGGTCCAAAGTTGGCCAACCTGGGCCAACTGGTTAACAGACAGGAAGCAGCAAGTAGTAGTTAGAGGCGCAATGTTGCAGTAGGCCTGCGTTCATAGTGGGGTACCGCAGGGTTCAATTGTACGACCAGTACTGTCCCTAATTTACATTAATGATATTGACACCAATACATACAGTAAGCTGGTTAAATTTGCAGATGACACCAAGGTGGATGTTGTAGCAGATACTGAACTAGCGGCACAGCGGATACAACGGGATTTTGATTTAATTAGCAAATGGGCAGATTAAATTTAACTTACATAAATGTAAGGTGCAGGGAGCAGAAATATAAAGTACAGATGTTTTATGGATTCCACTGAAATAAAGGTAGCTAATTATGAGGAAGACCTCTTATGTATGTTGATGCTTCCATGTCCCATTCTCGCCAGTGTGGGGAAGCAATAAAAGACCAATAGGATGTTGAGTTACATCTCTAGGTGTGTGGAGTTTAAGTCAAGGCAGGTGATGCTAAGATTATATAAATCCTTGGTAAGATCCCACCTAGAATATTGTGTGCAGATTTCATCACCAGACGTAAAAAAGGACATTGCTGTCTTGGAAAAGTTCAACGCAGGGCTACAAGAATGATTACTGGTCTTAGAGGAATGTCTTATAAGGAGAAGTTAGCTGAGATGAATACGATCAGCCTCAAGCAAAGGAGATTAAGGGGGGACAAGATCCAGGTATATAAGATTCTAAAAGATCTGGATGCTGTTCAGCCAAATGGCTACTTTAATATTAGTTTAAATACTAGAACTCGTAGGCATAAGTAGAAATTTGCGGTTGAACATTTTAAAATGAAATTGAGAAAGCACTTCTTTATATAAGTAGTTAGAGCACGAAACAGTCTTCCTGTTTAGTGTAGTGCAAGCTAAAAACCTGGGTTCCTTTAAATCAGAGGTAGATAAGATATTAACACCTCTGAGCTATTAGTTAAGTTCTCCTCAAACGAGCTTGATGGGCCGAACGGCCTCCTCTCGGTTGTAAATTTCTTACCTGTCAAACGCTTTAACCCGGCCCAGCAGCTTCTTGTTATTTCGGCAGTTGATGAGGACTTGTGTGTTGTTTTTCACCGACTGGGTGAGCACAGACAGTGGGCCTGTGTTGAACTCCTCCTCCTCCCGCTTCTGCAGCTCCTCCGGCGTCATCTCCGATTTGGGCTTATTCAAAAGACTCCTACAAAAGACGCGACGACATTAAGTGCTTAGTTAGAAAAGCCATGCGGGACTTGAGTTAGGCCGGTTCTTTGCCAAGAGTTACACGCACCGGATCAACCACCGGCTAACACATGATATACACGATAAAGAAACGTAAGCAAATTACCTCGTAAGCACTACACTGTAATTGAATAATTACATTAACGACAAAACAAATAACTTACATGTTTATGTTCAGACTGCAGTCGTGGCGAATTTGAATACCGACTAGATTTAACAAAGCAAACTGGCGTGCTGCAGCAGATGGCAAATTCCGGTAAACCTGCGTTTCCTTCCGGCGGTATCACTTCCGGGTCACATGTGCTTAATTTGACTAGAGGGCGGGTTATTGCCCCGTTAATGTTTATTACAGTGGATGCGCTTTTCGTTATTCATCGCGCACATAACTAATCTGATTAGTTTTAATGCATTTTTGACGGTTGATAATTCAGCGAGTACACCAAGGATTAGTTTCATAATGTGTTACTCCCATAACTGCACATAAATATTTGTTTTCATACGACGTGGCCGCAACAGTGCGTAGCGTTAAACATCACTTATGTAAAAAATCATAAAACAGGTATGTTCTCCCCGAGATTTGATTCTGCAACCTTCTATTGACAACGCCACCGTACTTATGAGAGACCCCGTCTGTATGAGAAGCACGCGTTTATTGTATCTCTCCATCTCCCACAATGCATATCATGCGTCGCCGATAAACATCAGGCTAGACAGGATGTTTTTTCTCACCGTTAATCACACCTACGTCGTGTTATTAGGTTAGGAAGTGCTAGATGATGTGAGGTATTTTAAACAGGCGGCAAAATAATCCACAACTTCAGCTGTCGCTGCGGGTAGTGGTGTCTGTTAATGACTAAAAAAATAAAAGAAGTAGTGACATTGTGTTTTTCTTTCCGAATGGGTCGTGCAGCGGCGCAGCGTCCCTCTCGCCGGCCTCCACATAACGTGCGGTTGTCCTTGCCAAACAGGACCATTTAACAGTCAAAGATATTCCCGCAAGCCCTCCTGTGCCAGCCCAGTCTGGCCTAAGCGCATCTAGGTATGCAAAGCGAGTTTCAGTACGACCTGCCCTGGGTGGGGCGGCCAGGAGACTCCTCACTACCACCCGTGTTCCACTTAATTATGTTTATAAATAAATACACTCACCCGGGTTCGAGTCTCCGCTTGGGCTTCCTGTGTATGGAGTTTGCATGTTCTCCCCGTGTCGTCGTGGGGTTTCCTCCGGGTACTCCGGTTTCCCCCCACAGTACAAAAACATGCTGAGGCTGATTGGAGTTGCTAAATTGCCCGTACTGTAGGTGTGCATGTGTGAGTGTGCCCTGCGATGGGCTGGCCCCTCGTCCAGGGATGTTCCCTGCCTCGTGCCTGTTGCTTCTGGGATAGGCTCCAGACCCCCCGCGACCCAGTAGGGATAAGCGGTTTGGAAAATGGATGGATGGAATAAATACACTCGCCTAAAGGATTATTAGGAACACCATACTAATACAGTGTTTGACCCCCTCACCTTTAGGTGAGTGTATGTTGCGTTCACTCTACACCAGCGAGAACAAAAGGTCCTGTCTGAACGGCGTTACGATCCTACCGACAACTCAGTGCTTTCATTCAGCGAATGGATGTCAGAATGCTTGTTTATCACAGATATTTGTGTGATAAACACCTGTGCAGCCCCAACTGAATGCAGCGATGCATAAATGCAAGGCCTGTGATCATAATATATATCGGGGAGACACCCTGACAAGGCTACAGTCTCTTCAGAGTCTTTCACGATGGATAGCTTTCATAGGCTTGTAGGGTGATGGACTGTTTAAGAACTAGCTGGAGTTTTGCAGGGAGTTAATCAGATTTGATTGTTGGGATGCACTTGGCTCTTTCCAGGTCTGCCCAGAAGGTTGCCTGTGACCACACCTCACTCTCCGTCAGTGAGGCTGGGTGGGGTGCATATTTGCATACAGTTAGAGCGAGTCTTGCAGTCGGCAGCGGGAGAGCAGGACAGTATTGTGTGACAGCTGGCCAGGTGGCCCTGCAAGCGGGGACAGGCAGAGGAAGAACCCAGACAAACTTCCCTGGCTTTCACTATCTGTCGCGCAAAGCACCAGCTACCAGCGTTTGAAAAGTGCTTGGACCTTTTCCCCAAAGTCTGCAGGCTTAAAAGATTTGTTGGAGGGGGAAGTTATGCAGTGCACACACATGAGCACAGACATCTGTGCACAAGGGGTACAGGGAGTACATGCATCAGGCGTAACATGTTCACTAGAATAATTATAATAGCACTGTTTCATACACGCAAATGCATGTGCAGACTTGAACTGAAATTCTCACACCAGCCAGCTGACCAAACTTGGCAACCCTGAGAGTGAATCAGTGAAAATAAGAAGTGCTAGCTGGTTGTTCTTCATCTGACCCCTGTAACATTTGCCTAATACTCTCTCTCTCCGTCCCTCCCCCCCCATCCTGCCAGTAGATTCTGACCTCACCGCCCTGATGCGTGTCACTGCATTTCCTCACTCACACAGTTCACTGGCAACCAGAAAGAATCAAGCCTTTGGGAAAGCGGGCTGCCCTTGAGAGGAACAGGGCTGTACTTAAAATAAGGGACTCATGGAGGTGGTTTGGCCCAGCACAAGTCAGAACACATCATCGTGGGCCTGCCACGCCAGGAAGTGGTGCGTGGAGCTGCGCCTGCGGGCCGCTGTGTTTGCTCTGCATGAAAAAGGCTCTGGGCCTTTTAAGTGCAAGAAGGACACATGACAAAAACAAACACAAAAAATGAAGGTGCGTCTTCCTGCATTACACTGGGCCAGTTTATGCAGGACTCAGTGAATAAAAAGGAAGGACAGGAGTAAGCAAATGTGACTAAGCGTTGCGTATTTTCAGAGCAATTTAAAAATGAGGGATCATGTGTAAAAGCCTTGCAGCTGTGTGTTTACACATGTACTCTGACTAGAGACCGGGACAGGGGGCAGGCATGGAACAGATGCCCAGAAGGGGGTGCGGCTCTTGACTCCCCAGCTGCATTTGAATAACTTTTATGCGTGCTGGAGAGCAACAGGCCCAGCAGACAATGTGGGGGGGACTCTGGCAAACAGGTGATTTTACTAGCAGTTCAGCCTGTGCCCCCCCGCCCCCACCAAGCCTCTGTTACAAAAACCGTGGCATCGGTGAGAGGATCCATCCTGGGGCCCGATTTGCATGGTGGTGGGGGGGGAGCCTGAATGGGGCAGGCAGATTCTCAATACCTGGCATGCAAACCAGCTTGGGGCGGGCAGTTACAGTGCCTCATGCATCAGCCTGCACAGGTGTGACCAGCCCCGCATGCCCTGCCCAACCTACCCAGTCCCAGGGGCGGGACCAGCCAGGGAAATGAGTGCTGTGATTTCTTTTCTTTACCTGTGGGGGGTGCGGGTTCGGGAGCAGTGATAGGTGCGTATGAAGCTGCCTGGGGGAGGAGGGGCATTGGCTGACACCCGCCGCGCATAAATGGGGACGGACAGGACCCCGGGACAGCGGTGGCAGACAGGCGACGAGGACAAAGACAGAGATGCCTCGCTCCTTTCTGGTGAAGAAGAAACGGGGTATCTACGGGGGATGGAGATGGAGGGATGAGGAGGATGAGCAGCCACCCATGAATGAGGAAGGTCAGGGCAGAGCAGGACAACACGGGACAAAACTGACAGGTACAGACACCGAGTACAGCTGTGTGTGTTTCTGTGTTATTCCATGTATCTCCATGTATCTCCAGTGTGACAAACCCCACCGCCTGGGGACGCCACTGTAGACAGTGATCGTTTGCCAGCTAGTCTGTCTGTCTGTAGACTGAAACTGCACAACGTTTCACTCAGTCTGTCATTTTCTGCTCTTCTCTCAGCCACACGAACTGCCCCACTGCCCCAACACCAATCGCCTACCCCCAGCTCCAGTGCAGAGCCCACCACGCTGCCTCAGCCCTCTGCCCGCAGCCTGCCAGTGGAGGCAGCCCAAGCCTGGCCCCCCTGCCTGTCCCAGCACCCCCTCCTGCCCACCCAGGGGCAGTATTACCCCCATGCCATGCTGTCCATGGCCCCCCGTGCCAAGGTAAGGCTGACGCTATCCTCATAGTCAAGCTGGCTCACATCCACTCACCATCCAATAGGAAGCCCCTTTAACTGTGGCTCCTCCCCCTTCACCCCGCCAGCCGCGCTTGGCCACCTGCTCTGGGGACTTCTTGTGCGCCGTCTGCCACAAGGTATTCCCGCTGCAGCGCATGCTGACGCGTCACCTGAAGTGCCACAGCCTGGTGAAAAGGCACCTGTGCAGGTACTGCGGCAAGGGCTTCAACGACACCTTCGACTTGAAGAGGCACATGCGCACGCACACGGGTGAGAGCGCCGCCCGCTGCCGGCGCCCGCTACCGGCATGCGCCCAGACGCTGACGCAGCTGCTCCCGCAGGTATCCGGCCGTACCGCTGCGAGCTGTGCGATAAGGCCTTCACCCAGCGCTGCTCCCTGGAGTCCCACCTACGCAAGATCCACGGCGTGGCCCAGCAGTACGCCTACCGCCAGCGCCGCTCCAAAATATTCGTATGCGAGGACTGCGGATTCACCTCCTCGCGCCCTGACGACTATTTTCAGCACGTGCGGCAACGGCACCCAGGAAGCCCGGCCCTGCGGAGGTACTATCGCAAGCACACGCACGGCCAAGGCGGCCCCAGTCCCGCGGAGCACAAGATCACACCCTTAGTCCTTTACCCGCACACGAGGTACTTCATCTGACTCACAGCCATCCCTCCATAAGGGGAACATAAAATACATGCCCATGGAAAACTGTCCTTTATCTCTTTTTGTTTTATTATTTAAAAAAATGTATAATAATGATGTACAACAGCACTGACAAAAATAAAACTAAGTACAAAAATTGGGCAGTTGTTTGCTGTTCTTCTCGAACACCAATCACACAGTGACACTACAGAAAGCAGTTCCTGTTCCGACGTGGCAGCCAGTCACAGAGGACATGCAGATACGATCCGGTGGCAAACAGCACCTCTGCTGGCCTGAGATCAGAGGGTTAGGGTTAGGGGGTGCAGATACGATCCGGTGGCAAACAGCACCTCTGCTGGCCTGAGATGAGAGGGGTTAGGGGGTGCAGATACGATCCGGTGGCATACAGCATATCTGCTGGCCTGAGATCAGAGGGGTGTCTACTGATTTTGATGTACGTAAGCGACACCTTACTCCTGCTCCTCTTCACTCAGTCCAGCGATGTCCACAGTGAGGTGCTGTGCACACATAGTACAGTCTCATGGCATCCTGCAAAATGAACAAGATGGTTACACTGTGTCATAAAAAGAAGCTCTCTAATGACATATGCCGGCTTACTTTTTGTTGTGTGTGTGCAAAAGTATTTATGAAGCAGCAGTACAGTACTACATATTCTGCTGGGAGGAATTAAACCTGAATGAATACCGCACCTCAGCTTTCATGCTGTGAGACTGGAAGAACACCGCCTCCTTGTGTCCGCACCTGGAATTAGCAGGCGACAAAATGCCAAGCAAGAAAGTGGGGAGTCAGAGGCAAGCAAGAACTGAAACCACCAGAGGCAGGTATGATAGTGTGTGGGGAGACTTGAAGACTTACTTGGGACATGGATGGTCTTCAGTACGGGGCAAGGTGGGGTCTTGGGACACATCTGCTATAATCTGAGTTAGTTCACTGGGAGACATAACCACGTGCTGGGTTAAAATAACGGTGTAGTCTGCGTTATGTACATTACGGGTTACAAAACTGCAAGACAGGGAACGCCACTCACTCAACCTCGTGTGTGATCTTGTTGACATAGATGCAGCTGTTATCGGCTTCTTGCTGGTAATCGCAGTTCCTGCACTACAACGCGTTGACACAAACGTATGAGTCGGACAGAGATCTAAACGCAGCAGCCAACAAGTCAGTGATTCTGTACACCTCATCCAATCTGTCATAACAGCAGTATATTTATTTTGCGACGCGGTTTTCGTTACGCCGTTTACCAAACGACACCAGAAACGTCCCTTCAGTGGCCAGAAGATAAAGCACTTACTACTTAGACATTAAAGGCTTTTTACTTACTGCGTAGAGTAAAATGCGGTTCTCTTTGTCCTCTTTCGGATACAGCATGTTGTTGCTATAAAAACACAATTCTATATGATGTTTCCGGGCATAACAAGCGGGTCAAAACGGTCACATTAATGTTCAACAAACGTAACTAAAGCACACAGACTAGCCCTACGTTGCTAACAGGCTAGCTAGCACTATTTTTTGCGTCCCTTAATAAAGTAATTCTTACCATTCTTGACAGAACCTGATTCCCACAAACCCAGGCTCATAAGTACCACCCTCAAGGTCCATCTCCAACACACAAAAACGGTAAATTATACCACTTCTAGGAGTGAAAAATACGAAAGCGTTCCGCAACCCCCCCGCTCAGGACATGTCACGCATGCGCTGATGAATCGTCGCGCTACAATGATGCGCATGTGATCGGCGCGCCGCTCCCTGGAGTCGCAGAGGATTAACGTCAGGCTCGTCGGTGAAAGTGCTACTGCAACAAAGTAACTAATAGCAGCGCTCCTGAAAATAAATAAATGAATAATGTTCTTATATCTATTTTGAGTGCTAAAATGAATTGAAGTTTTGTTAGAAAAGAAGATGTATTGTAGCTATGGAAGAGATGGGGTGGCTGATTTAGCATAAAATCATAAATTATATATATATATATATATCCTTACAATTAAATGTGCCCAATCAAGCCATATCAGAATGACTGATGGCGTGGGACACCAAATAAACACCAATTACACTGCGGTATAAATCCCAGATCTGTTGTAGAGCTGACAGGGACACTGGGATCACGCCTGCATGGTAGACCCGGAGACATTGCATTATATATTTTTGCAGCCATTAGTACAAGGAAATTACCCAAATTGCATCATAATGCATCTCTTTATTGGTGTTACAAGAACAACTTTGGTGATTACATGTGAGCAAGAATGAACTTTTAAATATTTTCCTCATAATAAAATAAACGCCTGTAAAATTTCTTAAAAACGACAATACATTACGTTCTAATTATGTCGTTACCTAGCACGTGAAGGTTACGTGTGTCCGTCATGCACTAACTGAAATATTGCACACTTTTGTTAAAATCGCAACCATTGCATACAGCTCCCACGTACACGCAGCACTGCACTCAGCAATACCCACCGCGAGCCTCCGTCGTCCTCTTTCCGGCTGCTACATTGTGTGTCTTATCATCAGTAAACGTCATGCATTCGTGAACGTGACGAAAATTACGAGAACATCCCACTTAAGCCCCCCGCCCCGTCGTGTTGGGGGGCACACACGTGCTGAGGTGTGCGTGGTTGTTGTCCATCCGGGGGGGGGGGGGGGGGGCGGGGGGGGGGGGGGGGGGGCCGGG
>JABFDZ020000102.1:413641-424658 GCA_019775955.2 Pollimyrus isidori
GAAATTTTTCGGAGCTTCCCGGCAACTATTAAACGTAGTAGAGGATATGTACCGGTATATAAAACCCGCGCCCTATGATCCGGTGCGCCTTATGTGTGTGTTAAATACAGTAATGGCACCTTTAACTGAGACTGCGCCTTTTAGTACGGTGCGCCTTATGGTCGTGAAAATACGGTAGTTTTACTGTATTTATTAGATGAAAAATGCATACCACCACATATTAGCTTTTATCCAGAGCATGATACAGATGAGAATCAGAGATGGTCTAACACTGTCCCAGGCGCAACAGGGATTAAGGGCTTTGCTCAAGGGCTCAACAGTGACATCACTCTGCCAGTTGCAGGAAGATCACAGACACAGAGTCTGAGCCCAGAGCCAGATACAGTAGAAGCTACTGGCAAGCTTTTCTGATAGCCTTGCAGCTACTGCTGTGGTTGGCAGTCCGTGGGACATTGGCGGTTCTAGACGGGGGCCAGGGTGGGCCAGGGCCCCTGTAGAATTGCTCTTGGACCCTGTTATGGCCCCTGCACCGATCAGCCAATGATTTAAATTATTAATTTCTAACCGCGACATGCGCTCGTTTGAAAAACGGAACTGAAGCGAGTAGCCTACGCGACGTGTTTTATGTAAAACATAAGTGTAAATATAGAATAAAACGTAAAAAATAAACTAATGACCCGTTTTGCCATTATCTATGGTTATAAATGTCCCCCCCTTAAAAACACACTGGCCCCACCTCGGCCCCCCTGGTGATTTTGGTCTAGAACCGCCACTGGTCCTGCTACCCACACCATTGATATTCATAACAATCCGGTTACATTAACTTCATAAAAACTCGGCTGAAGCGCGACCGGCACACTCTGCGGGATGTGACACAGACAACCGGACCAACGAAGCGTTGAAACCGGCCTGCGCAGCGGAGGGCGTGAGCGGTGAAGCGGAGCGGCGCTGACCCGACTTAGTTCACAGGAAGGCGGCTTTTACTTCGTCTAATCCGGGCGCACAAACTGGCTGGAGATTCAAATGGGCCACAGTGCCAAAAATAGGGACGGATTCCTCGACCGCTGGAAACCTGCAGTGATTGGAACAAAGCCCCGATCGGCGGAGTCCTGACACACGGCGGCCACCGAAAACCCCACATAATGTACGGTCACACCGCTAAATCTCTGAATTCACTGTGCAGAAATACCCAAACACCATTTCAGATCAATACTGCCTTAAAACATGGACGTTTATATTATACACACGTGTACATCTCTAAGGAATAAGGGTCCTTGTTGTGTGGTGATGCTCAAGAAATCCAATTCCCTCCATGTATGGTAAACACAAAGAGAGAGTAATCGTATTTACTGTAATCACATTTAAAATGCATGCACATTACGTCACAGGTTTTCTGTGGTGGACGCTGTAGCGCATTAAGCCAACCCCCCGCATGTTAATAGTAGGGCCTATAAAAATATTCACACGGCCCGACAGTAAGCTTTTAGAATAAATGCTATTCTTTTCCTCCAAGGCAGACAGTACTGTCTTGGAGTTGACACTGTAACATATTTGTAAAGCTTAGATTTATTTTTACATCCGCATTAGATTATTTATAAAGTTCTAAAATGCTTGTTTCCTGAGGTTTTTGGGCTTTTTTTGTTCTGCAATCACGTCGTGAAACTTAGATGACAGACGCATGACTGCGTTGCTCGTATCCCGCACAAGATCGGCCAGATATCGATTGAGAGGGATCCTCCCGTGAGCCTCGCCGACGGCCAATCTCATGCTTCGTCATCGCTTTTTAAAAAATAAACTTAAATTTTTAAAGCGTGTGTGAGTCACACCGAAACTTCGCCCTCACCATAGACGTCACCTTCTCTTGTCTCACTGCGAATCTCATGGACCAAACGATTTCTTAATGCTGCAACGCAGCTTCATTGTAACTTCATTGTAACAAACGCTATATAAACTATTCAATCGACCAATAAAACGCGCATTTCCCAAAGTGGTGTCATGCTGCCTTTGTTTGTTGACCATACAATTAGGCTTAATTTAAGTGAAACGAAGGCAAAAATATACATAACAAAGCGAAAAATGTGGCCGGGACGTCGAGCTGGTGGCATGGTGATTGTTTATCGGTCCAGACCTCACCTGATAACTTGGTCTGGCTCGGATTCATCGCCAGACACGAATCGGAAAGATAAATCAGTGCTGATTCGCAACATGGGAAAGTTACCGTGAAATGAACTCTGCCAGGCGTGTAAAGCCTGCAAAATGCACACCATCAAAGTTATTTTTCGGCTCCCTAAGCAACTAGAGTCATGTTCGTTTCAATGTACCAGTGAGGATGGTAATTAACTTTAATATAAGCAGTGGTTGTAGGCCTACACATTATTATTGACAGGTGACATGATATCATTCGCCAATTAAGTATCAGGCACCGTGATTCTATAGCCAAAGAGGGATTACCGACACAAATCCCTGCGGCTTTTCCTGCGCCCGGCTGCGAGACCCAAGATGACTGTCCCGGGATTCCTTTAATAATTTTGCTCAATGTCTTCAACGTATATTAACACTGCCACTGAAAAGTTACCAGCTAAAAAATGTTAAGGCTAGATCGTTTCTATACATTTAAATAACAAATATCCCACTTAAATGCGCTGGTTGTTTTTGTGTTTTATTTACCACTGAAGACTGCGTAGAGATGTGCGTTTACTACAGTCGTTAGATATTCACAACAAACAGGAAGGATTGTCGACCCGTAAGTCCATGGAACAAGCAGCGAGCGTTTCCCTCCTTACCCGATCTGACATTTACGTACATTGTTGCGGACGCCGCTGTCAAAGTCGGCCGTATTATGTCAATATCTCCAATGCCGGTGCGCCTATAGGCCGTCCCAGATTCATCGTATCAATAATCCCAGAAAATTTCTAACTATAGGCTACCACATCGGCTAGCTATAGCAGGTGGCGTGTTTCAGTCGGTCGTATTCCGAAATATTTGAAAAATGTTAGTTACCAGCCGGGAGAATAGTGCAATCACCCGGGCAGTGTTTACGATCAGCATCGCCACTTCAACCTTGGATGCGTGCAAATGTCATTGAGCGTAAGTCTAGGAAGCAGCGCAGATCCCTTACCGGTGATGTCTCCTCATGCTTGCCGGGGAAGAGGGCTTGCTTCGCGGCTGCCCCGGCTGCAAAGGCCGCTGAGCGATGCTTTGGATTGAACTGTCGTCCGTCGCCTCCTCCAGCTTCACTTGTGGGATGATGTGTCCCGGGTTCGCGAAAGCCATTTTCCACTCCACGTGTGTAACTAATAAAACGTTGGGGGTGTGTGCTGCCGGGAAAAACTTTGAGGCGGCTTAACGATAGCGGACAGAGTTACCCCGCTCAAGCGGACGGGATGCCTCTGAAACGAGGTATTGTCTCCGTTTGCGCCCCCACCGCCCGCTGTAGGCTATGCAGCTGACGCCGGGTCCTTCCGCTGAAGTATCAGGGATGCAGGGATGGGTTATCGGAGTCCTGCAGTGCACGGCGGCGGAAGGTAGAGGGAGGCTGTCAGAGGGCGGGGATGGAGTATTTAGAGATGGGTGGTGCTCCTTGACCTATTTCCAGTGCGGGCCTGCGTTTTTCCAAGATACCGTGTGTTCAGAAATGACTGCCGTCTAAGTCACAGTTATAGGAGATTGTCTCTTCTGGAAAAGTGAACATGCAGTCTCTAACTGTGGGCAGAAAATTCTCAAACAACTTCATTAATGTAAGATCAAGAAAATATGAGGAATTTCCTGTTTATTTTTAAGCAAGACAGCGTGCGGGACTTGTTGGATTAAAGCAAGCAAGTTTTTTAACGCTATTTTAAGGGGATTGACGATAGATTTCAGCATAATCCGAGACGTGGTCGTTAAGTTTGCCTGACTTGCTGTTACCTTTACCTTCACCTTTTTCTTCACACCGTTTTCCATCCGCAGATGTGCGCTATTAATTACTTAGCCGGGTCGTAAAGCAACAGCGCTGTCGTCAGTTGCAGTGTAATCAATTTGCTCTCCTCCGGATGTGACCCGTCAAGCTCCAACTAGACATTATCCTAGTGGGAGAATATTAATTTCATCACGGGCCAATTTAGCGGCGTACCTCTGGGAAATGCATCTGTTAGCATTTTTTTTTCCTGGAACAGACTAAACAATGTAATTCACTGTCGTGTATGTCTTAAGCAGTAGGCCTAATATAATTATTACATAATGTAGCCTATTAAGCATAGGCCTATATATGTACTCTTGCATTTCAAACATTCTGTTGGCATCAGAGCAAGAGATACCTTGTCCTAATGAATATTTAGTTCCTTAGTCATTAGATGTCACAAATTGTACACTACAAATTCTGTAAAAAGAAAAATCGAATCTTAATAACGCAATACGCATTCAATACTACGTAAATTGTTGACTTGTATTTTTTTATAAGAGGTAGCTCCGTGGCTTTCAGTTGTGGGTGAAGTCTAATTTTAAAATCGATTATTCTTGACACATATAATGACATAAGGCAGAAAACAGTAATCAATAGGCCTATAACGCGCGTGTGTTTGTATGTAGGGCTGTTTGCTTTTCGGAGTTTGTTAGAAGTCATGTTGAAAATGTACCACTTGAGGGAGACATCACGCTTCCACCCATCCTGTCACTCGACCTCCCATGCAGGCAATAAGCAGAGCATCTGAACAATCTGGATTTCTAAACAAAGATATCCGCAAATCACTGAAATCGACTTACTTAAATTAAGCCTATAATATTATGGGTTAAGTGTAAAATAAAACGACATTGCCGTATTCATTGTGGCTGTGTAACGTTACTGCCAGTTTTTCCTCTCAAACGGCGCGTTGCTATGCGCTGCATTTTATTTATCCACAGCCGGCTTTTTTAACCTCCTTTTACTTCTCGGTTTGCTTAGTTCGGTAAAACATAAGCTATAATACACAGAATAGTATAGGAATAAAACATTTTGTAAGCACATTAATGAGTAATTCCGCACCAGAAGAAAGCACATCAGTCCGATGTATTCGCACAATGAAAGGGACTAGATGCTTACACGTTGAATATTTTATTACAAAGAAAAACAATGTTTAATATTTTACAAATGTACAGTTTCACCAACGAATGGTATATTTACATATTGTTTCCGGTCAAACCAGTACTGCAAGATGATCGTTAGAAGGTGATAAATGTTTGGCGTATCCTTATAATAGTCTTTCTGACAATATACAATCAAGAAACGGTTGGAATAAAGGCAGGAATTAAATAACTGAACGCAAAAACAGATAGGCCTATCAAAAATAAACCTGGATAAATGAGAAACATAAAAAAAAACAAAGGAACAACCACTTATAACGTCCTACAATATTTATTCATAATCTGATATGTGATGCCGACCCGCATATGAGCACAGAGGCCGAATATAACGAGATAGGAAGAATCTCCAGTGAAATGGCCGAGTCGGCGTTTGGTGCACCTCAATCGGTGAGTGTATACAGAACAGGTCATGGAGAAGATGCCTCCATTCTGCGAGTCCATTGGAGAGAGGTTCATCTCAAACAATCTGCTTAATATGGTTCTTGTATAATAATTAGATAAGGCCCATTAGGCACGCCATAAAACACAAGGGCACGTCCCTTTCGTATGAAGAAGGGTGCCGGCGGAGCGGAGCATTCGCTCTACGTGTTATTTCAGAGACGCGAAACTTTGACTGCGAAAATGGACATTAAAATGTTTTTGTGAATCAAGGTTCTCTTTGTTCACTGACTTGAACCTTGAGATATTGCTTAGATCGTCACGCTTGTGTTCAAGGTCCAAGTAGATTATAATTCCACATTCACTCATCTGCTTAATATGCATTGTAAACTGAAGATCTTGTTTCAAATGCTCGCAGAAATACAAGATGTCCCTCTTCCATGATCCCTTCGATTTTCCTGTTTTAGTGGTTTAACATCTCCGCCGGGAGAAAGTGAAGGTCTCCAGAGCAGCAGAGCTGCTTTTCCGGGCCCTTAAGTCCTTTACACCATCAGTTGACTTGGACCTCTCTTGATAAGCGATCTGTGTTTTCACTTTTGGGCGCAAGCAAAAGGATAAATTATTTCCGTTTTATGCCGTGGCATTCAAAAGTGCCACTATCATGAAAGAGGAACCGTTGAAAAAGAGGAGAACAGCGGTTGTAGCCTTGACTTTTTTTACGGTTGCCGTCCGGGCCCTCTGGACAGGGATACAACATACGTTGCATTTTAACCGCACTCCATGAAAATCCGTTATTTTGCAGGACAATCAGTAATAACATACTGGAAAAAGAAAAAGAAAATCTATAGTCACAGTTTCTTTAACCTGGCTGCATAAAATAAGAATACATTATCTGTGAGTTACACATGCAAACGAAGCACATATATGAACAAGCGAGATGCTGATAGATTCATGTTTATCAATTTAGACTGGAATAGCTATTCGGGTTAAGCAAGTTGTTGGAGGGACAAAGAGGAGGTCCCATTCTGCACCTTAATCGGCGACGTCCTTAACCGCTGCACGGTCCTCTGTCTTTGCGCTTTGCTCTGGTGAAAATTTCCAAAAATACCCCACGGATATTTCAACTCCCATCTTCGCGGTTTTTGTATTTGGTTCTGTTAATATTCTGTACAGTCAGCTGGCTATTTACATATGCTGTAAGGATTAACAAGTAACCCTATATGCAAGAAATTGGTTTCAAAGGCACAGATCAGGCCTCCAGTCCATCTTATTCCTTACACCACACCGTCAGAAAGGTTCATTTATTTATATAATTCAAATTACATTGAGATATTTACCAAAAGCTGAGGTTGATAACAGCACACTGAGAATAAGGCTGTTGTAAGACTGAACTCTCAGAGTGGCCATTATTCAGCTTCGTGCAGCACAGCGCCACCCAATGGCCATGTGTGGTATCATCGCTGTCCAATTGGTGGTGAGAAATAGCGTGTTTGCCATAGGCGATGCATCCCCGCAGGAAATCCCAGCGGTAATAAGGCAGACGTTCCGGTGGCCCTTAGTGTCTTCTTAGCGTGGCGCGCCAAAGCGCCACCTAGTGTCCAGATGTGCACAGCTATGCTTTTTCGCTAAACAAATCGGGAAGTATAAATGTGATCCGTCCTTGTTAACATACATCTAAAGTGTAATAAGGTCTGATAGTGTCATGAGAGACGGCTTATTCCTATACTTTAATGCACATATTTTGTAGGCGGTCCTTTAAGTTTAGGTACAGCCAGCTGGAGCTGCTGCTAATGTATGCAGGTATATCTAGAGGTTGTGGGTTTGAATCCCAGGGTGCACTCATAAATCATTACCATTCCCTCCACCTTAGGTCGCATCGTATCACAGCATTAGATAAATCAGTTAATTGTAATTTAAAATTGGTGACCTCTTCGGTAAACTCACTGGCCGTTTATGCTGGGGGGGGGTGTGTTTCTGCGGGAGTCTCCGAGGTTAAGTGTCCCATCCAAGGGCGAGAAAGTGGCAGAGCGCCTCCTTGTGGATAAAACTGTCAGTTATGTGTGACTCTTTCATTTTTGGGAGTCACAATGTACAAAATATTTTAGCTATTTGATTGTTTCAAATGCCCCAGGAATCACCACACCTCCTGTCTCAGGAGTAACCTCACTGTCAAATGAGGAGCAACCTCACTGTCGAATGAGGAGTAACTTCACCGCTAAATGAGGAGTAACCTCAATGTCGAATGAGGAGTAACCTACTGCTAAATGAGGAGTAACCTCAATGTCGAATGTGGAATAACCTCACTGTCGAATGAGGAGTAACCTACTGCTAAATGAGGAGTAACCTCACTGTCGAATGAGGAGTAACCTCAGAGGAATGACCCTTAGCCAGTGGACATTGCGCATGAGTACTGGGGCGTGCCCAAGGGGGCTCTCTACACACAACGCATGCTGAAGACCTGGGTGTGCCCAAGGGGGCTCTCTACACACGACACATGCTGAAGACCTGGGTGTGCCCAAGGGGGCTCTCTACACACGACGCATGCTGAAGACCTGGCTGTGTCCAAGGGGGTTCTCTACACGCGACCCAGGCAGAAAGGTGAAGGACAAACCCTCTGAAGCAACGCGAGCCTTTTCCCCACAGACCCTGTCTCTGTAACGTCAAATCGCCTCTTCAGTCACCAACAAGCTCTGTGTTTCAAAATGAAATAAACTCCATTCACTTCTGTCTCTTTGCACCCACATATGTAGATAATACAAATAAAAACAGAAAAATGTCTACCATTGGGCTTAAGTTTTTTCAATCAGGAGGGACAGGAACGTTAGGTTTCCTTTGTTAATATGCAATAATTTAAACGCCGTTTGATCATAAATTCCTTTAAGTTATATCCATTTCGATATCTGCAGCTGGAGACTGCTTATGTGAAAGTCTGCTACTTCCTGTCTGTGTCTTTCCCGAACGCTGCCACCGGGGGGAGCCCTTCTACACAGTCTGAAAGGCCTTGGTTTGGGCAGGGATCATGACGGGGGTGGCGCCCATGCGAACCAGGTTCCCGGGACTAAGCCGGGGATTGGCCAGCTCGGAGGCCCTGGGCGGGGTGCGTGAGTAGGCTGGCGGGGAGGGGGGCAGCCCGGCGGTCGTCCGGCCGTTTTCCCGCAGCGCGGCCACCACGGGGAGGCAGGGCCGCTGGGGAGGCACGTGCGGCCCACTGCTGGGGACCATGGACTGCGTGGAGGAGGTCCCGGAGCGGGAGCTGCCGGAGCGCGAGGAGGGCAGCGAGTGCGGCTTCACCAGCTTCGCCTTGGGGGCCTCGGCGTCCTCCCTGAGCGGGACACAGAGCGCAGCCGTGGGGCACGTGCAGCAGCCATGTGCCATCACACGCGTGCCCTTACATGGCCGCATGCTGCTACATGTGTGCCCTTACACGGCTGTACGCTGTTACACGTGTTCCCTCACACGGCTGTACGCTGTTACACGTGTTCCCTCACACGGCTGTATGCTGTTACACGTGTTCCCTCACACGGCCGCGTGCTGTTACACGTGTTTCTTCACACGGCCGCGTGCTGTTACACGTGTTCCCTTACACGGCTGTGTGCTGTTACACGTGTTCCCTTACACGGCTGTGTGCCGTTACATGTGTACCGTCTCACAGTTGTGTGCTGTTACACGCGTGCCCTTACACAGCCAAGTGCTGTTACATGCGTGCCCTCACACAAGTGTATGTTATTACACATGCCTATGCTGTTACACAGTTGCATGATGTCACACGGATGCTTTTGCCCTGTCGTGTGCTTTTTCATGCATGTACCCTCACAACCCCTTGCTATTACACATATGCTCTTGCACAGATGGAAACTGCCACACACATACATGCACTCGCACACCGCTCGCAGACTCACGTCACGTTTCCTCAGCATATCAGAGGCGACACAGTCAGTCCCCAGTGAGCTTGTTTTTTGCAGTGTGTCCAATGTTACTCAATAAACAGTGTCACAGGCTGAAAGGCCTGGCTTGCCTGATTGAGGCAGCTCCTGCATGCATAATGAACGACTCTCATGCAGGTGTACACAGTCACAGATATACAAATGAAAAACAGACTGACGCTGCATTAAGCCGGATCCAGCCGCACTTGCTCCCCCCCCCCCACCCCACTAGGGGGCAGCACCTACCTAATCTCATTGGGGGTCTCATCCTCCTCGTATTTCTTCTTCTCCTTCTTGCGGAACACCAGCCAAATGATGAGGATGATGAGAAGGACCCCAAAGGACACGCCCACCACGGCACCGGCGACCACACCCACGCCGCGCACATCTGGGATGGGGGGGCATGACAATAAGACACATTCCTGTGTGCACACACGGACGGACATTTAAATTCCTAAATGTGTATACATGCTGTAAGCCTATTTTTGCAAAAATACCTATATTTATAACATTTGCCGTAATCTGATCCGCGCTTAATATAAAGGTGTTTTGAGATTGATCCTTCAATCTGTACAGCAGCAGTGAATCATCACCAGGCTTTACAAGATGAGGGTTTGAGCAAAACCAGAGGCATAAAATGTGTATGCGTGTGACTGCGTAAGTGTGTGTGAGTGTGTGCATGTGTGTAAATGTGTGTGTGCGTGTGGCTGAGTGTGTGTGAGAGTGTGTGTGTGTGCGTGTGAGTGCGTGAGTGTGTGTGTATGCGTATGTATGTTTTTGTGTATGCGTGTGTGTGTGAGTATGTGTGAGTGCGTGAGTGTGTGTGAGTGTGTGCATGTATGTAAATGTGTGTGTGTATGCGTGTGTGTGTGTGAGAGAGAGAGAGTGTGTGTGTGTGTGTGTGAGAGAGAGAGTATGAGTGTGTGTGTGTGTGCGTGTGAGTGCGTGAGTGTGTGTGTATGCCTATGTATGTTTTTGTGTATGGGTGTGTATGTGTGTGTGTGTGCGTGTGAGTGCGTGAGTGTGTGTCTATGCATATGCTTGTGTACGTTTGTGTGTGTGTGTTTGTGTGCGTGTGTGTGTATGTGTGTGTGTCTGTATGTGTGTGTGTGCGCGTGTGTATGTGTATGTGTGTGTGTGTGCGCGTGTGTGTGTGTGTGTCTGTGTGCGTGTGTGTGCGCGTGCGCGTGTGTCCGCGTGTGTGCATGCTCGAGCGCGTGTGTCCTTGGGGTAGGTGCACGCGCTGCACAGGCGGGCCTGGCGGTGGCGCTCTCACAATGCATCTTGACCTCGATGAGGCAGTTCTCCTCGCCCACGTCGTTGCTGGCGGTGCAGCGGTACATGCCAGTGCTGTCCTGTGTCAGGTTCCTCAGCGTGATGATCTCCGGGTTCTTCAGATCTGCCCATGGAGGGATAGGAAAGTGGAATCCCCCACAACAGTCCCCTAGTGGCTGATGGGACACCTACTGCACCAGTGTAGACCGCACAAGCAGAGGGTCACACTGGGAGATGGGAGATGTGACTGAGAATCAGGCGTGTAGAGTAGACCGCACAAGCAGAGGGTCACACTGGGAGATGGGAGATGTGACTGGGAATCAGGCGTGTAGTGTAGACCGCAC
>JABFDZ020000102.1:451852-462380 GCA_019775955.2 Pollimyrus isidori
CTCCATTTTAGGGGATTCAGCAGATCTGAAAACTGGATGAATGCCAACGTTTCGGCGGAGGAGCAACGCACCTAACCTGGTTCGCCACAACGAAAATATCCCATCTCATAAAAATAGACGCACAAGGAAATGCAAACGACGGTAGCTTTCAGTGACATGTATGGGAGGTTAAAATAAATACATCAATGCCATTTGTTTGCCTCACTAGGCAATGCAAACAAAAGCCAGCGCCCTGCTTGTTCTATTTCCTGCCTGGAGTTTATATATAAATATCAGTTCCCGAGGATCAAAACATAATGGACACTTAACTTTCGCCAAGTTACCTGCTCTGAATGATAATCGTGCGCCGAGGCTTTTTTTTAAGCCAAGTAGACGGCCAGGAATATTAAAGAGCATACGGTGAACATGAACATGCAGCATCACGGAGAAGATCCATTTCCATCAGAAGATGAGACTAATGACCCGTGAAGATAACAAAGGTGACTGTACCATCTGCTCGCGTAAAAAACGGCTTGGCGCGGCCACGGGCAGGAGAGCGGGCGCGGCGCTGTGCCAACACGCAGACACGCGCGTATTCATTACGGTAAAAAGTCCAAACGTGTAATTACGCCGAAATGCTGAACAACAAGTGTGACGTGAGCGACGGCGTCATGACTGAGCAGGAAACTTGGACGGGGACACTTTGCGCACATTCATTAATTCACAGAATAGTAGGAGAAATGTGAAAAATACTGCACGGAATTGGAAGTAAAGCCAGAGGAAAGCAGTGATTTCATACAAAAGATGGTAAACAACGCCACGGGGAATTACGCAAGGCACAATTTCAGATTGGATTGAGAAATTCTGGCTATTTAATGATTTAATAACACCGCAATAAATAAGACTTTCATTGCCAGAGGATTACACTCTTCTGGGGTAGCTGCCTCTGATTAAAACATCCAGCACAAAAATAGATTTCAATAATGGAAAAAACCTGCAACACTTCTTTGCCCAGATTTTCACACAAAGTACCTGTTTATTCCTGTATATTTCTTACATAATGTTAGATTCAGGACCTCGGTCAAGGGAAGGAGATGCCCACACCAGGAGGCTGATAAAATAAAACAAAATGGGTGTCATACCTCCGTGCCACAAGTGGCCACCACCAGCTACCATTAACCGCTTAAAACCAAACTGGGCAGTAGCTCTGGTACTGCACCTGAGGCGGACGTCCCGCTCTCCGGGGAGGGTCACGGGAGAGGAAGGCGTGGCGTTCACGGCAAGCCCTCGCAGACCGCCAGGAGAAGCCGGGGTCTAAAGATAGACGCGTCTCTGCCTGATAAGACATCAAACGCCTTTCATCTGTGTAGATAGAGGGCTGGTGTCGTCTGCTGCTCTGAGAGACATCTGAAGGCTGAGAGACCGGCAGAACACCCGTCATCTGGAAGAACAGGGAAGGGCCAACTTCCAAAGTCACATATGATTTTGTATATTTATCGATTCACTTCAGCTGCAAAGCAGGCAATTTTAGCCCAAAGTGACTAACACAGCTTATTAATACTGACATAAGCCCTTTATTACGCAGCTTATTAATACTGACATAAGCCCTTTATTACGCAACTTATTAATACTGACATAAGACCTTTATTACGCAACTTATTAATACTGACATAAGCCCTTTATTACGCAACTTATTAATACTGACATAAGACCTTTATTACGCAACTTATTAATAATGACATAAGCCCTTTATTACGCAGCTTATTAATACTGACATAAGACCTTCATTACGCAGATTATTAATATTGACATAAGACCTTTATTACGCAACTTATTAATATTGACATAAGCCCTTTATTACGCAGCTTATTAATACTGACATAAGCCCTTTATTACGCAGCTTATTAATACTGACATAAGCCCTTTATTACGCAGCTTATTAATACTGACATAAGCCCTTTATTACGCAAGACTTTCACGTAAGTCGCCTTAATCGGTGGTACAACAGAGGGGCTCAGCGTCAAAGGTCCACTGGGCCACTGCGTCACCTGGTGGCCTAAGTACGACATCAGCCCTGGACACCCAGCCCATCCAATCAGAGTTGGCGTCGGCAAAACACGGCCAAGGAACTCATCTGATGGGAAATGATGTCGCGCAGCCGATGCTGCCTATTGGTGAATGAGCCAGGAAGCGGTGAAGGTTTCGGAGTGAGGATGAGAGACTTCATGTATCCCTCCTACATCCGCTATGGTGCACACCTGTATCACCTAAATATTTCAGTGGATTTTGATGGCGGGAAGGCTGGGGCTTTCATAGTAAATGGAGGGTGTGTTAACAGCTTCACGCGCGAGCGGTAAGGTGCTGGGGTCTCGCACCTCCAGGATTGTGGGTTCCACTCCAGTCCTTGCTACATTTTCTCCCACAACCCATGTGATCGCAGCTCCAGCCAATCAGAGTCTGAATTCTGGAAAAGGCTCCGGCTTAAACAAACCCAGGTTTGATAAACAGGTATTAAAGGATGACGGCTAAGGAGCAGCTGCACATCATTAGCGGCAAATTTTGGATTTTGTACAAATTGATCTATTTTGTACAAAACGATCTATTTGGCAAACTGACCTGTAGTATCATGCATCATAAAGCTGTGTGCAGTTTTTTCTTATATAGAAGCAGGATTGAGGAATAGGGGCACAAAAGGAACTTTGTAGTTTTTAGCTCCTAACAGAAACATGTAAAAGCACATTCCTGTCTGGAGACAACAGCGTTGTGTAACTCGGGACCTGCCACTGGTCCGTGAGCAAGTCGGGGCTCTACGGAGCCGGCCCTCGCCTCAGATGGATGGTTCCGGATGGAATATCCCTTGGCGGAAAGTAGAAGGGGTCCAAGCGTGGCTGGAAACGTGACCCGAGGGAGGGAGAAACATCCATCACCCGTCAAGGTGAACGGCCCTGTTTAGAATGAATCCCCAGCCATGCGGTCTGGTTTTCATTAGGCCAGCGAGAGCTGAAAGGCAGGCTGATCATTTGGAGGGAGAGATTTAAAGAAGCACAGATGGGGATGGGGGTGGCCTTTCATCATAAAACATGTCAATACAAGGTAACAGGCATGATGGAGACCAGTTAAGAGGCAACGGAATTAAAAAAAATACAAGCGAAGATACAAGATTGAAAAGGTCAGACTTTCTGGTATGTTCTACTGAAGCTGGGCTAAGCTGTTAAAAAGAACTTACAGCCTGAAAGCAAGATGTCCCTCAGAATTGAACAAGACATCCAACCAGGACGTCTGGAAATGCCCCATTTGTACTGAAGGTCGTGCTAGACATCTCCAGTGCTTCCTGACCTGCCTGGAAGCTGAGGGCAACGGCTGAGCGTAGCACTGTTGGGAGTGGGCAGGCATAGAGCAGAGGACCAGAAGGGGACCAGCAGAGGACCAGAAGAGGACCAGCGGAGGTCAAACTGAGTTGGATATTGTATCGCTGTGACCTTTTGGCCATCAGATGGCCCTGAATTACAAACATACATGATTCTACAGTGGAAATCACTGCATGGACATTTCTGAAAATCATTATCTGTGACCACAGTTTGTCACTGCATCCACAAATGCAGGATGAAGTTATACCATGCAAAGAAGAAACCATCTAAACACGATCCAGAAATGGCTTCTCTGGGCTGGAGCTCATGTAAGATGGACTGAGGCAAAATGAAAATCTTATCATCTGGTCTGACTAATCAAAATCTCAAATTCTTCTTAGAAAACATGGATGCGTGTGTAGCAACAATGGGTGTGTAGTAACATATGCTGCTGTCTTCTTCAGAAGAGGCCTTGTATATTTCAGCAACACAGTGCCAACTCGCACTCTCTGCACCTATTACAACAGCAGGGCTCCGTCGTAGAAGAGTCCGGGTGCTACACTGGCCTGCCTGCCGTCCGGACCTGCATGCCGTCCAGACCTGCCTGCCGTCCGGACCTGCCTGCCGTCCGGACCTGCCTGCCGTCCGGACCTGCCTGCCGTCCGGACCTGCCTGCCGTCCAGACCTGCCACCCACTGAAAACATTTAAACATGACAAAGTCGACCCTGAACGGTTGAGCAGCTGAAATTCTGTATCAGGCAAGAATGGGACAACAATTCACTTTTAAAACTCCAGCACCTGCTCTACTCAGTAGCCAGACGTTTACAGAGGGTTGTTAAAAGTAGAGGAGATGCAGCACAGTGGTAAACATGCCCCAACCTTTTTGAAATGTGTTGCTGGCAAATTCTAACTGAGCATATGTTTGTTATTAAACAATACAATTTCTCACTTTCAACATTTGATATGTTGCCTTTGTTCTATCAAACATGGATTTATATGACTTGCAAATCATTGTATTCTGTTTCTATTTACATTATACACGGCATGGCAACCTCTTTGGGAACAGGGTTGTATCCTAAGCTAAATGGTACATTTTTGAAGCCCCGAGGATTCGTGGGAAAATGAATTAAAAGATTAGAAACAGAATATGCAAGGGTTGAGGTCCGCTTTTCCAATTTAACATCAAGATGTGTTAATGCTTATTTTAAAGCTGATGGAATATTGTTCAGTGTGTGCTGAGATGAATTTCAATAACCTGCTGAGCTCATACTCTACTGTTAATTTACGGACAGGCAACACAAAGTGGGTGGGGCCTCAAGTCGTGGTATAAAACTGCCACTCTTTATTAAATAAAAAAGTCCGCCTGGGGCCATGCCGGTCAGCGTCTGCATATTTCGGCAGTCCCCCGACCAGCTTACTCCTGCATCTGGTCCTCATTTGTGTCACTCTGGGAGTCATTTAGGGATTAAGAGGCTTGAAAATTCCCTCGCACTGCGTCACAAGAATGCCCCAGCCTCTGCCCGACCAAAATCACCAAAAGAAAGATGACGAACACTGAGGTCCACTATTGCAGATACAAACCGGATAGTAAAATTGGATTGTAAGAGACCACGGGATTACACGCACCAAAACATTAAGCAGCCTAAAAAAACAGCCACGATGTTATTTATAAATTATTTGTACCATCAGGAAGCAGAGATCAAACGAGTCAGTGGCGTGTTTTAGTGGGTAGATCATATTTTAGCAGAATACCGATTTAGACAGGAAGTTATTTATAGAAACCATTCTTGCCAACCATCTAGCTCAAGGGTACAACAGCTGGACACTTCAACCTACCCAGAACTGTAACTAAGCGGTTCGGGGTTCAGTGAGAGTTCAGCCGAACAAGATAATCTAACGCAGAATGAATATACATATGATACCAGCGGGACATTGTGTTATGGGATGAAAACCTGCTGGCAACAACAACAAATAATAATAATAACAATAATAATAATGATAATAATAATGAAGAAGAATACATCTCATCAGGTGAGAGGTTATTTGAGAAAACGCTCACGTACGTTAAATGTACATTAGTCACGGACGTTTCAGGGTTATCTAGGCGGGCGGACAGCATTGTCAGGACGCCTTTGCGGCTCGACCAGGGTCATCGAGCTCCGATCTGCGGGGAGATGTCACCACGTGACCTCCGGATATCGGAGGCCCGAGACGCCTCCAAAATTGACCCAGACCTTCTACGTATCCTGGGATTATAAACTAAATATAGAAGGCAGGCAGAAGCACCACTTAACCTGCCCCCCGATCCACCTCGAGCGTCGAGAACTCGACTGCACTCGCAAAGATTTTAAAATTTATTCGACGCATGCAATATGCATGTGGACAGTGGAGGTCAGAGCCCCTACGTCCGACGCCGGTCCATAAAAATCCCCCACCGTGATGTATCACTCCAGCCTATAGAAGGAGATGTAGGCGTTCACCCATCCCCCTCCGCCGGACAAGGGCACAACACCTCTGGGCTGGAATTTAAAAAACGGTCGAATTAAATCACCAGTCAGTCAAAGGGAAACAGGAAGGTATTTCATCCTGAACTAACATGTGAGTCCCGTCACGACTGAACCGTACAGCGCCTGAGAAGCTGCTGGGAGTCCAAGTTTGCAGACATTGACGTATTTCCCATTGTGGCATTTATGTGTGACGGTATAGTCAGTTCTAGAAGTGTAACAGAAATTAGTAACTTTAATATACCGGTCTTACGTCATTGTAAACTGAAAGCTGCACGACCAGAGAATCCGCTACGAGAACAACTTGCCGATAGCATCAGTTCTGATCAAAGGAGATCAATATCTTTAAAAAGCTTGTTAGCGGGAGAATGGGAGAGAGAGAGCTCGATATGACAACGAAAACACCCACGCAGGCTCGGGGGGTGGGGGGTGGTTGAATTAATTTAGTCACGGTACCAGCGCCGGTGTCTTTTTTGCCAATTGTAAAATGATGCACGCTGATGACTGTGGACGGCATTGCGTAAGGCAGACTAAGCGCAGCTGTCCGCTCGCCGCGATGGACCTTGCGATGTCCCGGACTGGAGCACGGGGTTTCGGCGGCATCCTCAGGACGCGTACGCGGGCGACACGGCGGGATGGGGCGCAGGAGGGCGGCGCAGTGCGCACTGCCGAGCATCTGAGCCGCCTACTATACTATACCATCGCGGCTAGATCGACCCTTGAAGTGGTCGACATTCCATCACCTGTACGAGGACTATAAGTGACATTGTGTGTGTGTGTTTTTTTTTAATTAAACGTACGATCGGCATAAAACTACGTAAAGAATGAAACTAGCTATAATGTCCAGAGTTACTTCAAAAAGCTATATAACAACACAATACGGCTTAAGTGAATGTGTTAAAATCATACTGCCAGTTTTGCCGTGTGACAGGAAAAAAAAGGAATCTGCAAAGTTTGGTGCAGTGATTGTAACACAATTCAAAACACGAAGCGTGAGTGTAAAAGCTTAGATCTGCTGTAATATATAACACACACTATTTACTTGGCAATATAAGACGATCGTCTTGCAGTCCTGGCCAGCTGGCCATCTCATAACTGTGCAATCCCAAAGACGAGGGTTAAGCAATGCGCCTTTGAACACATTTACCCCAGGCTTTGACCCCGCGCCCCGACCGGTCAGGAGACCCGCGCTCCTCCACAGGCCATTGAAAAACTCAAGGCCACGGGGTCTCTTTGGGTCCCACAACGTGTGGATTTAAATAAATAAAATAAAAATAAAAACAAACAGTCTTCCGGCAGTAGTAATGACACAGCAATGAACACCCTTCAGTGGCTATAATATAGCTATCATAAAAGAAAGGCAAGGTGCCCCTGTTTTAACGTCGCTGTACAAAAGCCTGTTGGATTTTTCCCTTACGGGACGGAACTTCCCTCTTTTTAATTTAAGATAAATGCTGATAAAAAACGCTAAAATGTTCCATGCGTTGTTTAAAAACCCTGCCGTGTCTGAAGTCTTAATCTGACTAGCAAGTCAGTAGTAGGTTGAATAGACAGAGACAATAGCAGTGCATGACTGGAAGGATACACTGCCCTTTGTACAGAGTAACCACTGGAATTTATAAATTTAAAACAGAAAATTGACATTCATCCGCCGCAAAATGCAATAAAATCTCAGTGAGAGCTGAACGTGATCGCAAGCCGCGGGTACATTTGTCATCTGTGTTTCCCTTCCGCAAAGAACAATGGATGTGGCATTATTCATGTGCTTTATGCGGAAAATAAACTTACCTAACAAAGAAGCAAATATCGCAGACATTACGGCCTCGGACGCGTTTTAAAATCCCATACGAAGGAGAGAAATGGCACCGCGTCTGGGATCTTTTACATTCATTAGAGTCACGAAAGTGTGAGATGCAGTCACGCCGGAGCAGACGAACGAAGTAGATGTTCACATCTTACTATCTCCCACGTCTTACAACCTCTCTACGTCCTTGCGATCAGAAATAACAAAAAGAAGGTGTGCCGATGGTTTTCTGTCTTCCCCTCTTGTCCCCGGGAATTAAAAACTGCGGCTGTCTCTGATTCGGCGGCGATGCGCGTCCCCGGTCCGGCTGTGCGCGGATCTCCTCACGCCGTCCTCATTTCTCCGTCTGTCCGTCGCAGTAGGTGGATGCTGAGCATAGGAGACCCTCTAGAGTCCATGCTGGACCGATGCGAGCAGAACCGTCAGCTTTTCCTTTTTTTTTATCCACACGGGACGGGCGGCTCTTAATAAAACGCCCCTCACCAGCAGTTGTTATATTAATCCGACAACCTTTGTGCGCCCCTTTAAACAAAGAAAAGACAAGAAAACGCCTTTGTGGTTTATTCCTGGGTGACTAGGACAAAAATAAACAAGAAACGGAACCGATTGCAAAAAGAAACCTGCCCAGTGCATATACAGTAATTTCCGTAACTGATTTTAACAAATCATGCTTTTAAGCATTCATTTTTTAGATGCGTGCCGTGTCTTTCCCCTAAATTAAACTCGACAGTAGTTAAAATCGTGTTACGATTTCAGATTATGGCTATCTTTTTTATAACGATCATAAAACATGACAGTGTTGGAAATTGATCGAGGGAGACATTTAAATCCCAATTGGGGTATTACCTCCACGATTGCAGCCTTATCGTAGGTCCAGATCAGTCACTCTTATCGTTTTGTTTCATTAATCGTGCCAGTTTGCGAGGGAGCTGGACACAGGTGAAGAGCCGGAAAAGAATGATAAATACAGTCATTGAAATCAACGCGACGGCCCGTTTATTATGTCCCGATTGAAAGCACTGTACTTTTACACTGCAAAGAGAAACATATACACCGCGGTGAAGCTTATTCTAAACTTATCTTTCGTGTCCTTTCAACAAAAAAGGACGTGAGGCAATTTATATACTGTCAGGAGACCCAGGGTTTGTAAATATACTGCAAGCCAGGCTAATTTTAATTCTTTATTTCTTGTATAACATCGTCTGTAATTGACATAAAAGAGGGCAAGTAATAAAATCCATGGCGACAGGAAAAGCGTCTGACGTCCCTGTAACATTACTGTGCGGAACAGAACAGGGAGCGGTACAGCGGTCTGAGGCAATAGACGCGTGCAGACAGAGGGACATGGCAGACCGCAGACGGGAGCGGTCTGTACTCACCGTGTTAGATACCTCACAATAATGTTCGCATTATTTGGAGGGGGGTGTCTGGCTCTGTGAATCTTTTAAGTGGAGGTTGGTGGCTGCCACACCTGAGGACACTGCACATCGGAGTGTTACGCAGTGCTTATAAGTCTGATGGTCAGCCGGCGGGGGCGGGGGTCAGTCACAGGCACACATGCAAGGCGACCACCCCCGGTGCCGACCCCCACCCCCACCCATGTCACACGCGACACGCAGCACAGCCCTGAGCCGGCCGCCTCACAGATGGCTGACACTTCCACCCCTCCAGTGCGGGGAATTCCTTTGCCGGAAACAGGTCACTCTCCTGCTGAGCCCCCGATCTGTGAAGCTGCCCGGCGCCTGCCTCTTAAAGTTTGACTGGGGGGTGGGGGGGTCCTCTCCGTATCTGCCTAATGTTGGTGTGACACTAGGACGCTGAAGACGAACAGTCTGTGAGTGAGCGAAAATCTTTTAGAGCGACTAGTCTCCCCCTCCACCCCCCACCACCAAAATAACTTGCAGGATAGACCGGGGGCAGTCTTATGGAAAAAAGGGTGTGGCATACTAAAAGTCCAGAACATTCCGTGTTACCAGATGCTGCCAGTTTATATACCGGTGACCCTTCAGACACCCGCAAGCTGTCATCTTCTATCCCTCCAGGGCTGCCCGTTGTGGGGGGGTTTACAACCTCACAGGAAGTAGAACATGGGCAGGTCTTTTCCTTTTCATTTCTCTGCCTGAGCTGAACGGCATAGGAGACAATTTGACGTTGGGAGGGACTCAACTTACTAATTTACATACAGTTTTGTATATTGGAGGGACTGGATTCAAATGAAATCCTGGGGGTACACATCCCGCTGCCCCCCCCCCACGCTCCGGAGCTGTGCCTCACCCAATTTGTAGGTGGCAGTACGCTCCGTCCTGGTTGCCTCAGAGCTTGTGTTCCTGGTCTCTGTGAGGGTCTCTGCCCAGAACAGAAGCGGAGGTGTGTTCCCCAACTGGACCCTGAGGTATGTGAGACCCGGACATACAGACCGGTTCCCATTAGAGGAGGAACAGTGAGCAGGAACTGAAAGGAACGTCATGTCGGCATCACAGCTACGTCACGCTCCACCATCCATAATCTGCGGAACAAGGGCATCGGGAGCAGGTGCGAGTCTACGGAAATGCCCATGACTCATTTAAAAGGCAGCCATCAGCCTTTGTGGAAGGAAAATGCACCTTCATCTTGGTAAAATGTGTAAGAGTCAACCAAACCGTTTTTCAGAGTTACTTATCATGTACAAGCTCCGAAAGACTGAACCTGCTTTTTCAGACTGGTGCCTGTTTATAAATCACGGAGATTCGATTTGTGCTGTTGTTTTTCCTGATGTCACGGCCTCGCCACTGAGGTAGGCTCTTCTGGAGGCGGCCCTGCCTCCCGTTCCAGCTCTTGGGGGACAGTGTCGTCACTGAGGCAGGCTCTCCTGGAGGCGGCCCTGCCTCCCGTTCCAGCTCTTGGGGGACAGTGT
>JABFDZ020000102.1:743152-757122 GCA_019775955.2 Pollimyrus isidori
CCCCCCCCCCCCCCCCCCCCCCCCCCCCCCCCCCCCCCCCCCCCCACCCCCCCCCCCCCCACCCCCCCCCCCCCCCCACCTTTTCAGTCCAGAAAGTACCAATCCAGACCAAGGTTTTTCCTCAGCCAGTTAAGTATTCCTTCCATTCATCCAGGTTCAAAATTCCATGTAAGCTCCATGTTCACTGCATGCCGCAGCTGTTATGCCTCATCAGAAGGTTATAGGGTTTGAACCTGCTTGGGGGGGACTCACTTAACCATGGGATGGATCACAGATATATCGAGTAGAGGTAACACCTCGACACAAAGCGCATAAGGTGCTTTATAATATGATGAGCACCATAAATATAAATCCATAGGCGTGTGTATGATGGGTGAGTCTGCTCTTTGCGGGGTTTACGGCTGAGCACGTCGACTGACAGCTCGACGCACGTCCAGCTGTTTTTCAGTGTGCATCAGATGAAGTAGGAGGAAGGCTGAAGGAGAGAATAGCAACAAGCTGGGCACTGCAGGGGTTGGCGGAGAAGCAGGTGCAGCCATGAGCATCGATTCAATTTGTGGCACTGCAGACAGTGGATACACAACAGGCAGGCTTTCAGACAAAGTTATGTAATGGCCTGAGGTGTAAACGATAGATAGATAGATAGATGGATGGATGGATGGATGGATGGATGGATGGATGGATGGATGGATGGATGGATGGATGGATGGATGGATGGATGGATGAACGAAAGAAAGACAGAAAGAAAGATTCCCCCAAAATAACTGGGTATTAATTGAACAAATGGGGTCAAAGAGGGCAGCTGTTAGGTCACAAGGTGCAGAATCCGGCTGAAGTCCTGCATTGCATCACACATTCAGATGAAGTGTCTCAGGTGTTACATGTGTTTCAGCGTCATGGAGATGTTTCTTCCTTCACACAGGTGTTGCTACACCGTGACCCGGTAATGTGGATAACTTTTCTGGATGCCTCTGGAGTGGGGGAGGTGTCACTTAAGGTACACATTTTGTGTGTGTGTGGGTGGGTGTGTGTGTGAACATGCATTGTGACAGCAAGTCCACCAGTCCAAATTCTTATCTTCATGCCAGATAGGCAGACGAACACAATGTGGTCACGCCGTTATTAAATTAGAGAAGGAGCAGAAAAACTCATAACCTTCGGAATGTGTTGCAAGCACTCGTCCCAGAATCAATAACGAACAACTTCTTCAGCCCCAGCTAGAATATTAAATATGTTACCTTCTCTCCATATCTCACTTGTACCATATTATTACCTTCTATCAGCTGTCAGTCCTGTTTAGATAAGGAAACATAAATTGTGATGACTTAGGCCTGGCATGAATGACAACCAAATAATTTTTATTCCATAATTATATGTGTGCATTTTTATCATTATCATACCAGAAATTAAAGAAATGTAGGCGTATGTCATCGTGTGGGTGTTGTCTGTGTGTCTCTGTGTGTCGGTCTCTCTCTCTCTCTCTCACATATATATATATATATATATATATAAACATATATATATATATATATATATAAACATGTCTACATACTCCTACTTTTCTTTAATTTCTGGTATGATAATGATAAAGATGCAAACTTGTACATACAGATAATTATACTTTATACTTTCTTATTATTATTATTTTCTTAAACCTTTTCAGTTCATTTTGGCGTAACAAAGATGTCAGCCTCTTAGCATATGATGAGCCCTCAGACCTGGATGCCACGGTCCATTAACGATTAATCGCGCTGTGTTTTGCCCGCCGTGCTTCAGAGTGGGCGCGGGCGTGCTCTCCGCACCCTGACAACAGAATTCCTGGGTCAGGTGACCGAAACCTCCATGTGTAAATTTTCACGTTTCAACCTTCATCAAAGACTGCCATCCAACTCCGTGAATATACAATCTTTGGATAATCCCTTTGAAGTCTTAAAGAGATGGGAGCCTGTTTGAAATTACCTTCACTGGCAGAACAAAGCACAAATATTTTCAAGGGCTGCCCAGCACTGCGCTTCATTTTGTTTTGATTGCAAAGTTCAGCTCTCGATAAGTCCAGCTGGCGCCGGCACCATAATTGCCTCAACAAGTGAAACGCGTGTATAAATTAAATTTGCGGCGGTACGCGTTTGCAATCGGACATCAAAAGGAAATATTAAATATTAATTCCAAATAGATATGCAGGACAATGTCTGAATACTAAGCAGGCCTGACACAATGATTCGCCACTGGAACCGGGCCTCCGCGGTGACAGATGAGCCTCTTTTAAGAGGGTGAAACATGCATTTTCTCTAATGCGGTAACCAGGTGCTTTATTATGGTCTAGCGGCTGCGCTTTGCTTGGTGACTTTGCCTTTCTTTACCGTGTCCCCGTTTAAGAGCGCGGCGTGCCCCCGCCTGGGCTTTAAAAGTCTGCGGAAGGCGAGCTGTCCCGATAAGCAATCCCATCACGGCCCCTGCAGCGGCAGGCAAACAAATGAAGCGATATTTTGGCGCTCTCCCAGGTGGATTTGCTCTAATCTAAGTGTCCTTTTCTGCGAGTCTGATCCCAGTTGAGCGCCTCTGGCGGGGAACGAATGCGGGAAAATGCATCCAGACAACAGCGCGCACAGCCGTAAATCTGCACGCTGTGGGTTTCATTCACAAGCAGTTTATGCGGCACGCGATTAAATTAATTTTATGCTGTAGTCCAAATATATCAAAGGGAATTTGTTTGGGTGGCGCAAATCGCACGGCTAAAAGTTTTATTTTACATCTTTTACTGCCCATTTACCGTCTTCACTTCATACTCATTTTAAATTGGAAGCTTTTGGATTTTGAAATGTTTAAAATAGGGGTGCATATTGATCTGTTTCTCCAGGGCGGAGCTTAGGGGAACCGGGGGGCAAAATGCAATGATAACTTAACCTCCCTGCAGCTCTAAACAGAAACGATCACAGCGCTATATAATAGGAGAAGAGGGGCCCCGATGCAGCATGCTGCTCTTGTTTTGTCGGGCGGACTACAAGCCTCTTAATGTGGCCTGTTCCCCTGTATTCCGTCTTCGCCGGTCTGATGCCTTCCCGACGTTGTCATCTGAAAGCACTAATGACAACACAAGATGGGCAGTCAGCCTGGCACTTCAGGCAGGGAAGCAATTAGGAGGGAAAATGTCGACGTGGGACGCCGGGCCCGGCGCGGGGGTGAAGGGTCGCTGTCAAGCCCCTCGTCCTTTGGCTACGCTCCTCCTTTCCCTGGTTAAGCAGGAGAATGCTCCTCCTCACTTTGTTTTTCTGCACAGTATGTTTTCCTTGTTGCTCCTTGTATGGATAACATTTAAGTTACAGGGCGTTGTCATTCTCTGCTACCAGCAGGGGGTGCTGCGAGAAGCCGTGCTAGTGCAGGAGGATCAGCATGGCTGAACCTCGATGACCCTGAGTACGGCCGCAGCAGACCCATATTGACCTAGACTAGAAGCCTCTAAATTTCCCTGACCATTTTCTCTTGACCTTCTCCAAGGCGTTTGTTCAGTTAATGGTACTGGTTTGTATTCCTGGCCAATTATGCTCCTTTCCAGAAGCAGCAGCCTATAATGCTAAAGGAGCCATACTGAGTTGAAGTGGGCGATAAGTGAAGTGTGGCAGTTCTGATTATTAAAGAATGAGCTCACACAGCATGCCATCCTTGTCATTTACACTTGAGTGTCTTAAACCCAATTTGGCACCGGCTGCTGACGCACCAGGCGGAGAGCAGGTCATACACAAGAGGGAAACTCTCTTTGTTCCCTGGTCCTCCTGAGGCAGGGGGTGTCGACCTTAATTTGGGGCCCCATGGCCCTTTAGGCTTCCCAAACTTTCCCCCGGAGAGGTTTGGTCAGAGACATGAGGGGAAGTTCGATATCATCTGGGGGCTTTGATGACGGGGAACAAAAGAGGCAGGAGAGCGACATCCGGCCGGCCGATGGATCTGTAAACACCTCTGACAGCCGACCGCCGCTCAGAAGGCGCCGCATTCGCCGCCGCATTCGCCGCTGCATTCGCCGCCGCATTCGCCACTCCCGCGGCTCCTCCATTATTCAAATGAGGAAATCAGGAATCACAGCGTGCGGCATGAAACAACTGCATCCCACCACAGCCGCCCGCCCCCGTCTCCGTGCGAGAATCAAAGTGCAGCGCGGTGTGACACAGCCGCCGTCGTCACCGGGAAACCCCGCTCCTCCCTGGACCGTATGATCCGCCGCATACGGCTCCGTACCTTCATTAGGTCGGCACCCTTCGTTTGCCGGAAGATTCTGTGATAATCAGTTTGGGGGGACGGCTGACACGCGAGACCGCAATCGAGAGATGGGCGTGCGGTCACGTCGGGGTCTCGTGGAAAACAGACCGCGCAGGAAGACCGTGTGTTTTGACGGAACGGGCTGCGGTCCACGGTCGGCTGCCTCCTCGTCCTTTCGCTCCCCTGTTTGTTTGTTTGTTTTGTCGCCGATGTCCGCGACGGAGAGATGGGCGTGCGGTCACGTTGGGGTCTCGTGGAAAACAGACCGCGCAGGAAGACCGTGTGTTTGGACGGAACGGGCTGTGGTCCACGGTCGGCTGCCTCCTCGTCCTTTCGCTCCCTTGTTTGTTTGTTTTGTCGCCGGCGTCCGCCAAGGTTTGCCGCCGTTGCTGGGCTCACGTGGGTCACAGATCAGCTTAAATTTGACTTTTAATGAGAGGCGAGCATCTTTTCTCTGGCTCCCCTCTCCCGGGGGGGCTGTTCAGGTGGGCCTAAGCGGGGAGGCGTGAAATAATTACATAAAACCAGCCCTTTCCCGTCGGGCCCTGGACACACTGGAAGTAGCACCTGCAGATTAGCCGGGGCTGAGTTAATCCCTCCACAGAGGTGAGCTGGTGTGCAGGCCGGGCCTGAACTCGTCCTACTCGTTACTGCTGTCACGGTGACGGACAGGCACAAGCCGTACATAATCCTGTCTGTCACTGCCTGCAGAAACACCCCATTCCCAAAGTGCTGTCCCCAGCAAGTACTTGGAAGGCTTAGGTGTATTTACTAAGCTCTTCCGGCTGTCCGCACAGAGGGTTTGTTGAGCTTTACCTGCTGTAGTCCTCCTTCCAAAAACCCTTCCTGTTTTCCGATTCATCTTCTCGACGGGCGGAGAATGAGACTAGGGTTAATTTCATATGTTGTTGGTGGCTGGTTTAAGTACCAGACAAGGCCTAATTTTCAGACAGGTGTCTAGCTGGAATTTTCCCTGAAAAATATCCAGCCCTGTAAATGGGTAAAATGATAAATTGCTTCAAAAATCACCATTGGCACAGCCACATAACTATTTCTTAGCATTGGCTAAGCTACACACCCATTTCTTAGCATTGGCTAAGCTACACACCCATTTCTTAGCATTGGCTATTCTACACACCTATTTGTTAGCATTAGCTAAGCTACAAAACTATCCCTTTGTGTCAGCTAAGCTATGTAATTATCCCTTTCATCATTTATGTCTCCCTTGATAGGTTAGGAAGCCTTAAGCCCACACAGACACACACACACACACACCGAAACGCAGCACCATCTTTCTGTTACCTTGATGGAGTAAGCCAGTAATGTACAAGCTTTGCTATCCAAACAAACACAAAAAACACAACTATGCCAGTGAGGCAGCAAATTGTCATTCAGAAGCTCTCCATCTGCGCTGACAAGGGTCTCGTGCGACAGGAAGATCTTTTCAACTCGCAAGAACGCACTCGTTCACGCTGCTGATGCATCAAGTGCAGCGATTTTCAAACAAAGGGGGAAAGAAGCATAAACCAAATTCATTAAACATTCCATCAAATGGAGCCGCGCGTATGCAAAGCAGCATCTGCACCCGCAGCCCCAGCTTTAAGTACCCACAGGACTGCATCGCAGACATACATAAAACATGGCTCCATGCCGTCAGCTGCATTCCACAAAAGCTAGGGTCAGTCGCACTGCGTTCTCCCTTCCAGCACCTACATTTAGATTGGCTTGTTTGGCAGATGTTTCCCCCCGAAAGCGACTTACAGGTCAGTCTGCACAATGAAACAAAGACCACGGCACAAAGGTCTTTAAAGTGAGTGAACCAACCCGGCAGAAAACATACTGAGACCATTTAAGAAGCGATTCATTATCGTACAACCAGATTCACAAATAACCTACAAACAGTCAACAACAAGTGCCAGAGGTGTATCTGCTGTGGAAGCAGTTGGACTTTTTGCTGAAGTTCAGTAAAGAAAAGGATTTTTCCGATTGCTCAGTCCTGAGACTGAGGGGAAGAACATTCCAACCCACGGAGGCCATGGTCAAAACACAGGATATTAATTCCCGATATTTCAGGCCTGGAGCTGTCAGACGACCTGAAGTGGAGAAAGGCTGGTGACCTTGAAGCGGTGCCGGGTTTGATCTCGCAGGTGTGGTGCTGTCGTTCCCTTGGTAGCCTTGAATGCCGGTATCCTACACTTGATGGAAGGGCCAACTTATAGCCACTGGAGAGAGACTAGGAGGGTAGACTCTTCGTTGGGCTGATGTGAAATCCAAAGTATTCTCCAAACTAGCCAGCAGAAAACCCAACCAGGAAAGAGCTGCAATTTTCCTGAAGCGGCAATGTGACTGACAGCTTCATAAAGTACAGGCAGATTCATCAGACACAGTATAATAAACATTTAGCAGGTTACTGTTGCTGTACGATGGGAGAAGGTGAGGATCTGCTCAAAGATGACAATAACATGATCAAGGTGTTTAGCATGATATGCATGCCGATGCATCTTCTGATGTCAAAAGACATTAGTGCATTTTGAAAGATGACCACAGCAGTATAAACATCTGAACATCAGAACAGTGCAATGAGATGCAGCCTCCGCTTGGGGACATTCAGCACCACACGGGACAGACAAAGACAGCTCAGGTGAGTCTTTAATCCATCCAGCTACCACCTGGGCAGATGAGACAGACCCAGTGTCGACAGCTGCCTTGGTTTTTCAGTATTTCCCTGCACCTGCGTAGAGTGTGTCCATCGATTCCTGGTGCCACATGCCTGGAGAGTGAATGTTGGGCTTGCTGAGTAAAGGTAAGGTGTCCTTTAATGGCAAGGCTCCGCCTTCTCTCGGTCTCGGACTCTCCTCATGCATGTCAGTCCTCTGTAACATACTGTAGCATTCTCTGTTATTGCATGCAGCCGTCTTTTTATTGCTTTTTATTGCTTTATTGCTTAATTTCCACCATATTGCTTTCTGCTTTTTCAACGCCCTTTTGCACATTTGAAAATCATGCTCCCTTAAACCCAGCCGCAGCGACCGCTGCTCTGCGCCTGGGAATTCTCGGCGTTTTGCTGACAGTTTTTACAAGCGGTTTTAATTTTTGTGGAAAGCAACTGAGCATCCCGCCGACTGTTCCAGTGCAAAAGATGCCCTGTTCCGGCAGCTTCCATGGGAGCAGGTAGGAGGTAGTGCGATGTGGCGCTGAGGGGGAACTAGGCCCGGCTCCCACGGATGCTATGCGCCCTTTAATGAAGTCTCCTCTCTTTATTATGCTTTACTTAGGCGAACCTGATGGTGTCGAAATTGCCATGGTAATGAATCATTTCGGAAGTGATTCTAGAGCCCCCTTTGGTCTTCTTCTGAAGCCATAAGGGGGGGTGTGTTTGGGTCGCGGTATCGACTTTCCACTCACCCCCCCACCCCATTCTCCGTCCCACCTTATTAATGTCATGACATTTATTATTGTGTGCAATCATCTGGGTGTGCAGTCCCCGTTTGTCTCACACTAAAGGGTAAAGCTCATTTTTGGTGAAAGCCGGTTCCCCGTAATTTTGTTTTCCTTGGAACTGACTGTGGACATTTTCACAGAACCGAAGAGACGGCGGCATCGTGAGCCCGGGAATCCTCTACGTCTTCTTCCCCATATCATGTTCTGGCATGTGGCGATCCAGTGTGATGCCGTTCGGCACTTATGCAGCGACACCATCAGCCCTTTTTCCTTCTAAGTTCTCCAACTTGAATGTGTATCTCATGCTGTTTTAAGGATTTCTTTGCCTGCCAATATATATGTGGCTGCATTCTGAAACATCAGGGCACTTAGAAAGTAATTAACCTGAATTAACTTGGGGTATTTCCAAAAGGCTTGCCAAAAAGCTACGTCAGACACTTAAACTCCTTTTATTCTAAAATAAATCTGAACATGTCTGAGGCAGGGAGCTGCAGCCTTATTTGAATATTTAAATATTTACCAAGAGCTGTCCAGCGCACCGTTCGAGATTGCCAGTGTCCCTATTAATACTTATTCGTTTAACAGATGGTCTTATACAACAAGAGGTTCACAGCCAACGTAGCGAGGCCCTTTGCATGCTTAAGACTATGCAAATGCATGATATGGGTAATGGACAACACTGCTGCTGCCCCTCCCTCGCTGATAGCCCCCCCAGTGGAATACGTGTAGTGTGTCCCCCTGTTCATTGGCCTGCTGGAATGGACTTTTTAGTCTAGCTTAAAACCCTTGGGGCCAGGTGGTTGCCATTCTCGAAATGTGTGGTGTTTCACTGCCCAGACCGGTAGATATTTAGCCATAACAGAAGAGAAGGCGTCGGGTTAACTTGTCGAGAGGAGTTTGAGGAAGCGTATGCAGAGCAGGCACACGACTGACACGCAGAATAAGACCTGATTTCAGACTGGTAAACACGCCTCGGCAGGTCGGCTGAGACAGCTTGGACCGGAGGCTGGAGGAAAACCTTTTATATCTCAGATCCTCTCTCTGCAAGTGCACAATTTACATGCCATCTCACTGTTTCGGTTCCGCTTCCCATGTCTGAGAACCGCAGCATATTTTCCTGGGCGAGTAAACATCCCACAGTTAATGTCGTAGTGGAGATGGATCCCAGCTGGTAAGTCGTACAAAGCGGAGCTGTTTCTCCTCTAATACCTTTATTAAGCTAAAGTGCTCCGTCTCCTCGCAGGCGCAGTTAAAAAGCCAATGCAGCTGTCGATCTGGGGACGGTAAAGGAAGCCCTTCACTGTGAGAAAAATCACAGAGGAAGAGAAAGGCCTTGATGGACTTCCCGTGAGGCGGCCGTATGCACCGATCGTCGATAACCTATCCCCTATACCCTTGTCAGCAAGGCTGTTTTATCGTCTGCCTTGGGGAGGGATAGCTTTAAAATGAGTGTTGCTCCCTCCCCTCCATCAAGGCAGAGACTGCCTTAATAGGCCGTTAAACTGGGCCTCGGAACCAGCGGAGAAAGCTGGTGAGTTAGCTGCATGAGGCAGGTGAAAGGTGCCGTCCAGTTCAGGCACATTCAGGAGCCATTGTCCGCATGGCGGAAGGATGGAAGTTCAGAAATGGTTTGTTTTTTTCTCCACCTGTCACTGTCTCCCCACATTAAAGCAGTTGTTTAATGAGTTATGTGGAGGGGGTGGGGGTGTGTGTAGCCCGTCCTGTCATCATGGGACAATTACTGAAGGTTCACCCACAATTAGCAAACGCTTTATAGCTTTCCCTTCCGCCCTGTGTCTGGCTTGCTGCAGTAACATAACGAGCAGCTCTCATTAACCTCCGCTTCATTTCCAACCAATTAGTTAAAAAAATGTAAAATGTTATGTCGTTGTAATTGATAACACTGCATTTATGAGGCTTATTTACAGGTTAGACGAATAGCTGAATATGTTACCATGAAAGCACCTTCTGCAAAAGTCCTGCGCAGGGGCTGGGAACGACGCCGTTTTACCTCCACAAATTCACATGTTTGTTTTGCGGCAGGAAGAACTCAGCATGATTTGACGTGTTTTGGCGCTCGGTCTGTGACGTGAACCTGAACGGTCAGAGTTATACATTCGGCTCGGACACATCTAAGAGAGAATTAGTGTAGCTAGAAATGTTGTCCGTTTGATCAGTGTCGTGGTGCGTCTGACTGCGTGGGCAGCTGCGGGCTCCTCCCTCGGCGTCCATTGCCACGCTTGGCCGTGGTCTGCTGGCGTTCTGATTGGCTACTGGGGGAAGGCAGTGCATGACGGTGGCGAAGACATCGGCCTGAGCGATCAAGGTCACACTTCTGATCCTCACTGCCCCACAGATGAACATTTGCTTCCATTTATGTATCAAAATGGCAACATGATTCTCCAGTAGTACATTACGGCATTTGCAGTTGTGCCTTTGTAGTTCTGCAAATTCATCGGCCAGTTGCATATTTCACCATCCAAACGTTTATGGACTTAAAGAACATGCCTTCCACTGTGATGGCCTAGTCACAGTTCAGAAAACTAAAATTAACGGGCTGTGTTAAATTCACTGGCCGTTTTCTGTTAACTGCTCAGGAAAAGCCTTCATATATATCGAACGGGCTTGCGGTTTTATACTGCAAGCCTTTTTTTAACGAAAAAATTGAAATTAGGACTATTCCACGGGTGCCAAGGTTAACTAATACGCCAACTGCCTCACATAATTATTAAACTTTTTTGGATCGTAGTGAGGTTTGTTTCTTATTCACATCTTATCAATTCACAGTTACTCTATGAGGTGCTGTATAGTACAAGGTCATGTGTGTAACTCTCAAAATATAAATTAATTTTATGTCATAATACCTCCTGATGCTTCAGGTTCAAAAGCCTTTACACCCCACAGACTTGGTTTCCCTTTGTGAGATGTAAACAGATCCCTTACTAAGTCAGATTCCTAAAATACCATCTGCATTTCGGGAGAGTTTATAAGGATAGAGGGAGATGATTAAATCTGTCAGTCGGAAGAGCTAACGAAGGAATGTGTCCGATTCCGGCTGCGTGGGATTCGGAGAACAAAGCAAGGTTTTCGCGAGAAGCTAACGAGCGTGTGATGAGTTCTTCCCATTGCCCCGCCTCGAAGAAACGGCTGCTGAATAATTAACTGGCCGGGATTGAAGCGCCCTACATGTTCAGCGGCGCCACTTGCCAGTACCCCGATCATCCACGCGATTACCCACATGGGGGATTAGAGCCAAGGCCACATTTCCAGGACCACACGGAGACCTATTTCATGGATGGCTACCCAAACCTGAAGGTAGCAGTGGAAAAGGGCTATTGGATTCCATTACGGATCTGTTACCTCATGGCACAAGTTAATTAAGCCAAGTCCGGGGATAAGGACCTCAGCTTCGACTCCTTACATGAAGGATTGAGAGGAGTAAATAATTAATCACTAAACAAATAAAAGCAGGAAGGAACATAATAGTTTGTTTCTCACGGGCCCATGTTCACATGCTGACGGATAACGTGGCCCCACTAATGCATCGCGATTTATCCTTTCTGGCTTTTGTTTTCAGCTGCCGGCTCTGCCGCTGCATCCATCGTGGGTCCTTGGTTCTGTCCGCCCCCTACTTTCGGAAGCCACAATTAAATCAAGGAGGGTTTAGCAGGCCACTGGACCCGCTGGGCTGGCCTTTCAGAGGTCACAGTGCCATCTAGTGTCTGCAGGGGGAAGGGGCGGTGAAACACAACGCCACCGCACCGCCGCGCGATAATTCACAATAACCGGCTATTCAGAGAACTGACTTAGTGTCTCATTGTCAAGATACCACCTACCTTTCTTTATGTCATGATGAGCGGAGCGGCGTATATTTGGGGTTGTGTAATACAGCTATACGTAGCTTGATAAATCGGGTGTGTGTCTGGTGAAGTGGATTATGCACTGACAGTAATTCAGAGTGGTCACAACCGGTAAAAAGGAAAAAAAATCAGAAGTAAGGAAAATCAAGAAACCATTGTGACTCCGCAACGCATTCTTCTCAGTGTATTATTGATGTCACGTCTGTGGAGAACTGCCGCTCGGAAATTCGTCCTTCACATGTAGCAGAGATGTCATTGTGTCATCGCTCCTTGACTCCATCTTTTATTTTCACAGCCAAACAGTTTTCTTTTAACTCAAGCCTAATAGCTCTATCCACCCCCCCCCCTACACACACACACACACACACACACCCCCAAAGAATACGCGACCCATGGACTCATTGTTTGTCAGCTTGCCAGTTATAAACGACACCCCCCCGAACTGTGGTTCTGAAGCTCCGCCAAGGATGCGGCCTGAGTTCTGTGTCCCCGATGTTGTTAAATAGGTCGTCCTTCTGACACATTCTAGATACAAAGGAAAAGAAGGACAGAGGGCTTCACCGGACGGCGAGTGGCCTGCGCTTGGCCTCGCTTTGCTCCTTCTGTGCTTGCCAGGGCTGCCCAGCAGTTGGGGAGCCGGGGAGAAGTTTGAGGGGAGCAGACTCAGAGGTGGACCACTGAACAGAGAGGTGGAGCCTAGCGGCAGCTAGCGTTGGCATTCGGCTCCAGTACGGAGGATACCAGCCGCGCTGTGAGCCGTCGCTGCCAAGGTTTGACCTGCACCCTCTGCACACAGTTCCTTCTTGTACAGGGATTAGCGGATAATGGACAGCCCAATAAAAACACTGGTGCCGTTACAAGCTACAGAATCTGGCCTCGGCCTGGTGGAGCACAGAGCTCCCCCTGCTGCCTGACCAGCAGACACGTTCAGCTCACACTTAGAAGATCTGCAGCCTCAGCATGAATGATCCTTAGACCAAAGCTCTTCAATCTTGGCCTTCAATTCCAAATTCAGTCCTTGTCTTCCGTTCTCCCAGGTAGTTAATTTGATAGTTACTGACTACAGAAACTTCACTCTGGCTGATAGGTAAAGGAAGTCTGGAAAATCAGCACTGCTTGGTCCTTGAGGGCCGTGAGTTGTATAGTACCACCTTAGACAGAGGCACCTCTCAGCTCTTTTATCGGGACGTGAATGGACGCGTCTGACAGCCCTCTTATTTTCCTAGCAGAGTTCTGACAGGATTAGCTTACACTCAGCATCTGAAATGGCTGTTTTGTCAAAAGTGGGGTGAGAACCAAGGTTGAGTAAAACAGACCATGAAAGCTGCTACGCGATAATAACAGCAACCTCCCTGCTGCGCATACCTCTTCAGAATAGTCCTGGACACACTCAGCCATGAAGGCCCGATTCGAGGTCGCAGACTTCTCCTAGGCTGGCTTATGACACACTCAGCCATGAAGGCCCGATTCGAGGTCGCAGACTTCTCCTGGGCTGGCTCATGCCTCCCTGCTGCAGCCTTTGAATCAGACTCCCACATGCTTACTGAACCTTACCCCATGACCCCGCCTCTCACCCTGGTCACACCCCCTTTGCAGATCCAGCCCCTTGGCCACTTTCAGCCAATCAGCTGGCAGTCATCATGTGCCAGTCACAAATCGGGATAGGCTCTTCATCAAGCCAAGCTCTCAGCACCTAGACAGTAGCGGTGTGGCCTCTTCAGTGAATACATCAATTCCCACTGAGTATGCATCTTTTATCTCCCAGATGTGGCCTGAATGTTCCTGTCTGGGATCCAAAGATTGCATCTGGAAACCGAGATAGAGAGAAAGGAGCTACGTGCTGGTGGGTAATCATCCATATTCGAGTGGGGCCCTTCACACCCTGATTGGCCAGGTGGGCCTCCTCCTCAAACCTCACGCTAAGAAGATCTGCAGCCTCTGCATAATTAAAGCTAATCTAACAGTGGAGCAGTAGGTGGCAACATCCCTGACTTTGTTCAGGTGTCGGTGAAGTTCTCTGTGTGTGACGTGTACACACACCACCCCCCGTCCCAATCACGACGCACAGTCACCGCCTCACACACCTTGGCCCACAAAGAGATTTGTGGAGATTAATATGAACTGAAAAGCCAGCCTGGTCCTTTATGGGCGGTGCGTCTGACTTCCGGAAGAGCCAGCGAGATCTGCACACCCCGGCCTGTCTCACGAGCGCTCATGTATATAACCCTGTCACTGTGTAATTGTAAATAGCCCTCGTACTGTTGTCGTGGTTACACCTGCTTTCCCAATCGTGGAGTGTACATTTGCCCGTGTCTTGTGTGTACTCTGTCTGATCCTCGGGTGTTCCAAGCCTGTGTAACTCTCCCACCTGTACACCTTACAACCCGGTGTCTGACCACGTTGTGTGTACTCTGTCTG
>JABFDZ020000102.1:784141-795433 GCA_019775955.2 Pollimyrus isidori
GCGCCTGGCCTTTACTCCGCGCGCCTGGCCTTTACTCCGCGCGCCTGGCCTTTACTCCGCGCGCCTGGCCTTTACTCCGCGCGCCCGGCCTTTACTCAGCGCGCCTGGCCTTTACTCAGCGCGCCCGGCCTTTACTCAGCGCGCCTGGCCTTTACTTGTACCCCCCAAACAAATAATACACTAACAAATAAAATGCTCATGAATACGCGTAGAAATAAAATGCTCACAAATACACAAAGGTGCAGATACGCTCACAAATAATACGCTCACAAATAATACGCTCACAAATAATACGCTCACAAATAATACGCTCACAAATAATACGCTCAGAAACACGCTGACAAATACAATCACAAATAATATGCTTATAAATAAGATTCTTGCAAACACAAATATGGTCACAAATATGCTCAGTGATACGCTTACAAAACTACACTCAAAAATATGCTGGCAAGCACCATCGCAAATGCACTGAAATGCTGTCTAAGGTGCTGAACGTCGAATACAGGACCTCCCAGAGTTATGAGTTATGTTATCTCCACCTGGCTGAGCAAACTGTAAACTGGCGTCTGTGTCTGGGTGAGCGTGAAAAGCCAAATGTGGCGTCTGTCGCTGTGGGGTCTTTCCCTGCTGTCTTGGGTGTGATCCCAGCGCCTCTGCAGACGACCAGGGCCCTCTGACACCGGCACATTTGGAGGCCAGACCGGCTACATTCCCTCCAGGAGACCACCATCTTGGTTTCCCTCTGTCCCTTGTCGGGCCTCTCGCTCATGTCTGATGCACCGAGGGCTAAATACCAAGTGTTGTTTTCAGACATTGGGGTCTGATATTACCCCGGACACAGAATCTCAGCCCCGTCACGCCGCAGAGGGTCACACGCAGGCCACAGAGGGCTTGGGAGCTAAAGATCATGCAGAACATGGAGCTGGAGGTTCCTGCCTTTCTATGGTGCAGAACCTGACTGACACACCAGAGCTTTTGCATACATCACAATCCCTCGACGTACCGTTTGATCCCTTATGTTTGGGGTTATAAAGCTGTTGATGACCATGGACTAAGATACGTTGTGCTAAATTTTACAGGAGGTGGCGATAAACAGACATGGGGTCTGGTGGAGCAGCTTTAACTAATTAATAAGATTAAAAATTAATAAATGTAATAATTTCTGTTTTTTTCATGTGAGCAAAATGAGCCAACATAGCTGTTCATGAAAAGGCTGCGGTGTTAAGTGTCCTCTTCCAAGGGCTCAGGGAATCGGGTGAATTCCATTTTCCTGCTGTTGAAAAGCTCTTCTTCCCAGAGGCAGATGGTTTCCTGTGAAATCAGCTACATTTCACTCAGTAAAAACATGTTAATGGACTGAATGACTAAGATAAGTAGCTGAACTTTGGTGTTGGACACTCAGCTAGTCTGTATGTGGGATAAATGAGCAAAATTAAAAATAATGATCAAAAATGGCCTCCATCAGCATGAGCTTCTACTTCACAGGCGATTTGCGGAGTGCTAATGAATGCAATTAGAGCTGCGCTTTAGGGCGGAGAAGCCCGTCAGCGAGAGGCTGGCTGAGGGCCAAATCGGCTGGCGGTTTGGGAAGTGCAGCAGAGCAGGAAGAGACCAACTCCTGCCATAATTCTGCCGTGTTAAACTCTCTGCTCTCACTCCGCTTTCTGTGCTGCCTCCCATCTGCTCCACAATCCTGGCTCCAGGGCCTCCCAATCTCACTCATTATAGGTTTTGGGATGGACTGGCTGGATAATCAGACGGCCTGGTACTGCAATGGCCGCCAGGTCAGTCTGTACAGAAAGTGGCTGTGACCTGGGCCCTGGTGGAGTACCAGCAGACTGCTTCAGGTCAGTCTGCTCCGAAGTACATTCAGGTGAATCTCCGGGCAGACTATAAATGATCAGGACAAAAAGCTACTTTCCCACCAAAGGAATCTTTTTCAGGAACCAGAACCTTTTTCCAGAACTAGGAACTATTGTTGCATTTACACTGAATTAACTGGATTGTAGTTTCTCAGAGGCCTCAGAATGGTTTTTTATTAACCGCTAGCTTTGTATTGCAGGTCTGATGTCTTATTTGTAATATAAGTAATATATTACTTATATTGTCTGTGTGCCACATGTGTGTGTGGGCATGTTTATATTGTGGGGACATTGTGGGGACAAAATGTGTTATTTTGATCTTATAGGGACATTTTTTCAGTCCCCACAAGGGGAAACTCACTTTTATAAAAACCAGTGAATGCAATGAAAAAAAATTAAAATGCCAAAAGTCTCGCATTTCGTTTGATTCTGTATGGTTAAGGTTAGGGCTGGGTAGAGGTTAAGGACGCCATTAATGAGATTAAGGCTGTGCAAAGAGAAACGAATGGAGGGTCCTCACAAAGATATCATTACGAACCCGTGTGTGTGGGTGTGTGTGTCTGGGAGTTTGCCAGTCAAAGCCCGTCTCTCTGCCCACATGAAAACTCTGCGGCAGTGCTGTCAGCCTGTTTTATGTCAATATTGGTAAAATGAAACAGACTGGCTAAGACCTATTTCCGAGAATTTATTTAGAATTTTTCATAAAAGTGGGGTGCCTGGGATCTCAGGTTGGTCTGAAACTGGAGCTGGAGGTTCAAACAGGCTCTTCACGGTGAGATCTCTGTTCCGCCCACAGAGTACGAACACAGGGGCAAACAGAACGACAACTGGGTCAGGGCCTGAATGAAGAGATGGGCACCCAGGGCCATTTACACAGGGCAGGGCGCCGTCATGCCACACGCCAGTGCGTTGTTGGTGCGTGAAATCCTTTGTGTGGCTTTACCGCGCTAAAAAGCTTAAAGAAGATGCCGTCAAACAGCAGGATCAAGGCTCTCTATTTACCAAAGTTATTTAACATCCCTGTAAGATGTAGAATTTCTGAAGCAGAGTCACACACTGGATTCTTGCTATAGAATTAGCTTTTTTAAAAACCTCTTTAATTTTATAAACATTTTGTCACATGTTAAGAACCTGATTTCAAATACAGTTTGTAAAACAAGCGGTGTTTCAGTTTGTTAGTGTTTCGTACTGCATTTATTGCTTCCGCAAAGTAACTCTCAAGCATTTATCGATTTTGCCACACAATTTGAAAATTATTTAACAAAGTTGGTGCGCAGGAAGAACCAGACAAAGAACTCGAGAACATCAGCATCCCCCCTGACAGAACCCGTAATGACTTCCTGCCCGTGGCACGTAGGAGGCGGCTGAATCAGGGTTGGGGTTCACAGCAAGAGGAAGCCATCCTGTGAGCAGCTGTGGTGAGAAGCACTTGGTCTGCATTGAATAATCCGGCGAAACCGAGAGTGTCGAAGTCTGTCGCCCAAGATAACAGCAGCCTGACCCTCCAGTAGCCACACAACAGGCTGCCGCCCTCCAGGACCTCCAATGTACATCACCTTCATTTAGCGGGAGCTTATATTGGACACTCGGGATTCGAACCAGCAACCCTCCGGTCACAGGTACAACAACTAAACCGTCAAAGCTATATCATCCATTCAAAAATTTTAATGAAGACGAAGCTCATCATGCAAGAAGACCAACCCCCCCCACACACCCCCAGTGTGAGGACCAGACTTGAGGGTGTGAGTCATGTATACATTACATAATGGGGACCAAACGTTCCCATAATGTCAAGAAACCTACCCTTTAGGAAGATCAATTTAATAAAAATGTATGATTGCAATCAAAAAAAGGCCTTCTGTTTTGATAAGGTTAGGGCTGGGTTAGGGTTAAAGTCATCATGGAGCGTTCCCAGTAAGATATGACTACAAATGCGCGCGTGTGTGTGCGTGCGCGCGTGTGTGTGTGTGCGTGCGTGCGTGTGTGTGACGGAGTGACCCAGCATAACCCTCTAAACACACCCTAAAATGACTGCGGCTTACCAGCTCAGTTTTAATTCTAACGAGCAGTTTTTTCCACGTAACCTACTTTAGTCTGACTGTAAGACACGGCTGCTCGTCTCAGCCTCATGTGTCCCTGTACACATTTATGGAAAAACATCAAGAACCAAAAAAGCATTAAATCAGACAGGACTCCACCTGTCCTGCTCATTTTATGGTTCCTGAAGATCAGTCATCAAGCCAGTTCATAAACCCGGATTTACCTAACACTCTTTCTACCGTTATTTCACGTTATTTTTACCGTAAAATGCTGCTATTGAGTTTCTTTCCCCGCTGTTCCACATTGTACTGTTTTAAGATTATTAAAATTGTGCAGGGTCTGTTACAGGCAGCCATTAGTTTTGCGAGTGACCTCAAAGCTCACTGATGCCATTCCTGTAGCCGTCGTCTGGCAAACTGTCCTCTTTTCTGTTTTTACGTCTCGCATCCCAGCAGGTGACGATTGTTATTGAAGTAAACATAAAGCTCTTCTTGTTGTTGCTCGCTTGTGCTGACTGTGCTGTTGCCATGGCAATGCTCTAAAGGTCCCTCTTCGTAAACAGTGTGGTTTCCGCACGCAGGTGCCTGCGTCTTTACAGCACTCTTCGGCCCAGAGCGGGACGGCGTAGCAGGTCTGCGGCAGCCCCTCCTAACCCTGAACCGCGGCCTTTGCTCCTGGGTCCCAGTCAGTGGCTTATTTCCTGGTTGCCGAGGAACCTTCCTCCTCCGGGCTCAGCCCAGATCGCTGTGGGTCGAAGCAGAATTGCTGCTAAGTGCACGGACACGTTCAGGGACTAGAAACTCCCCCAGAAAGGCCACAGTGGGGATGGTGTAACAAGCAGCTGCAAAGTGAGGAGAGGAAAGCTCGGTGATTGAGCTGCACCAGGGCACTTTCTAGCTATTGAGAAGATCCAGGGTTGTCAAGTTTACCTGGGGCTTGACTTTGTCTTTCTTTCTTTGAAGGACGATTGGCGTGGGGGGTTAGATACTCAGGGCTATAGCCCATAGTCATCAGATCTAATGGTACAGTCCTGGTAGTGAAAAAAGGTCAACTGACTTAAAGCAGCCTCTCTGCATGACCACAAAGCCACCACATCTGACTGCCCCGCCCCAGGGCCGATGGAAATGTTCTGCTCGCTGTGTGCTGTGAAGAGCTACCTCTGCTTCTGCTGACCCAGCAAAAATGCCACAATCAAGAGAGGACCAATGAAAAACAGCGCATCGCCCCACACTGCGACATGTCGAAGGGAACATTTAATATGTGTGAATGCACTTCGGTGGCTGCCATGCAGACCACGTGTGGTGTTGCCGTTGATACATCTGCACCTGGGTTTCAGAGGAGCACCCGGCGCCATAACTCAGCATGTCTTGCAAAAGACAGCCATCACCCTGAGACTGTGAGTGACAGTCTATTCTGGTATGGCATCAAACCCAAACCAGAACGTTTCCAATAGGCCCACGATATAATGGGACGCAGTTATCACTGTCACGGCTAAAGGGGGATACTTCAGGTCCAGAAAGCAAAAATCCAGACCACGATTTTGTTTCAACCAACCAGTTCAGTCCTGTGTCACTGTGGCTCTTTATGCTCAGCTGGTTGGTTGACGCAAAATCGTGGTCTGGAGTTATACTTTCTGGACTTTCCACCTCATAGTGAAGCCTTATCTGCAGGTAAATCACTCCAGATGCCATCTAAGGAAACAGCAGGTTCCTCGGTGCTGCGTCTTCTGGAGCGAAGGCCCTTTGCTCCCGCCCGGCCGTTCCATATGCTTTCATTATCGCACGCCGGCATTTGCATCCAATTTGCACATCAGGTTTGCAAAGCATTCACCACACAGTAATCAGAGCTCCCGCTAACAGTAACACATAGGGCTTCCCCTCCTTTATTGCTGTTTTTTTGTCTGTTACAGTTCCAGATCCTAGTTGGGCTCCTATTGATCCTCTAGCATCTTTAGAATGACTGATTCTACCTGAATGGTCTTGGTCTGACACAGGACATAAATGACATGTAAACTGTATTCTGAAGTCACCGGACTGATGTAATTTTGGCCAAAGCATTTATAAGGAAAGACAAACTTTTTTGATCCCAGGACGAAATTCTTGAATTGGAATCCACCAATCTTCCAGTAAGTAGGCAAACATTGTCACTGGCACACAGAGATCAGAGAGGAACAGGATGACCAGCCACAAACAGACGGGCTCAGTCATCACAATAATTAACGTGTCATTTCGTGGCCACAAAACCCTGACAGAAGACAGAATGTTCCGGAGGAACGTAATCTAGACAGCCGCTGGGGGCCAACATAGCCGGACAGCCCCTAATAGTGATAAACAGCATACATCTCAGACTGATCGATTTAATGATGGATTGGCCAGAGAGAAAATATGGTTATGCATGATTATAATGGCTATAAGTTACTAAAGCTTGCATCAGAACCAAAGACTGTCAAAACTTGCATTTCGCAATCCTGGTTTTAGTTTCATGACATCCTGAAAAACATAATGTAGATTTTCCTCAGGCTAAAGCATTTAAGCAGAGCTGAGAAACGGAATCGATTGCCTGCATGGTAATACCCAGCGGATTCTCTGCTGTTCTTCTGTCTGCACAGATCTGTAAGAGGCACAGGACTGAAATGCAGCTCGGCGACTTGGGAATCGGCCGTTTGTTCCTTGCATTCGTAAACACGGGCTTGAGTGTACAAAGTACCATTGTGTCTGTTTTGTTCCACCAACAATAGACATTAAACATGCTAAGAAAAATGCCTGAAAATGCCAGAAACAAAATCCACATGAATCCTACATACCTAGTCTCAACACCAGAGACTTTGGATACACCTGAGTAGCTGAGATAAGTCATATATTTTGTCTCCAAGGCCTTCGACATAAACATAACAGGAAATTACATTTGAGGCATCTCAGGGATGCAAAAATATCTTTGTTTCTCCAGAGGCTATTCCTAACAATGGAACAAAGTGTTGAGCAAACAATATGGAGCAGGGAGCCTAATCATCTGCTGAGGTCATGCCTCTTGTGATGAGGTCACCTCCCATCCTGCGTCTCTGTGTCTGTGATCTCTGAATCACATGCCGCATGCTTGAATTCAGCACTGGGGCCTGCAGCTGTTCATTACATTTAAGTCAAAAGGCCTGTTGTGGACCGCACCATAGGACAGGTTACATGAGGAAGTGAAAATCCGTGCAGTCAGACACCACAAGATGACTGAGATCACCAAGAGAGCACACTAACTGAGGGCTCCAGGGCTGCCTCGCAACACACTGATGCTGTATACACGGTGCCTAAGGGCTGGTTCACACTGGATGGTTACAACACATCCACCTCACAGCCTTTCTCACGTTCCCTGTGCTGATTCCACGTCGCCTGTGCATCCATGTGACAAATTAACGCTACCACCAAAAATGGGGGTATGGTCATAGAACTGTGTGTTTGTGAGCAGTACCATCAGTATTAAAGTAGCTTATTTAGGAATAAAGGGCCAGAAGATATTCAAAACAAACTTCAAAAATGAATTGACATTATTAAATTGACACCAATACATACAGTGAACTGGTTAGATTTGCAGATGACACCGAGGTGGGTGGTGTAGCAGATATTGATCTAGCAGCAGAGAGGCTACAACGGGATCTAGAATTAATCAGCGACAGGGCTGATACCTGAAATTTAACATGGATAAATGTAAGGTAATCCATGCAGGGAGCAGAAATATAAAGTTATTTTATGAGTTCCACTGAAAAAAAGGTAGCTGATTATGAGAAAGATCTCTATGTGTATGTTGATGCTTCCATGGATGCTGTTCAGCCTAATGGCTACTTCAATATTAGTTTAAATACTAAAATTCTTGGTCATAGGTGGATAATTAGCAGAACACTGAATTTGAAAAAACACGTCTTTACACAGCGTGTAATTAGAGTATGAAATATTCTTCCTGTTTAGTGTAGTGCAAGCTAAAAGCCTGGGTTCCTTTAAATTAGAGCTAGATAAGATTTTAACAACTCTGAGCTATTAGTTAAGATCTCCCCAAACGAGCTTGATGGGTTTGAAAATTTATGTTCCGAACATTATTGTGTGAATCTGTGCACAGCGCCTACAAAATTTAATGGTAGTTTATGCTTCTTCTGTTTCCGAATTCAGCAGTCTTAGCTAAAAAAGCAGTGCCGTGTGTACGAAGTACAGTGAAACTTGAAACTTTCTGCCTACTTTCATAACAAACATTATTGTAAAAGAACAGTTCCGGTAGAGCTTTAACATTTATACTGTAATGGGAAATAAAACCTAGCAAGCTTTACAATGTTAATGACCGGTCCATTTCAGAATTATCTAACGTAGGTTTAGCATGAGCTCTACATGCACCCTCCAAGATAATCATAATTACTGTTTAAATCGCTCAACAGACGTGTTCGCGAGAAACTGATTTATTTGGAACTCCGTCTTTCTTTATACGCATTGCGATATTAATCGCAAAGGGTATTTTTTTACAATATCACACAGAGGTAATACGAAATATACTAACTAGGCCAAGTATGAGATATCTTACAATGCAATATTCAATGTGGGGTTTAAAGTAATACGTAGCAGGGCGAAGCATCAGTATGACATAGAATATCGCTGCTGTGTTACAAACTGAGCGGCGACCGTAAATCATTCCGTATCACAACATCATGCACAACTGAGACCGGAAACGAAAGAGCCGACCAAGACGGTTTCCTCCCACTGCCCCCTGCTGGACATGACCTTTAATCCTCCAGCACCGCTTGCGTAGCGACAGCACGCATAAACGAACGTGTTGCACTTGTAACGTATGAACCAGCCCGATGTGTGGCCAACTGGAAAGGATTTGGAAAATAAATAAATGTTTCATTCATAACAAGCTTTAAAAGTATACAAAGTGTACTTAAAATGGTCTGAGATGCCAAGCACGATAATCAAATGAAGGCCCATTAATGATGACCTGAAGTTAGAAGGACAATGCACCTGTGGCTTGTGTCAAAAACATTAAATGAGTCTGTCAGTACAGATAATAAGAGACACTGTGGTATTTTGTACACTAAATTCTCCTTATGCTTTCTCCAACTTGTTCTCTCCGGGTGAGTGGAAGCTGACCATAAGGGCCACCATGCATTGCGATATTTAGGGAGCTGGGGGTTAAGACACCTGCAGATGTGCTGCTACTGGAGACTTTCTGATTCGAGGCATTGAGGCTTAGCCCGCTGAGCCACACACTGCCTCTACCAGAAGGCAGGTGGGACTTTTACTTAGATAAGTATGTTCTGAGGAAGGAAAAGCGATTGGCTCAGAGAGATCATGAGTCAAATTGAAGATGAGTTGAGTGAATCCTGTACAATCTCTGAATCAATCATTATTTGTTTTGCCCTTAAAATATTTCTATACAAGAGAAACTTGCTGAACAATCCACGCCTTTGGAAAAACCAGGGATTGAACCTGGGACCTCATACTTGCAAAGCATCTACTCTACCACTGAGCTACATTCCTAGCAGACTTTGATGGACTAAAATACATACATACATGCATTAATGCACACGCACACACACGCACACACCAAGTGCAGAGAGGCCTTGACATGTTACGCAGCAGCTCAGGTTGTATTAACATTAATTTTTACTTTATTGTTGAGCTTGTGGTTTCACACCTGACCACTGACACAAAAGGGAATTTCCTGAAGCAGCTAAACCAAACTATATGTGGGGCAAACCCTTAAAGATCACCCTAAACATCCAGGCCCTCAACATCAAACGACAGCATTGGAGGAGGCCGGCTGTGAGCGTCACTGACAGTTGTGTGCTGGTGCCTTGTGTAGGGGACTTCCTGAAGGTACGAAAGAACTAAATATGTCCCTTCACTCCTCTCCTGTGTCTCTTACTAATATAACCCATAACACCCATTATACCTCAGCGTCAGTAAATACTATGTCATAATAACAATTTTATAGTAATGTGCACTAATTTCACTCAACACTCCTAATACGTTTACGGTGTGTGACTTTTTACACTTAAATAAACAGCCATTCTTATCAGAATAAGATCATTTTCCTTGGTTTTCAGAACGCAAGTGCTTGTTCACACTAACCTAACCCTTATGTACGTGGAACTTTCAGGAAACGTTACTAGATACATTATAAACTTTATAGGAGTTTTAAACAATTTTCTGACAAAAGTAACTTGCAAAGAATAATAGTGAATAATAATTAATACTCACTGCCTGGTGAAGTATGACTTCCGGTATATTTCCACATAATTTTACTGTATATTTATGTATAGCAAACCACCCGCCTTTCAAAATACACTAACAGCAGTGTTTTTACCTCTGAAATGGTCCAGTGATCGAAATCTATGGTCGCTCTTGATCCACCAAAGGTTGCAGAAACTGCCCCCAGATAATGTCCCATTCACACCTCGGGTTGGGTGTGGGGGGTATTAGACTGAACTTGGGTCCCAGAGGTGTGAGGCGACACTACTGATCACTCTACCACCTCGCTGCTTCCGGATGAACAACCACCAAAATATATTTAAGCTATTTTACTATAAACTTCTTGGCAAAGTATAGCGGATGAAAAATATGCAGCATACTATGGGAAGAACGACCTGAGATATGTACACGAGAAATTGGAACTATTTTATTCTGAAAAACTAACCACGACTAGTTTGTTTTATTATTTTTTATTGTTCGGTAGTCATGCTACAAAAGGGATAAACCACTTTCATATATGGTTACATGAAAATAATCAAGGACAGTTGACTGGTATGATTCAGATCCAGGCGGGTCCAGTGAGGCCATGTTTACTATAACTCATAATGTTTTACGCTCCTCTAGCTCTGGCGTTTCGAAACCTCTGACGGCTAAAACCTGGCGGCTTGGCTGTGTTCTTCCCTATTGATGGTAACTTGTGGGGCTCTTAAAACCCTTTAAATACAAATACTTATGCACCCCCCCCCCCCCACAAGGGGCTTATGAGCAGGAACTGGACTGTAATTGCATCAGCGAGCCGATATGTGAGTTTTCTTTTGTATAACATAACTGGAGGCCTCTGAACGGCACTAGGGGTAAGATGGCGGCTTGGCTTGGTAGAAGCGGAGGCCTGGCTTGCCGCTCCATCACCCTCGACCCAGTTACGCACCGGGCTTTCACGCTCTTCCGTTTGGCGTGACGCCGCCTGGGTGGGGGTAGCATTTGCAAAACAAACATTGCATGTAAAACAGGCGCACACCCACGTGCACATACTCCCCAGTGTAGAAGGATGACTTGAGGAGCATCTTAGGAGTCGGGTCTGACTGCGATCTTCAGGGGCTTCCTGTCTGACGCGGGGGCGGGGGGGGGGGGCCCCCGGCCCGGGGGGGGGGGGGGGGGGGGGGGGG
>JABFDZ020000102.1:827478-842384 GCA_019775955.2 Pollimyrus isidori
GTGCCTATGCGTGTACACATGCGTGCCCGTGCGTGTACACGTGCGCGCTCATGTACGTGCATGTGCGTGTACACGTGCGCGCTCATGTACGTGCATGCCCAGTACCTAGGTGTAGCCAATGAGCATGGCCTGTGTGTCGTCTGATTGGCTATAGCGACACATGGGAGGGGTTAAAGGCAGACTGCTTTACCCTGGAACAAAATATTTAATCCATATTCTCCCAGTAAATTACCCAGATGTATGAAAGTGCCTTTGGACCAGAACTGGCTGCCGAATATTCCCCCAGACCCCAGCAAGGCCTTTGCAGTGCGTGCTGATCATGGTGCCCTGCATGAAACCAGGCCTGGTACATGATGGTGAATGACCAAGAGCAGCAGATCCAGGGGAGGTCGAATGGCCGAGATCCTCACCCTGTCTCTAAGGGAGAGCCCGGCCACCTGCGGAGGAAACTCATCTCGGCCGCTTGTACTCGCGATCTCCTCCTTTCGGTCACTACCCACAGCTCCTGACCATAGGTGAGGGTAAAACCAAGCGGGCAAACACGGGATCCCGACCTAGCGCCGGATCTGTTGGGATCTGACAGTCTGTCCAATCAGGGTCCATGTTTTGTCTGGTGCCCATAACCCATCACGCTGTCATTTGCCCTTTGCCACAGAGAGAAGCTGAATCATCTCCAACAGACCCCCAGTATTGGGATCCTTAAGTGGGTCCCATGGATATCAGGAAGACGTTTCTCTCCTTGTTCCTAAGAACAGGGTCACATACGTCGATCTACAGACCCGTCTGGCACAATGAGGGTCGGTGCCCTTCTGCTGGTGCCACAAGTGGCTTTGAAACAGCAAATGCCAGGTCCAGAGATATTGATTCCTGTAGAGCAGGGAGGGCTGCGGTGGGTCTATTCAAAGTCCTTGTCACCAATACGGAAACAGCAAGACTGACATCACTGTTCTGTGATGGCTTTTGGTTACTTAGCAATGCCGGCAGAGCAGCACAGGTTGGGGTCTTCAAGGAAAACATTCAGGGTCAGAGAGGGATTTGATCTGTAAGCTCCTGGGGACCTCAGTACGCACAAGCTGGGGTCTTCAGGGAAAACATTCAGGGCCAGAGAGGGATTTGATCTGTAAGCTCCTGGGGACCTCAGTACTCAGGTATAGCTTGGTCACTCTCTCATGTACCATCCAAAGGGGCTCCATTTCTACACCCCATAATCACAGCCCAGACCCATCACTTAGGTCAGCTGAGGTTAGAACCCTGTCGTGATCAATGGTGACACAACTGTTACTGGGCTGATTAATCATAAAAATAGCAAACTGTGGGCAGGCAGGTTAACACTTTAAAATGCAAACTAATGTGCAGAAGGTTGTTGGTTGAAGTCCCACTATTTGCACTCCTCCAGTACCCATGTGCAGGACACTAAACCGGAACTGCTCTAGTGAAACACCAACCTTTCTAAACAGAAGTATATCTGCGTGAATGACTTCACATGGACCTGCCTGACAGCAGTATGCTAGTCTGTTTAAGCGTAAGTGCTTGCTGGGCAGGGTCTTCCCAGTCCATCCTGCAGGACAGACCAGCCTTCATAGACATCCCACCAATCCGCTCCCCTAGATAAACCCGTCAGCAGATGTTGCTCTGCCGAAGAAGGCGGTCTTTGTGAGGACCTCGTCTATTTTTGCTCCTCGCATTTCCGAGCCCAGCCTCCCTGAGAGGTCAAGGTCGTACCCTGTGAGCCAGTGAGCTGTTGTGCTTCCTGCCTGACTATTTTTAGACGAAGCTGTTGTATGAATGAACGCAGTGATGTGCTTCATGGCTGTGGGGCTCTTGGGCTGCACACGGTGCAGAGAGGTGCAGTCTTCACCTTGAGTGACTGACACGCGTCCAGGAGGCCTGCATGAGGCTTCTTGTCTGCGGCACCATTGCAGAAGGTAAACGGGAAGGCGTGCAGAAGCAGAGAGGCACTGCCTGCTGATAACATCTTGTATTTACGGTCCTCACCAGACATCTTAACATTAACCCTTCAGCTGCCCCTGAAAAAAGTCCATTCATGCACAGCGTAACAGATAAAGGAACCATTGCATTGGCATGAGGGGATTCTAAAATGCGTCTGTGCACGTGTGTTCCAGATCCTCACAGTTGCCGGGGGAACACCAGTGCACCCTGGGTAAAGTTCAGCCACCTACGCGTTTGGCAGCCCTGTAAATCTGCTGCAGCCTCTGAGACAGACATCAGCCGCTGATGGTATCTGGCTCTGGGGCTCCAATCACCACCCTAACATCCTGAAACAAGCCTCTAGAGTCGAGGAGTCAGTCTGACGTACGATGCTCACTTGGGGCCTGGGGGAGGGGGGGTGCAGGCCAAGTCCATCAGAACAACCCCTGTACTTAAATTAAGGGAGAACACTGAGATCTGCATTCAGAGTGCATGTCTAGACAGAGTATCTAACAAAGAGCTGCCGTTTGGTTATGCTGTCCTGTATTGATCTACATGGTGATTAATCTATATCGCGCAGATTTAAGAGACCAATGGTAAAGCAGCATGCTGGAGTTTAAACGCGGGCCTGATACTTTTTTCAAATGAAATGAATCGGTTACAGGGTGAAAGGCATGGTACTGACTGCTAAGCTGAAGCTGGTGGCTTTGGAGCCGAAAGAAAAAAAATGTGGTCAAAAACGAGATTGAAAGAAGAGAATGAGAAAGAAAACTGAAAGAGTTGTTTTCTGCTAAGGGAGGGTGGGGGAGGTAAGGGCTGGAGAGACCCCCCCATGACTGCAAATGACAAGCAGACCCCCGAGACAGGGTCCTGGGCACACACACACACACGCACATATGCACGGACACACACACACACACACATCCATATGCACGGGCACATGCATGTTGCAAACCATGAATATTACACATGGCTATACACACACACCGCCAGACACACAAACCTACATTCAGAGGACTCCCTCCCCTCATACACACACACACGTATATATGGGACTTCCCACTACGTCTTATTTGGCTGTTGAAAATCCCTAAACTGTGAGAGATAACAAACCTATAAAGATTGCCTTGAAATGAACGTTTCTTATGTTTAAACCTCGCTTTCGGGGCTGGGGGGTGACTGGCCTTCCCCACAGCATCTGTTTTTCCCCCACAGTTTACCCTAAAACGCCCCCCCATGACAGAGGAGCCAAAAATGTCCACAGAAGAGAAACACACTATTTTAAAAGGCCAAAGACCTGAGCAGACAAAACAAGGTTGATGTCTCACTTCCCCCCCAGACAGGTGTATTGTGGGCACCGCCTAAACACACACAGCACTCTCCTGATAAAGCCCCCCCCCATACCCACACACACACAAACCCTGTGGACTGGAGGTAAGTCAATAGTTTTGCCATCCTATAACCCCCCACCAGAGAGTAACACTGTAAATCAGAGCATCTCATCGGCGGCCCAGCTAATCAGCAGACCAGCAGGGGGCAGTCTAACTGAACATATGCTTTTCTCAGAATGGACATCATGTCATTGCACACAAAAGGAGAGGATGGAAATGCAGATTCAGGCACCAGGTCACCTTACTCGTTTAGTATCAGCTGCAAACTGTCTGTGCTCAGCACAATGTTGCCCCCTATTGGTGAACGTAACACGACTCAATGTGGAATGCAAAGCACAGCCCACCCAAACGTGATGAATCACTTTTTAATGCGTGTGAGTAACGGCGTTATAGCGAGTGATCGAGAGCAGAAGATGATGAGCTGCACATTAGGACAGCTGTGAGTTTTCGGTTTGTTCTCTATACTTTCTCTCCGTTTATCATCAGAAGAAGAAGCTCGACCCCTTTTTGACCCCACGCTACCCCTAGTGCGGAGTGTGTATCCTGAAACTCGCACACCACATTCTTGGGGGTGGGGGGCATTTTCAGTGACGCGATCACCAAAATGGCACTTTGGAAAACCTACTGTCTCTGTTTTTTGTTCCTAGGACAAGGGGGACATGCCTCGTTGTCCCAAGTCACAATTTTTTTTCCAACGCTCTGGGGAGAAAAGCTCTGTTTTCTACAGCCGTGTTTTTCCTGCCCCCACCCCCTGAAGCCTGATACTGCAGTTACCGCTGATTGCTCCAGCCAAGCCTAAAGCACATGTTTTTTAACTAGAATATTTTAGTCTTGTAGTGTGACCACGGGGTGAACATTAGTTATCAGAAGAGAGAGGAGGTTTTATCGACTGCCAATTAAAACAATTAGCTTATCTTTAAGCTATGCTATTCCTTAATGAAACTTACGTTAAAATAGACGAAACCACAAAGAATCCGCGACGCGCCATTGCAATTACTTATAGCATGGCGCCCTCTAGCGGGAGAATAATGCAATGACTCTGGGAACAATGACGGACGGCGTTATTACATCCAGATTTGATCATCTCTCGGCAAAGATTAAAGAATTTCATAGTCTGGTGAGCAGCCCACATCAAGCATGGACTGTCAGGCGAGTCTGGCCTAAAAACATCCTACGTAACATGCTATTGAGCTCCTTTGACTTTGTAAAGCAGCCTGCCGACATAGGGTCTGAAACTGCGCAAACTGCGTATTTACTTAGTTAGGGGTTCGCCCCAGCGCCTCTGAATGATGAGCGGTTTCCAGATTTACGCTTTAATGTTATGGTGGCTTTATTTTTAGATTTCACGCAGCTAATTGAGGTGAACATTGTTTGACAGCGGGTTCCCCATACTGGTGCCCTGTAGTTGGGTCCGGAGTTACAAAGAGGAATACGGTATGCGAACGGTGCGTTACTCATAGCTCATGGTGCGTTTTAGTGAGATTTTAATCTTCACCGCACCTTCTGTCCTATGTCCACGCATAATTTTTCAGTGATGAAAAGACAGACACGCATCTACGAGATCAGCTGATACTAATTAAGACCGATAAGCCTCACTTGGGTTTTTTTACAGAGAGAAGCAAAAAAAATACCTGTAATATCTCCGGATAAATCATCTGAGAACAGCCCCCTAAGTCTTTAGTCAAGAATCCTTTATCAAGCAAAGAACTTTTCCAGAAATACAATCAGACTTCAGAGCGGGAAAAACTCGATTAATTTCAATGGCTGCAAAAATTAGTGATGTATAAGCGTTGATCCCTAAATGCTGCATGTGGTGTCCTGTAATAAACACAGACCCGTCATCTGCAGTTCATGTGGTGTGGAGGGAACCGACCTCCGCTCCCACCATAAAGAAACCAAGATCGTCCATTAAACCTCAACGTATATCACACCCACCGAAAGCAACTCATCGCAGCCTCTGAAGACCCCTATATTTAAGTAGAGTGATGACAATTACCTCACCTAATCAACAGACCCAATCAAAACTTACGCAACCATCCATCCACCCATGCATCCTCCATCCGTTTTATGAAACTGCTTATCCTATTCAGGGTCGCGGGGGGTCCGAAGCCTATCCGGGAGGGACGGGCTCAAGGCAGGGAACAACCCAGTATAAACTATGAAAATGATTCACAGAATTTCAGCATTGCTGCTCTAGTTGTAATTTAATGAGTTATAGGGATCCAATCGACAAATAATAAAAAGGAAAAACAACACATAGTACTAAAAACAATTGTACATAAATTAAATTAAATTAAATAAAATTAATTGAAGGACTGAGCGCAGAGCCCCGAAAGGAAGAACCCGCGAAGCAAGCCGTATAGACTCACCACTTTACAGTCTACGGTGGTTTAAAAAATAATTCTACATTCTTAGACAATAAAAGCAATTTATCCTTCGTAGGTTCTTTAACCTCCTGCTTTCCCTGCTTGCGGGTAACCCGAAAATGCCTGACAAATTGTACCATTATCGCCAAAGTGAATGCGATTGAAACAGACTGAGATAATCCTGCCACGCTTCGTGTTTACTTTCATATGTCAGTCCTGGGACAGCCGCCGTCTTCGTAATACGCGTGTTCATGAGACCAGTGCTTCTGAACGCATTTTTGTGTGGGTTGGGCACATCTGGAATATCTTTTCTTTATTTTACCTATATGTCTTGGTTAAGAATAAAATCATACTCGTGTCATGAATCCAGATGAGCGACTCCTGCCGCCCACGCGGTCATCCCCGTTATTCCCGGTGCGGCTCGAACGCCGCCTTCTGGGACGCCTTGTGCTTCACCGTTAAACATTATAAGCATCTGAGAGGCTTGTAGTATTTCCTTCATTCATAGTTTACGATGCCGGTCGCACGTGGGTCGGTCTCGGCCCGTTTCACGGCTGATTTGCGCTGCGGTGCGTGGCGCCTCCTTCCTCGGGATGCGGTGCATGGGGACTCCGCTTCTTCAGTGACTGCCGACGGCATCCAGCATCACCAGAGTCACGGGTCGAATAAATATACGTTAATATGTTAAACAAGCAAAAACAAAATCCGAGCATAATCTGTAGCTGTAGCAAATTTACTTAAGGTAAGTGGGAGAGCAGTGTTAAAATAAAATATAAAAAAAAACTATATACTTGCAGCAAATCCAGTTTAGTGAGTGATATCCACTGTCTTTGTTATATGTCTTACAGAGTGTCTCCGATAGAGGATAATTGCATCTCTTCTTGTGTCTGGGGAGAGATGACTGATAAACCGTCAGACCTTTATATTGAATTCGACATTTTTTTTCTAATTCAAACTGAGGGATCTGTCACTTTCTCCCGTTTTTCTCTCTCCACATTTTTTTCTCCCTTTGAGTCCTGGCTCCTTTCGCTTCGCATAATATGACTCCTGTCTGCCAGTGAGCTATGAGCTTGGAGCTCAGGTTTTGTTGATTTATGATGGAGCAGGACAGAGCTCTCCTGCACGGCAAGGTGCTTAAAATGTAACACTAGAGGCTCTCTGACATGAATGGTGTCCCTAGGAAAGCGGAGGCAGTCATTTAACAGTCCCGGCGAGTCACTGGCTGGGTAATTGGATGCAGATGCCGGACTGCACGGCCTTCTTACCGTTTAAGAATTGGACGCATTTCGGAAACTTTATGAGGCGATCCCAACATTAGCCTGTAAAATGGAAAGAAAATCCGAGAGTTCTGCGTTTTCTGACATCAAATTACGTCTATTGGCCCCCGACGGCGATACTCCGCCATACATGCTGACTGGAGAACGATAACAAAACAAAGTCAGACACTCAACACACTGCGGGACGAGGGAAAACAGACCGAATTTATATTTTTATTATGAGATTGTTATGAATGAAGGAGTATATTTCCAGGGTATTTTTATGTTTAAAAGCAGCCACGTGTGAACTGTCAGCTGTTAAAATCTGATTTGTTGTTTTAAGGATTTTATGAAATCTAAACATTGATTTTCAAGACGGATAAATTCTTGCAAAGCTGAGTCGCGCCATTTAAATTATACAATAGGTGCTTATATATAGGCTATATATGACGTGCGGTATAGAATTCGATATACGAGAGCTGTGAAAATGACGCATCCAGACCTGCAGCTCGGTTTCCGAATAACCGTCGGTGATCGTTAGTACAAACTTACCGACTCTGGTTTCCTCCCCCAAAAAACGGTACAACAGAAGCAACAAAATAGTTCATCTGCAAACATTGCAGCTTTGAACAACGACCAACAATAAAACAGACTAAATACCGAAACACGCAGACCAACACGTCAGCTAATTGCAGATTCAAACAGACTAGCGTGTCTCTACAATTAGTTTTGGGGGTAAGCGCTGCCTTGCATGGAAGACTGACGCTTTGTTCAGTTTATTGAGCTGAATATTCCACTGATCCAGTTGAGGTAAATTCCCCTTGATACGTGAATACTGTACATGTGTATGAAAGTGAGGGCTCTACATAGTACTGTAACGACTTTCAGGGATGAACAGAAAAACACCCCCCCCGAGTATAAAAACACACCAATTTGCCAGTATAAAGCAACAGTGTTTGTCTCAAGCAAAATGATCTGGCCTGACCCTCAGATCACCTGGATTTGCCTTCAACCACATATATATGTGTATCGGTGTCTCAAAGGAGAGCATTGTGGGAAATGTCCGAAGAAACATTCCAATGTACCTGAACACATATGTGGGCAAATCAAGCATGAATTCATTTCTATTGGTATAAGAATGAGCATTAGGGACCTTTGGTAGCCAAGCTTTCAGAGGACCTCAAACTGATTGGTCCCGTCGGTTAAAGTGACATCACAATCGGGAAGTGGTGCAGCCAATCAGGAACTAGCATGATGGTTAAGGATGGAGACATGTGATCGACAGTTGGGAGGGGCCTTTCTGTGTGAATTTAGGGAGGTGTGACTTATCGGATTTACTTTACTTATGTTGAGAATGGAAGCTGCAGTGGAAACAGCCCTCCATTGCTGCCCAGGATATGACATCATCAAGGCTGTTGTGCAAAACCAATATTTTACGCTTTGCATATTATCATCACTCAGAAGTGGGGAGAAGGGGCTGCAGGCCAGAATATACACGGTTCATAAGAGCCTGTCCTTCTCAGAGCTGCTTTTAAAGTGGCATGAATAAATCATCAGGGAGGCGGTAGAGGAAACTCGCTCCATCTGCGATACGCGTGCTGCTCTCCCTCTTATTTTACACTTCTGCTACACAGGCTTTTCTCCCGTACTCCTTCTTTACAGAGACTGTGGATCTGAATGGACGGCTCTTAAGACCAATCTTCATGTGAAAATATTTCAAAGAGTCCCCAACACTGCGTTTCACTTCAAAGCAGAATAGATTGCTGCCATTTTTAGTTCAAGCTACCGTGAGAGGTGGGAAGGTCAGATCCACAAAGTGTTAATCCAGACCGAGGTTTCGTTTCAACCCATCAGCTGAGTGCTCTGTGACTGTGACTCTTTATGCTCAACTGGTTGGTTGAAACAAAACCTCGGTCTGGATTTATACTTTGTGGACCTGAATTTCCCACTTCTGGCTGCAGTAAACAGTAAAATGTAATAATATATACTGAGAAGTTAGCGAAAGGGCGCCTGGGTTCTAGGGGTATTTGCATTGACACGTATGTAATTGATCGAGACATCGCTACAGTCGGCAGGTTTCTCTGTTTCTCTGAAGAACGTAAACGAGATGAACAGCTGACGTGCGGGAAAATGCGTCCTGGACAGCGGCCAGAAGATCGCCCCCTGAGGCTGGTTTGTCCGTCTGAGAATTATAATTTTATGGGTTAAGGCTACAAATTAAACTAAGGAGCAACATTAATTCAAGCTATTTTCTTTCTTAAAAGAACATTCACTGCTGTAGAACTGATACACCATCGCTTAGAAACAGTGTAGAGGGGGATCTGAACTCACCATTTACATCTAGGAATCTTTTAGAGGCATTGTGTTAAAACAATACTCAATGCTACAATAGATAAATTCAATCAGATATAATCGTAGAATAAATGATTAACCGTACTATGTTGTTTTTCTTATTGTGATATTTTAACACTACACCAGTACTTTGCTTTAACAAATAAAACAGGCCCACTATGAAAAGCTTCTGCCTTTGATGTTCTGCAGTATGAGACATGCAGCCCAGTGGTGCTGTGTCCCTCTGCCCCAACGCAGAGCACATTTCAGCTTTCGTGCAATCACTATATAAACAACACCAGTAAACATGATGTTTCAGTCTTAACCGGAAGCGGTAATTAGGATATATCTAGAATCCTGAATTGGTATAACCTTTTGCAATTATGGTTGTATAAATAATCCGATAGACTACATATGGGAGTCCTTTTGATGTTTTCTAAATTGGATATTTATTATTGTTTTTGCGTTTTAATTTCCCACAGACCTACCTCTATTTCAGCGATTAACGGGGAAGAGTCTGGCTTGAAGCTATTGAGATGTGTCATTTACGTTGTTTTGTGGGGGAAAGGGTTGCTCAGCACAGCACAGAATACGAACCAAGCCCACCTCAAAAGAAAAAGCTCACTACCATCAAGCGAATCCACCACCAACCCTACTTCTTATTTGCTTAAGGTCTGACGGGATTCTGTTCCTCCAATACAAATAAACCTCAAATTAATTATGGGCTCATGCCGGACTCGGACCCCTCTGCTGCACCCGTAATGCTTTTCTGTAAGTATTTTCCCTAATTTTGAAGGTTTTTTCCCCTTCACTTGAGAAGTACACAAATCATGACTTTCACAGAGCTCACGTGCAAAACGCTTGCAGTGGCTATAAAGAATCAAACATCTTGGTCACAGACTATAACAACATACAATGGCAGCTGCATAAGTAATGCAGCATTCCTCAAAATGTGCTTTTCTTGGTCAAACACATCAATGCCCTTCAATGGGATTATGGAGAAAATCATAACCGCTACATTTCTCAAATGTCACAGGTATAGAGGAGCAATAGCAAATTAAATTTTACTTCCAGGTTAAGCCTAGTCTGTGGGGCTTGGGGTTAAGGTTTCATACTCTGCACTGACTGTGTGTGAGCTGTGTGTGTTCTCACGTTGTGTAGGGTTAGTGCCATGAGCGTCATTAAGCCATATCACTATGGGCTATAGCCATACTTAACAGTACTTAAGCCGTGCCCCGAGTACTTTAAGCTGAGCCCCGAGTACTTAAACCGAGCCCCGAGTACTTTAAGCCGAGCCCCGAGTACTTTAAGCCGTGCCCCGAGTACTTTAAGCTGAGCCCCGAGTACTTAAGCCGACCCCCGAGTACTTAAGCCGAGCCCCGAGTACTTAAACCGAGCCCCAAGTACTTTAAGCTGAGCCCCGAGTACTTAAGCTGAGCCTCGAGTACTTTAAGCCGAGCCCCGAGTACTTTAAACTGAGCCCCGAGTACCTTAAGCTGAGCCCCGAGTACTTAAGCCGAGCCCCGAGTACTTAAGCCAAGCCCAGAGTACTTTAAGCTGAGCCCCGAGTACTTAAGCCGAGCCTCGAGTACTTAAGCCAAGCCCCAAGTACTTTAAGCCGAGCCCCGAGTACTTTAAGCCGAGCCTCGAGTACTTAAGCTGAGCCCCGAGTACTTTAAGCCAAGCCCTGAGTACTTTAAGCCGAGTCTCGAGTACTTAAGCCGAGCCCCGAGTACTTTAAGCCAAGCCCCAAGTACTTAAGCCGAGCCCCAAGTACTTAAGCCGAGCCCCAAGTACTTAAGCCAAGCCCCGAGTACTTTAAGCCGGGCCCCGAGTACTTTAAGCCGAGCCTCGAGTACTTAAGCCGAGCCCCGAGTACTTTAAGCCGAGCCTCGAGTACTTAAGCCGGGCCCCGAGTACTTTAAGCCGGGCCCCGAGTACTTTAAGCCAAGCCCCAAGTACTTTAAGCCATGCCTCGAGTACTTAAGCCAAGCCCCGAGTACTTTAAGCCAAGCCCCAAGTACTTTAAGCCAAGCCCCAAGTACTTTAAGCCGTGCCCCGAGTACCTAGGCCCCGATGCCAATCTTTCTTCCAAAAATAGGAAAAAGTCAAGCCGGTAATCTTTTCTATAGCCAGAATTTCCCTTGGGCTGCATGTTCTCCTCGTGTTTTGTAGGTTTTTAATTCCCCTCCAACCTGTGTGGAGTTTGCATTTTCTCCCTGTCTTGTATGGGTTTCACGTGATCCCCTCGTGTTGTGCAGTGTTTGTATGTCCTCATGTCTCCTCATGTTCAGTGGAGTTTGCATGTTCTCACCATGCTGTGTGGGGCTTGCATGTTTTCTCTGTGTAATGAGGAGTCCTCCACCTCGTACCCTGTGATGCCTGGGATAGGCTCCAGCCCCCACCCCTGTGACCTTGCACTGAATAAGCAGCCGGGGGACGACTGCAAACCTTAATCCAAATGCTCTGGCTAAGCCCGCATATTGTAACCATAATCTTCACTGGTTATGGACTGGTGTGATCTGCACAGATGCTTTTAGATAGTAAATGCAGAGCAGCATAGTTTGCATTATGGCTAATTTGAACTACCAGTTTGTAACTAAAATGCAACATTAACTCCATTACAGAAATAGCCCCCCCCCCCATCTTAATTAGACTGCCACACCAGCCTGAGGCAGGGAAAGCCTTGACCTCGGCGAGATCCAGATGTGAGGGTCCCAAGGGGGCCACCCCGTCCCCCCCAAGCAGAGCCCCAAATCGAGAGCAGACAGACTGGGCCCTGGAGTCAGCCGTGACAGGGCAGGCTGTTTGCACCACGCTCCGGGGGCCGGGCTGCCTTTTGCACGGTTAGCTGGCAGAAATACAGCCTCACTGATGGGGGGGGGGGGGGCATCTTCTCCTTAATTAAACTTAAACAAATGCTGCTGTAATAATAATAATAATAATAATAGCAATTTATTATCACTATTATCATCTGTAGTAGTAGTGATAGTATTGGGGAAAAACCTATACGTATCATTCACGCCAATGATTTAATGCCTGATCGTGTCCGTCTGTTTTTAATCTTGCACCTACAAGTCCCCCAAAGTCAGGGGCTGGGGTTAGGCTTGGGGGCAGTCGAATCCGAAACAAGGGTCTTATTATTGAACCCGACCAACATGCCCCCCATTCATTCGGGGAGATATACTATCCATCACTCGGCCCGATGCCGGATAAAGGAAACACACATGTGGACGCAGCCTGAGGGATCCAGCAGTTACGGTCCGGCCTGGTTTTATTGATGGTGTTTCACGGAAAGCTTACCGGGGACCGTGGGCGGCCGGAGCTGCTGAACTCCCGCTCACAGGTACGCTGCCACGGAGCCTGCGCAGTTCCCTTACTTTGATTTACTATGTTTTTTTTTCCAACTCTAATGCGATGCATCTGCATGCATTTTGTCTTCAGCCCGTTTCTGTTTGAGGCTGAGGTAAGACTCAAATGACGACTTAAATTCTCTAGGTGACACAGTTTAACTTAATTCATAGAAAACTGGAGGGATTCGTATTATTACGTATATGTAGAACAAAATGTAAACAATATTATATTTATGTTAATATGGAAAGCAAAAATTTAAAACTTAATAAACGGGCATATTGCTGTTTTGAGTCTAAAAATATTTGGAAAAAAATGCCCGTGACGTGTACATGGGAAAGGCATCGCAGATGTTAAAGATGAATGCATCAAACATTTCCAGGGAAAATATTCAACGAGAAAAAAAAATCCATTGTCTTCTCTGCTTATCTCATTGGGACAAGTATCCTGCTTTTTGGGAGCGGTAACGTAGGGAAGCCTGCAGTGACACACACACACACCGCTTCCTCCGCATACGTACTCACTTCACTTGCCACATTTTGCGAGTAAAATCTTCCACTTAACTTTTTTTTCTTCTCTCTCTCTATCTCCATCCCGCCGTAACACATGGATTTCTGGATTTAATGCGGCAAAGTGTCATGTTTGGATTATTTCTGGGGTTCCCTTATAATTGCCCGACATGGATGAGAGCGTTAAGGTAAGGCATCGGACCGGGAGACTGATCTCATCTGGCCCGCCGCGGCGCTCAGGACGCTGTATAATTCGCCTCCTGAAACCGATTCTCACATTTCGTTGTCTGCTTCCACGGACACTGACGTGTCCTTCTCATTTCATCTGTTTTTCATCTGCAGAATAAAAATACAAATTATTTGTAGATTAAATGGAAAACGCTGTCAAAGTTGGACAGAGCTCACAGCGGGCTTGCTGCTGAAGAAATTATTATAACATTATTATCTCCTAAATTATTATCTCCTGTATATAAGTATTTATATTATGCATGTTTGAAAAAAATATACTACCTTAAAAAAAGTTATGAGATGGTCGTAGTTAGCCTATATGTGAGCTAGTTACATTTTGTCAGTAGTAACGGGGTGAGTAATAATCCAGCCAGCACTCTTAATAAAATCTATTTTGTTATAACTATACCGAAAGTAACAATGTAAACTTTAAAGTAACGTTTTGCGTTGGTGCGCCTGATGTAGCCTATCTGCAGCGAGCCAAATTACCCGCTGAGTAACTTTGACTGTTGAAGGAAAGTGAAATTATCCAGCGCTGTAGTCTTTTTAGGTACAAACTTCAGACATTACTTTGAAAGCTACATATTTTGTTATGAGTGATATTCCATTTATAATCAAAATAAGATGGTTCAGGTCGTGGTGAATGGGTATTTTGTCCAGTTTTTAATCATACAAGTGAATGTAAATGGAGTATTCTGTATGTAAATATCTGCAACGTGTATTTAGACTATAAACCACAGTCTTTAAGTGCTGTGTTTTATATATATATATATACTCGTTGGTACGTCCTCTTCTTAAGGACAAAGGCTCTCTATGTGAACAAATTCCAGGAAAAAAAACTCCGAGCTGCTCTCCCGGGCACGATTGCGGGATCTGAAACGCTGTCAAGCTGACGGTGATTTCTGTCGTGCGGCTCAGCATCGAGAAGTGCAAGGTTGCCGGAGCCGAGCGGCTTGCGGAGCGCTTCGTACAGACGCCCATTCTCAGCCGGCTGCCCTGATCAGCTCGGTCCAGGATGCAGGATAGCCTCCGCACAGACTTCCTGCGCTACACAATCAGACTAAATGGCCCGATTTCCGTTTTCCTTCTCAAACAAATGGACCCCCCCACCCCCAATGATACCCCCACTGGCTGCCCTGGAGGCACCCTGAGGACCTTCACTGGATTCACTGGGTTCCTCAGCCATGGGTCTCACTGTTTAAGTTTGCAGACCACACCCTCCTCTTGGCCTCTTCCCCCTTAGGAGTATAATGACTCTGCTTTGAAGAACAGCTTCTTCAGAAGTCCACAGTCTTCCGGCAGAAGGTCTCTCTCCTGTTCTGGAGAGCCACATCCGAACTCCTGCAGGTGACGTCGCTCCCCTCTCCCCTGAAATAGTCCCCAACCCCCACATTGGAAGGCCATGGGTGACAGGGAGGTACTCAGTGCTGAGGCCCCATTTACTGCCCCTCGCCTCAGCTGTGCCAGGAAAATATTCAAAGTACAGAACCTGGAGAATCTGGACGTCTTTTAGCATGAGCAGGGGGTGGCATGGTGGTGCAGTGG
>JABFDZ020000103.1:27199-47415 GCA_019775955.2 Pollimyrus isidori
TGCCCGCTCACTGTCCTCCACACTGTCCTCATCCTGCCATCTCCTCCCTGCCCGCTCACTGTTCTGCACACTGTCCTCATCCTGCCATCTCCTCCCTGCCCGCTCACTGTCCTGCACACTGTCCTCACCTTGCCATCTCCCCCCTGCCCGCTCACTGTTCTGCACACTGTCCTCACCTTGCCATCTCCCGGCTCCTGTGCCTCTCCTGCCTTCTGCTGACAACCACGTTACTTCATACACATTAAGTTTGCAAAATTGCACCATTACTTTTAGTGTAATGTTCTGTAGCTTTTAACACTAATACTATCTACTTACTTTTCTTTTACCAGCAAACAAGTGTCTGATGTCTCCATCTTTCCTTTTCCTCATAGTGTCTGTGAATAAAATGTAATCTATATTTAAAAAAAAACTGTATCTGGGATGTATATCAGATGAAGTTTCAAAAATGTCTATAAATACGAAATTGTGAAATTCAGAATCTAAACCACTAGAATTGAAATAATAGGGCTTATTATCTGCTTGCTAGTTGTTTTTCGTTCTTTTTTTACTTTGCCCCTATACAGTAAGGAACATAAGTATTTTAACACCCTGTGATTTTTCAAGTTCTCCCACTTAGAATTCATGAAGGCGTCTGAAATTCAAATTGTAGGTGCATTCCCACTGTGAGTGACAGCATTTAAAAAAGCATTCAGGAAATCACATTGTATGATTTTTAAATAATGTATTTGTATTGCACTGCTGCACATAAGTATTTGAACACCTGAGTGTTAATATTTGGCACAGAAGCCTTTGTTTACAATTACAGAGGTCAAACGGTTCCTGTAGTTCTTGACCAGGTTTGCACACACCGCAGTAGGGATTTTGGTCCCCTCCTCCATACAGCTCTCCTCCAGATCTGTCAGGTTTCGGGTCTGTCGCAGAGCAATACGGAGCTTCAGCTCCCTCAAAAGATTTTCTATTGGATTTAGGTCTGGAGACTGGCTACGCCACTGCAGAACCCTGATATGCTTCTTACAGAGCCACTCCTTGGTTTTCCTGGCTGTGTGCTTCCGGTCATTGTCATGTTGGAAGACCCGTCTTCAATGCTCTGACTGAGGGAAGGAGGTTGTTGTTCAAAATCTCACAATGCATGGCCCCATTCATCCTCTCCGTAATGCAGTGCAGTCGTCTGGTCCCCTTGGCTGAAAAGCACCCCCAAAGCATGATGTTTCCACCCCCATGCTTCACAGTATGGATGGTGTTCTTGGGATGCAACTCCTCCTTGTGCCTCCAAACAAAGCGAGGGAAGTTTCAACCAAAAAGTTCTATTTTGGTGTCACCTGACCACATGACTTTCTCCCATGCCTGCTCTGGATCATCCAGATGGTCATTGGCAAACTGCAGACGGGCCTGGACATGTGATGACTTGAGCAGGGGAACCTTCAGTGTTCTACGGACAGTGACCTTTGAAGCTGTGGTCCCAGCTCTCTTCAGCTCATTGACCAGCTCCTCCCATGTAGTTCTGGGCTGATTCCTCACCTTGCTTATCATCAGTGATACCCCACAAGGTGAGATCTTGCATGGAACCCCAGTCCGAGGGAGACTGACAGTCATCTTTAGCCTCTTCCATTTTCTAAGAATTGCTCCAACAGTTGATATATTTTCACCAAGCTGCTTGGAAATTGCTCCGTAGCCCTTTCCAGCCTTGTGGAGGTCCACAATTTTGTCTCTGGTGTCTTTTGACAGCTCTTTGGTCTTGCCAATGAGTAGTAGCTGGAGTCTGACTGACTGTGGGGTGGACAGGTGTCTTTAGAGACCTAAGACAGGTGCTACTAGTTTAGCTTAATAAATAGAGTAGAGATGGACTTTTTATAGGCAGATTAACGGGTCTTTGAGAGCCAGAATTCTTGCAGATTGCCAGGTGTTGAAATACTTATGTGCAGCAGTGCAACACAAATAAATTCTTTAAAAATCATACAATGCGATTTTGTGAATACTGTCTCTCACAGAGGGAATTCACCTACAATGTGAACATAAGACCCCTCCATGATTTCTAAGTGATAGAACTTGCAAAATCACAGGGTGTTCAAATCCTTATGTTTCTCACTGTAAGTTGCACTTATAGTAATGTTTTTTCAGAGCATAACATTAGACCTTCTTATGTGTTAACATTACGCTATTAACAGGCTACGTGAGCAAATTAATTTGAGAATGGCATAATATACAGTATCCGTGATAAAATGAGAATGAAAACATAGGAAGTTCATCTCCTTGGAAAATGACCATGATCAATTTTACCTCACCAAGTAATTAAGCCTGGTTTAAATAGAGAACTTGGCATATATTGCAACTGCATTTCACGTAAATATCGTTGAAGCGTGTTCTGTTGAGTTGAGCTGCTTTGTTGGTTACTTGGTTAGGGCTAACAATTAGCACTACAGTAGCTTACTTCAACGAAGTAGCTCAACTCAACAGAACACCGGCCTCAGAAGGACAATGGTAAGTAATTCAAGTTATAAAGATGCCCGCTTGCATTAGTACTGTAGATGAAACACTTAAACGATTAAATGAAGGTTGTAAAATAACACATGTTCAACAGGCTAGACATCTGCTGGCTACTTGCATTTAGCAATGCAAGACGAACAGTAGCATGACAGACGAACACAATGAGCAGGTCACTCAATGAGAATGAATGATGCAACCGACCGGCTGCTTCTAGCGCCGAGGTGATTAAAATGGTACGATCCACATTAGTGTCTGAAATCGTTTTACAAAACCTCACCTTGTAGAAAATTGTATCTTTTTTTTTTTACAACAAAAGAAAAATGTAAAGGTCCCCCAAACTTTATATTTTTGTCTCTTTGGGGGGTCTGGGTCTTGATCAGGGGGTACAGTACCCCCTGTAATTTGAACCATGCTTTCACGTTCCAAAGACAATTATGAGACATTAATGTAGCAGAACTTCTCTCTGGGTTATGGCTACATGAATATGAGGGGAATTCCTCCAGGGCTTGGAGATGGACTCAAACCCTCAGCCGCAGACACGTGAGGGGAAGCCGCCGCCTGCGGAGCGACCTCGCCACCCCGGTATTGATCGCAGGACCTAATAAATGTCACTGGCATAACAGGCTCTTACTCAGCTGTGCAGGTCCATGTTATATAAGTAGTTCTTACCCTCCTTGTCCTTTTCTTGATTTCATTGTTTTACTGCAAGGTCCAGGGGCGAGAGGAGCCCATTCTCTGCTTTATGTAATGCAATTTCACAGTTCATTAGAGCTGTGCTTCAACCCAGTGCTGGACTGAATAATGACACTATACAGATTAGCTTTTAGTGTGTCGGCAACAGTCAGTCTTTGGCGATTTTCCTTATTTTTTTTATTTTTTTTTACCTGTCTTCGTAGAGATTATACAATTTCTCCTTTGGCCATAGCCGAAGGTCTGTAAGCAACAAGATTTCCTTCTGATAGAACCAGCTCAAACTTCCAAAGCAGTGGAGGTTTCTTTAAGATAACTGGAGAAGCCAGTATCAGGCCTAACCTACATTGGGCCCCTGGCGGGCATCTCCGCCATTGGCCCCCCTCCCTGGCAATGTGAAATTGGATCGCAAGTCAGCTCCCCCTCAGCCACTGGCACCCTAGGGGGTCAACTATGACACCGATAGGATTGACAAGTACTGGGTGAAGCAGTGCCATGCGGGAAAAAAAAAACATGACATTCATATGACATAAAACATCTTTTTCATGCCAATATATTATCACATCGACCATTTCCATGACAACCCAAAAAAGTCTGCAAAACAGCACCACCCTTAGAGTGATAAAAGGGGCTTCAGTGAAGCTAAACATTAGCTGCCTCGCTAAGCTAATAGACTTTGATGTATTTCTGATCATCATCCATTTAGTAATTGATTGGTTAGCTATGTAATATGGCATTTCAAACCCACCCAGTGAAGCAGTGCTTCTTCCGTTTTCTTCAGACGTCTACAGTCATGCATGCTCTCGCTTGTTCTTCATCCGAAGATGATTGATGCACATTATTCAGAACATGAGTTCAGCCATCAGGCAAGATAAACTTGCTTTGTAAATAATGTTCTTGTTAACTGTTGTTCATTGTAGCTACTACCATGTATATATTGTGATTAAGAGCATTGATTGCTTTCGTTCTAACTTTTGTCGTGCAGACAAAAAGTGAAATCATGTCAGTGAAGTCATGCAATTAAGTGTTCGAGATTCCAGCCGCCTGTATGTTATGGGAATGCCCCGATTTGAAAAATTAAATGCTGCGTTCCACTTTTGTCCGATACGCGACATGATTTTTGTCCAAATTTTATTAATTTGCGACATCCTCTCCTCCTGCAAATTCGATGGTTATGCACTTGAGGGGGCGGGGGGGGGTGTTGGCGTCCCGTCGGCCACCCTAGTGAGGACAGACAGACTGATTGACAAAGGCGAGCATGTGCAGTTAGCCAAACACAATAATGCAGTGCGGAGGAAACACAGGAATCTGAAAAGGTTGATTGATGTGATTTCATCCTTGAGTCGACAGGAGCTGACATTTAAGGGACGCGATGAGAGTGAAATCTCAGACAACAAAGGGGAAGTGCAGGGAACTGACAGACGTGCCTCGACGATGCCATGATGTCCAGGCCTTTGTTGGTGTGTTTGTGTCGCACATGGAATGTAGAGCAAAACTGTAATATAAAGCTGCGCAGCCTACTTGTACTTTAAACAAGTCACATTTATTTCAGTTGTGTGTTTATCATGAGTGTACTTCAGAAAAGGCCGCACCTCTCGAAAACTTAAAAACATCATCTTTGTTACCATCACGTCCTAGGCATCAGCTTAACAGTCACCAGGTTAAAAGTCAACCAATCAAATGCATGGAAAATGTTGAGGACTACAGTGTAATGAATACTGTTAAGATTCACTATATTTATAGTCATGACCGACATATAATCAGGTCTGAAATTATATTGGGAGTGAGTGTCAGTCTGAAGTTAGCTTCATAGTAATGACTAAGCCTGGGACCACAGACATGAGGAAAAAAAGCTAATTTCTCTCGCCGAGATCCATGTCAGGATTTGATTGATTTGAAATGATTGTTTGCGATGGCGGTAGAGTGGAAATGAGGGTTTCTGGATAAAGACTAATTTTAACATTTCATTAAGCAGGGATGTGTGTATTAAATGAAAGCAATTTAAAAAATGACGCTTATTGCGTGGGAGTACGTATGTCTATATTTCAAATGATACTGTTAACCAGGGTAATTAGTTTTACTTTGGAAACATATGCTTGGTTATTGGCTCAAATTCCCAAATATTTGTCTGTGCGTGAATGTGCATGTGGGTGTAATCACCCATGGGGAGGAAATGTCATTTTCCTAGCCACTGGTAATATACAGCAGGTCAACGGATCAAATAAAGTAATTCAGGGTTAATAGAACTAGTTTATACCACCGCATTAACCCTTGACTTGCTGGTATTTGCCTCTGTCGGAAGCTGCACGGAGCTCCAGTCTCTCGTGCCATAAAAGTTCTTCCTTCATTCCTGCCCTCTTTCTTGCCCCCTGCCAGTTTTGAGGAGATCTTGAGGTCCTCTCACTCACATGGGCATCTCTGCCAGTTGGGGCCATTTCATGCTTTTGGTTATTCGCCACAGGGTTTCTCCCCCAGACCGTTTTCCCACCTTCTGCAGGACATGTGTGGTTGTGGTGGGATGGGTTCAAAAAATTCCTGCAGCAGTTGGGTCAGCCATGGTCTGGTGCCCCTTCCTCATTTCAGCCAGATCAAAGGCATTCTCGTTTGGGCAGAGGAGAAGATAAGAAACCCTTGCAAGCATTCATCTGCTGAGTGAGACAATGGCTGAAATCAGGAGGATCTGGTTATCAGCAGAACCACTCAGCCACGCAGAAACTGTTGATTGGTCAACAGGAAGACGCTAATTACTTCCGCTGCAATGCTATAAAGATGAAAGAGTTGAAGAATACAACTAATTTATTTCTCTCTCTCTCCATTTCTCTCTGCTTTCCCGTTTATCTCTTGTCAGGGTAACAGTTCACATTTCTATCTCGCCTGCCTTAACACTGGCCTTTTGTTCTGTCATTCCTGCTGGTCATTCGTGTTAATTCAGGTTGAATGTGGCCAACACTATCGTTGTCCTCAAGGTTATTTGTGTTGCGGTCTTTGTGTTAGGAAAACAGATCGCTGTAGAATGATATATTATCTTACATTTCAAAACCTATTTACAAAATGCTGTTTACAAGTTGCTGCATTGAGCCCGCAGGCCCAAGGATAGAATCTGGACCTGCTGCAACTCTGTGTCGGACAAGTGGTTTCAGAAAAGAGATAGATAATATGTAGATGAATAGATAAATGTTTACAGGTTGCTTAGTTATCGTACTTTTTATTGTAATGAACTGTTGCACCTGAACGAGGAGTTTCACACAAAGGCAAACATTCAAGGATTCAAGGATTCAAAGCGTTTATTGTCATATGTACAGAAAAAAGTAGTATTTCTCAGTACAATGAAATTCTTACTTTGCTGTCCACTCACAAATGCCAGGTTACAGTAAACATTCACAGAGGACAAAAGGCAAGGGACAGAAAGAAATGTACAAGTAATTGAGGAACTAAAAGACTAAACAGAGTCTCTTTTTGCTGGTATCAGAACTAAATCATGTGGCGTGGGGATGGGAATTTAGGCTCATATATTATTTGTTGTTGGACTTAGTAAGTAGAAGCAGAGTTAATAAAGACTGCATGGGAAATAGGAAACAGCCTTTGGGACAGCAATCACAGTCATGGCAAATAGGCCGGGTGTCAGGGTACTGGCAGAATTAATAGAGACGGGAATAACAGAAAGCAAATATTTATATCTTCAGATTGAATTACTTAATCCCTAACCCTCTCTTGAGACGACCACACCCCTTCCTACCTCTTGCCCTAAACTCAAATATCTTCAGGTTTATATAACTTGATATTGGTGAGGCAAATATGACGACTGGGAATTATCTGCTAAACCTGAGAAAAAGAAGTAAAATAAAAACTTGTTATATAACTTGAGTTGTTTTATAGCTAGAAATGAAATTCTTTGTGTTTTGTGGCTCTTTATTGGCATTAACAGCGATGCTGGGTGACATTTGAGCTGAGCAATAAATGTTTATTACAGAGAGCTGTCACGGCACGGCACATTTAACATTATTTAGGAGCTAGTCCTATTCTGTTTCCGTGTCTGTTTTTTTTTTTTTTTTTTGCCGTGCACTATTCAGCAATTCAGAGGCACTCCATAGAAACTCGACTCTGAGCAATCGAAGCCTTGAAATGGTTTATGCCTTTATTATTTGCTGTTTGTGTCACAGGGAAACTAACAAAGCATGTCTAATTCCTTAGAAAGAGCAGAGTAGCCATGCAATTGGAGGTTAGAGGGGCAGCAATTTGCTCGCAAATATAATTAATTACAAAAGATTAACTGCAGGACAATTTTATGAGGGAATTCTGACGGCAATCGCAGCTTCCAATCATCAAGTGGCGATGCAGTGGTGCATTGGATCCTGAAAACAAACATTAATGCTGTTTTAAAAAATCTAGGAAAGTAGGAAAGAATGAGTTGTTTCAGTAGGGGACTCTAAGTCACTGACCGGACTAGCAATTGTTTAGTTTTGGATGAGTTGAGATCAAAATCGGACATGTTTGACTTGAGTTGCACTAAATGATTTGACGGTGTCATCAGGGGAATACCTACACATTCTTGCCCTCCCCAGGGATTTTCAGAGAGTATAAATAATATTTCTCTTATATTGGAGCCTCTACACATGGAATAAAAGAACTACTATGGTCATTAAAGCATAAGTACAAAAATATTTGCTTAGATGTTTCAATATTCTGATTAATATAAACATTTAGAAGCTCCAATCCGTTCAGGATCTCACATCCTTCAACCTGTTCACATATTTTAATCACCGGTACTATTTTTGTTTAATATCTCTGCTTTTTAGCAGACAAAGGTCCATCTGTATGAACACTGTATCTAGACTTCATTGCGTCATTATACAAAACCTCAATCAAACCTCTACAATTAAGGCACCTCATGCAGGCTATGAAGTTTAAACAGTTTGTTAGCCATTGTTTTTTTTTGTGCTTTTGGATGATTGGAGGCATTTATAAATCGCAGTTACCTACCAGCAACAGTGATTTCCGGATATTGTGAGCAACTGTCTTAGAAGGTACCTTGTTGTTAGATGCTGACAGCAGTAATAGATAGTTAATTGAAAGGAAATGAGAGTCACCAAGTCCTAGCTGTGAGTGACCCACAAATAATGTGATGATTGTGACACTTAAAACTAAACAAACATTGTTCCGGGAATGCAAGAACACAGCGTGCTTCGTGGGTGATTAACCACTGCAACAACTGGCATGCGACAGACAAGTAAACAAGCGATTACTGTGGTGCTGAGTGTTATTTCACTTAGCTTTCAATAAAGTTGGAAACGGAACCTGCATCAATAGAAGGGAATAAATAATGTTTTGGGGCATTTTGGACCAAATGCAACCTTGTAAGTCTTATCCCCAGACAATGTAATTAAGTGGTCAAAGAATCTTGGTGCCTTGCATTTTCTCTGAATATAATTTGATAGTAAATTCCAAGTGGGAAAAAATAGTCTTATTCAAAGGGTGCAGCTTATGAATTCAGTACCAGGAGAATTTTAACTTTTTATATTTTATTGGTATAGAAACAGTTTCTTGTATAAATATTTCAATTACACATGAGCAGAAACATTTCAGGGATTTGAATAATTCAAGCTTTTTTTCTTGTGCTTCTGAACCTACAAAACAATAATTCATTCTGTAACAAGACTTGTCAGTCTACTTCAGCTTGTGAATAAATGTGTTGGACTAAGTTGTCTATCAAAAGAAGTCGTCAAAGGCAAGGTTTTTATTTGCTTGTTTTTTTTTTGTCTCCTTATTTATTTATTTATTTACCTAATATATTGTTATATTGTCGCTCCATTTTCTGATAAGAGAGCCTGTTCTGACATGATCATCAATAACTTTGACCATGACAGATATCAGTTTTGTTGAAATTTTCAATCTGTTTGTATTCAGATAACTAGCCTACTGGACAACATTTTATTAAATTGGTTGTTCTTCAAAACGAAAAAAAAAAATAAACCGATACATAAATATGTCTCTGCACGGCCTAGTTTATTTTCCTATAATTTTAGTGTGACTTTTTGGCCTGATGATTGATGCGATGACAATATACCTCAAAATTTAAGTATATAAATTGACATTCATAAACAACTGAAAACCATTAGGATGGTGCTTTAAAATCACGTATTTTCCTCCAGGTGTGTAAAGTTATTTCTTCTAAGTAGATTAATAATTCTAAACCATTTATGAATCATTTACTCAGAATTTCCCCTCTGAAAATGATGGCGCCCTCATGCCTTGGATGTAAGTCGTTGAGTTGTGTGCAGAGTATAAGCCACAGACTTTGAGAACAGCTGCTCTCTGAGTCCAGGCCAGATCCATCTCTGGATCACAACATAGCCTGAGCTGCATCCATGACAATGTCGGGACCTTAATTAGAATCGGCAAATGCTGTTTAAGAATGATTCAGTGACACGGCGCGGAACGCTACAGGATTTACGAAAGGACAAGAAAAGGAATATCAATCGGTGAATTTGTGTGCTCTGAAACTTAATTAGAACGATTCATAATCAATCAGTATTACTAATATGATTTCTGGCATTTTCTCCCAATCCTGTTATATGTTCGGTTGAAAAATAAATCTGGGAGTTGGGATTAGACATGAAACTGACCTAGAACACCTGTCTCAGTTAAGTGATCATAACAATTAAATCCACAATAGCTTAAAAGGCACAAGGACAGACTTCATATTTCCGATACGATTTCTGATCATATCTTCACTGACTTCAGATGTCAAAAATTTAATGGTCCATAATAATGTGTTTCTTCTGACATATACGGCGCTGTCCTTCTTAATTGGCTCGGACAGGCTAATGTGAAGGTGGAGAAGGTGAAAGAACAGGCATGAAGGATGGACACAGGGACAAAGGAATCTGACACTGGAGAGTGGGGTGAGGCTTCAGGTGACCGGATCTTAAATGTGAAGTAATTTCATTAGAGGACTGAGAAGAAGGGCAGCCACTAAGGACAGGTTGAGGTGGGGGTAGGTGCAGGCAGAGACATGCTTAATTGAGCTCCTGGCATTAATAACCCTTCGGATCGGCACATTAGGGCAGTGAGCAATGGCACAGAGGGTGGACGGTCAAAGGTTCTTCTCAAGTTTCACTTGTTTGACTACCTGGGGTGTGTTGGTAGAGGTGAGGCCAGGGTTGACCTCTCAAACAGACAATAGGCAGGTGATCCAAGACGACCAGTTCTCTAAAAACATAGAATGGTGCCTGATTATGACATTAAAACAGAGGCTACTGCATTAACTGCATGAGAAAACCACACCCCTTGTTGCTAACAAAGCCATAATGATAAAATCTGATTGGGCCTTAGAAAGCCATCTGTGAGAATGATTGATGGAGGGTAGGTCTGTGGTGACAGACAGGTGCGGTTATAGTCGCAAACAAACTAAAATGGAGGACATTTGTCTCTTTTTTTTGCACTTTCTCAATGTGCGTGGGGGGGGAATAAAGTTAGGGCTGGCAGAGATTTGCTAAGTTACCTCAAAGTCAGCAGTTTCAGTTCTGCAGCCCTAGAGCAGCTTTACCTTTGCCTGTTTAGGGGCGGAAAATTCATTCTAATTCCCCGGACAGAAATGGAGTTTTACAAACGATCGGCTCTCAGCCGTGATGACTGGTCAGATTGCCAGCGAGGGACCGTCTCCCCGAGGCGGACAGGGAACCGGGTCGCTGGCTCCGGATGACATCTCCATGAAAAAGATGGGCCTGATTAAAAAGGATGTATCATGGCAAAAATTGCTCGGCTTTGGAAGAGCCTCACTGCATCCCTCTAGAAGTGACAGAATAAATTAGCCCGCTAAAATCACTCAGAATAAAAAAGGAGCACGTACCGGGAGGCCGCAGACAGCCTTTGTGGTATCCATTAAACAAGTCGCGTTATTTATTATATATATTACGGTACGCATTTCGCAATCCAGAGTCCCACCAGGTTTTCAAACGAGTGTTTGTACTCGACTGGCTCTGCTCTCATCTGTCTGTGATGACGAACAGCTGTATGTTATGTACACAGCTTATTAACAGCGAGCGCCGCTGTGTACAGACACACGCCCTCCCCTTCCAGCACCCGACGTCCTAATCTCAAAAATATTCCCTGCCGACGTGACGAACTCTGCGCTCTTTTTTCCTCCCCGACTCCTTCTACGTCTCCTACCGAGCGATGTTATTCATGTGTCAAGCGGGTTTTATTTTAGGGGGAATGCCGTGCTATTCGCTCCCAAGGTGACATCAAATTGAAAAGCTGGGGGAAAAAAAGCCACCGTTATGTGTCACTCAAACCACCACCTGCTACGCTATCCTACATAATGAACACGTATGTGTCATACGAATTGAAAAAATATATATATACCTTATATACACATACTGAGAGTCCAAGGCATAATTAAAGGTAAATAATCCTTTCCCCGCTCCTAGGTTGAGGTATTATTTTTCAGTGTAGTAATTTAATCACACAAAAAATTCTTAACTTGTGTCACCCGGCTTCTATTCATACACCTGACAATTAAATAGAAGAGGGGAGAGATTACCTCAATGGAGGATGTCTGGAGAGTCTGTCTGAAACACCGATACGGTTTAACTTACCCTGCTCACTTCACGGTTTAAGCAATAACAACTGCCACTCATCTCTCCAATCACATCTCCTGAGATGCCCTGGGAAGGGCAACCAGCAGGATCGCGGTAAACAGCTTAAACGTGAACAGCTGCCATTGAAGGTATTATTTATTTATTTGTTTTTCCATAGTAACAGAACCTCTGAGGGGAGTAATCACCGCCTTCGACATACGAGCCCTCCATTGCCAAGCCTTTGTGATTTTTTTGCTGCTGACATATTACATTTTATAAGCACAACACCAGCTATTCCAACAGAGCGGCATCTGTGCTATGTTGTAATGTGCTCTCCTCTTTTGTAGTCTGTTGCCCTAACACACAGACTGCTGTCCCAGTGCAGAAACAGCTGTCCAATCCTGTTGTCCACTGTCTCAAAACCCTGCCAGCTCTTAAACCCTGCTGTTCACTGTCTCATTATCCAGCTAGCTGTCCAATCCTGTCATCTGTTGCTTCAACATCGAGATATCTGTCCAATCCTGTTGTCCACTGTCTCAAAACCCTGCCAGCCATCCAATACTGTCTTGTGTCCCAACAACCAGCCAGCTGTCCAATACTGCTGTCCATTGTCCCAACATCTAACCAGCTGTTCATTCCTATCATCTGCTCTCCCAATGCCCAATCGGCTATCCAGTCTTGTGTCTTGTCGTCCACTGACCCAGCACCCTGCCAAGCCTCCCTCTCCTGCCGTCCGGCGTCCCGACCCACAATCCTTAGCTCTTCACGCCGCCGCCTCTCCACCTCGTTCCCTTTGACTTTGCGCCGCTCTCCTGTCATTTCATCGCAGGGTCTGTCTCGCTTTCAGCTCTGAGGATGATTAACTGACGGAGAGAAAAGTTCTAACAGCTCTACGCTAAGGGCACATAGTCACTCATCCGCTTTTCTTCGGCGGGAAGACCGCGGAGAAGGACACGAGGGACAAAGACGAAGCAGGGACAGCCCAGGGAGAGGCAGGGGAATTATCACTGATGAAGGAGTGGGTACCGTTTCATTTTCCCGCATTACCCCAAGGTCTTAATTAGTGTAGGTTAATCATGCTCCATTGTAATCCACTGCATTTTTTCATCCTACACGTCCCTCCCCCCCCCCACGTAGCGATGGAGAGGACGCCATTAACAGCAGCATTAACCCTCATTCCAAGATTTCATTTCCTTTGCCCTCTATTGTGAGTGACAGAGCTGTTAATGTCACATGTCCAGATTCCAAATAATCACGAGGCGGCTTCCCCGACCACAGTCGTGTTCTCCCTTTGTTTCATGTCAATTTGCATATTAATATTTCTGCAACGTACAGATATTTAACCTAATTACTCCATCAGACATGTAAATTAATAGAAGGACTCAGAGGCATCCTTGATCACAAGGCTCCCCGCGACAGGATTAATCTTCCAAAGAGCTGATTGCTTTTACTGAATGCAAAGAGGGAAAAAGAGGTAAATTGTCATCTGAATTCTCCTCCAGGGTTTTTCTGTCATGATAGAAAAATGAGGTGAAAAATAAACTTTAAAGTACTCAGGAACTGGACAGATATATGTTTAAAGGGTTGCGATCACTGAGATAACCTTAACGTTTATCAATAAAGGGGAAGGCTAAAATCTTCATCGAGTCAAATTCTGCATCTTCTTAGCCCCTTGTCGTTCTGTCACGCCAGAATTCTCTCATTAATTAGCTTTGGCACTTTCCTATTAAATGTTTAACTGGAGTGGATGCAAGATTAGCTGCCAACTGAGAGCCCTTGATTTAAGGTGGATTTTTTTAAACCGGCAGTAATGGAATGAAAAGCCTTGCTCAGGCTGAGAAGCCAGCCAGAGTTGGTTTGATCGTTTGTATTGTCAGAAAAACCTCACATACCAGGGGGTGACTGAGAGGTTGATTATACAGAGTTCAACCAACAAAATAAGTATTTTGCCAGCCTGTGAGTAAAGACTCTTTTGTGCTTTTCTAGCTTACATCATACTCCCTGTTCCTTCCAAATTAACCTAGATGACTGTATTTAAACCACAACAGCAGTTCAATCAGAGTCATCTACATGTCATTACCCAAGACATTCCGGGGACTGGGAGTGACGATGAGTCTGAGCTGCATAGTGATGCGAGAATATTTCTGATTTCCAGCCTGTGCTACTATCCCCTGGAGATTTATTCATCTTATTATTGCCGATGTCTTTCAGTGCTACCATCCTATGAAGTGTTTGCACACACTTCTCTGTATGTCGTGCTGTTAACCTTGTTTTACATCCAGTGCATGATGTACAGTATGAAGCTTCACTATGCAGCTGACAAACACAGGGAACAAACACAGGCTTATAAACAAAGAAGACCACAGAGACTCTTAAAAAAAAGCAGGTAGGCAACACAAGAACTAAGTAACACTAAGATGCATAGCAGTCAAACAGACTCAGAAAAGGGTTCACAGCGGAGGGACATCCAGCAGTAGACACGTGAATTGATATTCAGGTGAGACACTCAGTAGCTGACCCAGGAAAAGAGCAGGGGCAGGCTCATATTTACACAGGTAATAGTGTATAACGAGGAGCGAGTGTAAGTCTTTACCAACCACTTAAACACTAGGAACACAGAATATGCAAGGGATGCAGGACATAAATACAAACTGAGCAAAAACAACATAAACGATCACACTTCAGGCAAGGATAGACCGGAGTACATAAACACAGGGATCTCGATTTCCAGTGGATTGACAAATAACCAAAATCTTGTAAACAATGGTTTGAGATGCATGGTTCTCAGCGGCATGCGCAGCCCATTCAGCCCCACGGAGGCCCAGGGAACGAGGGGAACTGCGAGGACTATGTCTGCGGAAAGACCTTAGGGAGCACAGGGAGAAGTACAGGATGACCAGCGCAGGAAGCTGCAACTGACATTGACACTGGGAGAATACCAGTACATGGACCGGACTAAGCGTGCTAGGAAGGACCAGCAAAATGTTCTGGTAAACTGGGGAGAGCAGGGGATTGAAGGAAACAAAGGACAGACCAGGACAAAGCAGTTATCTACAGTACCTCTTGCTTATCAACTACTTTGTAATATTCACAACATTCATATGATATATTTATATTGCATTATATGTTTACATTGTACTGTGTTATTTTCATTGACATAATTGTACTCGTAATTGATTTTTTGACTTAATATTTAAATATACTCTGCTTTTAGCGCCTTAATTTGTATTGATGTTGTGTGTTTATCACTGGCTGGAAGCAGATTTTCACTGCAATAGTGTTTACTCTGCCTATGACAATAGCCTCTTGAATCTTGAATCTAGAAGTTAGTAAACGTCTATCAAGGATAACATACTAAAACATGACATCTTTTAAGTCATCATAAAACACCAGGCTTTACACTGTTACATATGTCTCAGAGTAGCAGGACAAAATCTGAACCACTGACATGACATATTACATCGTAAATTATATTAGTTATAGCATCATAAGTTATGAATTTAGGGGACTTTTTCCCAATACCGACACTGTATTACCTCATACAAAAATACTCCCTCCAAACTCTTCCCGCCAATTTAATTTAGTATTAATGGGAGACTTTTTGTCTTGAAATTGATGGAATCAATCTCACAATAGACTGAGATAGTGTCCCGTCTCCTCAGCTGCGGAGAATGTACTGACAGTGGTAATTAATATTTCAAAATGCTTTATCTTCCACAGCAAAGAAATGATGAAAGACACTACAAGAGACAAGACAGATACCTCAATATCGCAGTACATTAATCTGAAATTTCCTTCTCTGCAGCTTCATTCACTTCCCCTGCTTTTGGCGCCGTAACCGATAATGCTCATTTTAATTATCCCAAAAATATCCCACGATTCCCAGTCCTTGTGCCACGCAAAAAAAAATAAAAAAAAAAACAGACAGAGAGCAGCTTGCGATTGGCAATCGTGTAAAATTACAATAATTCTACCATCCTGTCACAGCTGTCAGCGGCTCTCTGAACGGGCCCCTCACCGGATTTCATATGACAACCTCTGTGCCCTCCATTATTGCGAGTGACTGCTTCAGACGGGTCTTTAATCGCCAGCCGAGAGGGCGGAGATCACTCACGGCTCCCCGTGCCTGCGAGACGTCACCCGGGCCTCGCATCGGGGGGACGCAAAGGAACCGTACGGGGCGCCAACTCCGAATTTGTTTATTTGTCTCCGTCACGTTTTAATGGAGTCGCCTTCCCCTCAAAGGAAATCTCGTCCCAGGGACTTGGGGGTCCCTGATTAAAGCATCGTCCCAGGATCCGCGTACGCCGCGTACACCGATTCCTCCCGCGCGGCGAATGCAGGAGTGCGAGGGATGTGTGTTTGTTTCACTCCCTCCGTGCTTTTTTTGTTTTGTCTTTCACGATTCCGGCAATTTCTCATCGCACTTAGTGTGGCGCCAGCGTGCCACCCCACTACTCTTCTGGGAAACGATGCCCATGGTAGATGGCAGAAGGCTGCATACCCACCATGTATTATTTCCAGGCCGGGGGCAAAATTATTTCCATGGGACCCCCGTGACACGCAATCCTTCCCACCTGAGCTTTCTCCTGGGCCAGGGACTATTTCCCCAGCTACCGAGACCCCCCCCCCCCGCCCCCCGAGATTGTGGGCCTGGATGGTTGTGCGTCTCCTCGGAGACCAGATGCTGACAATGCTATCAGCTGTCGAACTATTAGTGTGGAGAAACAGAGGGGCGGCTGCCTGTCCTCGCCGCAGAAGCATCGCCGCTCCCTTTGGTGGCAGCACACTTTCCTGTCATGCATCTTAATCCACGGCCCATGGCCCGTTCCCTTTACACGATCACACACCAAAGTGTTGCGGCTAAATCTGCTAAGCCCTAAACCCATTACCGATATCGACTTTCCAAATGAAGAAGTTATTAAACAAAACAAAGCAGGCGCTGGGCTTTCAGATTGGAATTTAGTTTGGCTTGTTCCGCTGCATCTGACTCCTGCATCGAACTGATAAAAATCGCCAGGCTCCTTCTGTTGTCGCCCCCCCAAAACAGGTTTCGAAGGTTGGATATTTTAGAAGATGCCCGGCTGTGATTTTTTAGCGAACGGTTCATAAAGACCGAGGGACAAATGTCTTTTTGATGGCGGGCAAGGCTGAATGCAGCACCTAGCTAATTGGACACCTGCATGACTTTTTTCCCCCGCCTTTCATGTGAAAAACAAAGTGGGTTTTTCATGCCCGCTGGTCTGAGAGAACGTGGCACTCCCATGTCTGCCCGTTTTGGCCCTGGGTTGACAACGCCCCCCTTTTCTGTGATGCCACCCCGGTCTGTGGGATCCGAGGTTTGGTATCAATTATCTCCATTCCTTCTGCCTCCGCTGTGTGTAACTCACAGATGCCTGTCTTTCTGTCTTTCGCAGGGCGTCGTTCGCCCAATTGAACTCCATGTTCAATAGTGACAAGAATGATATTTGATTCTGGCGCAGTACAGAAACGCAGCCCAACATTAACCAAAAGGGACTTTGACGCGTGGTACCTGCCGCATCGTTTTCTGTTGTTAAATATAATCACCGTCAGTTCTCTGTGCGGCGCAGGAATACCACAGGGAGTTAATTTACGAGAAACTTTGCACGGTAAAATGATCTACTTTCCTTTTCACTTATTTCCTTTCGAGCATTAAGGACATACACTATTTGCACAATACTATCTTTTTTTTTTCTTAATTGGGGTTTTTCTATGATTAGTACTGACTTCACATGTGATCTCCTTTCCCTGGTTTATAATTATTTATGCATATTTCACTCTTTTACTTTTACCAATGACTTTCCCTGACAAAGTTGCAGCTTTCCAGAGTTAAAGGTAGTGGTTTAGAGGTAAATTGTGCTCCTCATTGTTCAAAGGGTGTTAAACTATATGCATTGAAAGTAGTCTAAAATACCCCCACCCGCCATTCACCTGAATGTGTTTATGGTCTTTAACAGATAGGAAGTCTGGGAAAAGATAGTTTCTGACTTTTATTTGCATACAAAGAATTTAATATTTTCCCTTCAGTGATGACATGTTATCTATATGGAGGGCATATTTTGCACCTTTTCCATCAGATCAGAATTGCATTTCAAAATCCACAGTTCAACTATTTGCACTGTATCGCAACTGCAATAAGTCACAATTTTGAAATTTGCTGTATTTATGGATTAACTTTCCTCAAAGCACTTTAAAGCACTACACTATATGTGACTAATCCTTACCCTTTGCGGTCCATATCTGCACTCTGAAGTACACAATTAATGCAAAAATCACAAATGCCCGAATACATGCAGTTTACTCTCCTGTTTCTCAAACTACAGATAGTTTTTCTTAATTAACAACTCTATAAAAGGCTGCACCTTTCACGTTTCTCATTGTGACCTAAAGAAATTTAGATGAGGACAATACTGAGGATAAATAACCTTAAAAGGAACTAGTTTTTTATGTCTTAAAAGGGGTTTCTAGATGAAAACGGGTTACAAGATATAAAACATTCAGTTTGTTATCTGGCTGAAGAATCTGTGTTTTTTCATTTTCTGCAAACTACCTGCTGTAAACTTTCTGCTTTTTCCCCACAAACATCTGGTTTTGCAGCTTTGCAACACGACCTAAAACAAGTGATATAATTCCTTTGTCTGCTTTTCCCGATCAGTGTTAACATGGCTTATAACTCACCATCTAGGAACGTCATAGTTTTTATACTTTGTAATTTTACACAGTTGTTAATACATTGGCTCCTTTTTTATCTGTTTGTTAATTTATGTAAACATCTGTTTGTTTAGGAAAGTTACAAGTATTTAAAAAAAAAAAAAACAGTGATTCTCATGTTGCCATTGGTCCCCCCCACCCACCCACACCCAATTGCTTTTAACTTCACAGTTCCCTGTCATGTCCTTCATCCATAGGGATCAGACGATCATGCATTAGCTATTTGTGTGGATGAAATAAACAGCAGAAACCAGGCTTATTCTGTCGTATGTGAAATCACTTCATTTAAATCACTTTATTTGCCACATCACTTGCCACCCGGGACTGTGCAGATGTGTGAAATGCTCGCGTCTTACAACAGTAGCAACAAACAGTGTGTTTGACAATGTGCAAGTAATAATATACACACAGTCATAATAAACAGTATGTAACTTTGAGACAAATAAATAAAGTAAATAGACTGGACAGTAATATATGTTCCTTGGTGGCTTGCAATGTCTATTATAAACAAACCTGCTACCTGTTTCATATTATTCTGCCATTCATCCATCTTCTGTAAACACATACCCTATTCTGGGTCATGTGGGGGGGGGGGTTGGACCCTAAGGGTACTTGACTGGGAACAACCTAGGATGGGGGGCCAACTCATAGCAGGGCACACACGCATATAGACACCGACGGGTGATATCACGCATTTGTTTGATCTGTGGAGGGAAGCCGGAGGACCTGGAGGACGATGAGCCCGTTCTCAGAGGTGTGAGGTAAGAGTGCCAACCACTGCACCATTCTGTCACCCCCATCCTTTCATCTGTCAGCTGAAAACAGGAATATTAAAAGTGAAGTAAGCAGCAGGTAAGCAAATGTCATAAAAATCATCTCCACTTACAGATGGTAATGGAGTCTGTTCTTTGGAGTGTGTCTCCTCTCGGTGGTAAAATCCCCCGGCTTGGCAGTCTTCCACTTTATAGCGGAGGCCTGGAATGGCATGGCGCTGGCACGCTGCCCCGTCATCGTACCTGTCCTTGATCTGCTGATGCCAGTCTCCAGTCCCCGAGTCGGCGTTCCACACATCCCCCGTCACAGATGCTTCTTGAGACGCGCGTCCACTTCAAAGACCCGCCAATCAATCTGAGGTGATGCACGTGTGCCGCCGCACTTCCTCCTCTTCGAGACATTGCGTTGAACGCGCCCCAATTATGCCAGCTTCAGTTAGCCGAATGTCAGCGGCGAAAGTACACAGCCGGGACAGATCAATGAGGGACATGTTCACACATGTGGCTCCTGATGTTTATTTTATTCATTTTTGGACACCGTGGTTGAGGAGGGCCGGGAAAGGACCCGTACGGTCTCGCGTGAGCTCCCATGATTCAACAGCATCTTCCTCAAATTCGGAGCACGCAAATGGAGCTGGAGATTTTTAAGCAAGATTTATACTGCTGGACTACTTTTGAGTTCTTGCGCAAAACACCGGCACTATTGCAGGGATCATACATCGCACCTCCTACTTTCCCTAGAGGGAGAAGTGACAGGTCTGGATCACTGCAACGTAGGAAACCTACAAGCTATCTTAATATTTGCCGCCTAGGTCCGGTCAACCCATTAAACCACAGAGGCAGCTGCCTGGGGCACCATCTTCTGACGGGGTGCCAACTTAGCAAGTCAGTTTTACTTTCTGTCTTTGTCTAATGCTGCCGAACACAGATCTGTTAAGCGATGGTGGGGGGAGCAGCG
>JABFDZ020000103.1:63548-75157 GCA_019775955.2 Pollimyrus isidori
ACCACTGCACCACCATGCCGCCCTTGTGCTATTATTATTATTATTATTATTATTATTATTATTATTATTATTATTATTATTATTATTATTATTATTATCTGGAAGCTTTGAGTGGATCATATTAGACCACAGTAGGCTACCAAAATGATCGTTTCCGGTTGTGCCTCAGCTGTTTGCAGCCTATTACACTTCAACTTCCCAGCTCGACATTCTAATTGGCCATCAGTATCCCTGGCCAGGCACTAGGTTGAGGTGTCCTTCAGCTGACTCCACACTGAAGACATCCCACTAGCTTAACTGTGAATATTTCCACAGTGTGGGCATCAAAATGACTGTGCTTTGAGGTATAATAGCCATTATGTTATACACGATTGTACTCAAACAAGGTGCATGGGCAGAAGTATTGGTCTAAGGCCTACATTCAGAAAGCGAGAAGGTGGAGAAGATGAACAGAAGGACTCCAGAAGAATAGAGAGAAAACAATCGATTTTCTTCAGCATGTAGGGAGTTTTTCCTTCATGTGTGGTTTAGACATTTGTCTCCAAGGTTTGGGAAGAGGAGATATGATGACTTAATAACATAATAATGTAATTATCACACCTTTCAGGTTACCTCGAAAGGATTTTTTAAATTATCATTACACACAGTGACATTGTATGTATTGTAACATGCATTGTTACAATACATAAAGTTTATGTGCACATGTTTAACTGTAATACTGGACCTGCTGATTTAAAAAATAATTTTAAAAAATCCACTTTCTAAAGAGTCTTTTTCTGTCAGAGTCATTGTTAGCCTTGGGTTATGGTTGAAATCATTTGACAGATGTGGTTCAGTCTTTGAAAACAATGAAATAATGTAATATATAATATCTAAAAAGATATTTGCCACATTCATAACATACCCCATAATCTGTGATTGCCTGTCTGAAGGGTTATGAACAAAGTACATAAAACATTATGCAAAAAAGTTATATAAAAACAATGAACAAAACAACAAAATTCATTATTAGCACAAAAGATTTGCAACAACATAATAAGCTTATTCGAGCGGAAAAAAACATATTAAATCTAAATTTATTTCACGGCCGTATGTATGAAATATATGCCATGAGTTTTATTAAACTATGTGATATAATAATTTCCCACACAGGATGAACAGGCAAAAACACATTCATCCTTGATTTTTTTTGTGCCATTCATTTATAATGAACAAACGACGATAAAAAATTAATTCCCCTTAATGCTCCTTATGCAGTATTTCTTGTTTTTTCATTATTATTTTTTAACTTACTGATTATGTAGATACTAAATACTGATTCTGACATTATAAGTAATTAATTACTGCCACTATAGCTCAGTAAATAGTGTGCGGGTTAAGATATTGCACGTGGCTTTTGTCGGCAGTAAATAAGGTTTGACAGACTTCTCTTGCTGCGTCTCAATGGATGAGTGTCTTGTGTACACTCTGAACACAGTGCTCATTCCATACAACCTTGTGTTAACAAAAACCCCATTAAGAATCATGTCAGTCTCACATCAGCACATTGTTTTATCTCTCTTCCGATGGCTCTACAGGGTCCCAGTTTCCAAAAGGGCCTCTTTTAAAAGCCATCGCCGAATCGAAATCGCGTGTATGTGTATTTACACGACAAGCTAAATTATTTTGGCCGCACATTGTCTGTGGTTTAAGTCCCGGCAGAGTCAAGCTGGCCACAGCACCGTGTGAAGACCCAGAAGGCAAAAGCAACAGCCGTCAGGGGAACAGTCTCCCCCCCCCCCCCCCCCCCTGGCTCTGTCATTAGCGGCTCCGACAGAATGTTGCGGCAAATTCGGTGCCGGTGCCAGAGTTTTGCTGGAAAACATTCTAATCTGGAAGTGGGAATGGAAAGGGGGAGTGGAAGGAGGAGAGAAAAATAGAAGATTTGGAAAGGATTTAGGCAGGAGCGAGATTAGGAGCCTGTATCTGCCTTATCGCAGAGCCTCCACAAGCTGAATGAAGCAGCTGTCAAATTTGAAACATACAAAAGCACTAATCCAACGGCAAGCTGAACGTTTTAAAACAGAAAGCTACACGGGGACATGGACTATTTTAAAGAATAAAATATTGGGGGGGTCGCAGGACCTGGAGAGAGACAGAAAGGATCGTGGTGGGAAGCTCACATGCATCTGGGGAGATTAGCATTAGCGTCCCGCTGCAGCGCTAATGTAGCATGCTGCAGTTTCCCAGAGAAAAATATACGAAAACAAAACGCATGAGTGATAGAATGAGAGCGGCCCAGCGAAGGAACGTTCTGGAAGGAGAGGTGCTGGCAGTTACCACGTTGTTTCAAGAAGTTCAGAGGGGTGCCCCGATATCCATAAGGCCAGAGGCCGTGCCAAGGCAAATTTTCCCAAGTCATACAGAGCCTTGGGTCAGTCAATCTGAAAAGTGCCACATACAGTACACACTGGCACACGAGGTATACAAAGAAAACATTACCTTTATATGAACTGACAGGGGTTCATGTTGAATGGGTGTAGTATTTGCCTGTTTGGCATGGTTACCTTATGCTGTAAAAGTCTGATACATAAAGTCAAAGGTGACCACGGCACAATTAATCGCAGTGACTTTGACACTTGAAATGCATCGACTTCTGTGTTTGGACGAGAACATTCAAAGAAAAAGTCAAACGCGTTCTAAAACACATCTTTATGATGTGGTATTTTGTGAATGTTGCAGATTTTAAAAATGTGGTTGCACCCAATTCTTTCTACACGTGCACCCAATGTGATACGATTTCAAGGAACCCAACATGTTTTATTGAGGACAGAATAAATGCTGCACATTGATGCACCTGTGTGCCATATCTACCTGAAACCTACCCGAAATGGTTATGATGTGGATGGCAGTATTTCAGGGGATGACCCAATTTTTATAAATACATTACCACTTACAGTGTTCACGTATAATATACACATATTCTCACATAAAACACACAAATTTCAAGGAAAATGAATATTTTATTTGCCCAATTTGTGCCTGACGTACCCAAAAATGACATCCAATAAATCAAACAAAAGTCGAGCTCTTACAATTGGTACAATAACTAAGCTTTTAGTCAATGATTTGTTAACATTTTGTGTTGTGTAATGTTTATTACTGAATAAAGTAATTTAGCGAGATAAACAATTCTGTATTGCATGTTTGGATGTTTCTATGAGATCCAAACTCCATTTATGATGGTGTGGTGGAAATCTTACACCAACCCCAGGAAATGTTACAGACCTGGGTAAAAGGCACCACCAGCCCCCCACCCCCGTTACAATGAGCTTTAGTGATGACACACTTCAGCATGGGGGAGTTTGCAAGTGATAAAATTAACAGGCTCTATATAAAACGGTCTCCCAAGGAGAAAAGGGAAAACAGTTCTAAAGAAATGGCTCATAATCACTAGTGAAATTTAAACAGCTTGAGTTATGAAAATCGCAGGCACTCTCTCCCTACTGAAAGAAAATACACTATTCTTCTTCAACTTCCTGTTTTCCCCATCTTGCTGACCAACACGCATACTAATCCAAACTGGCATCGCGCGCCCATGAGCAGAACGGTCGAGTTGTTCGGCGCCTCGCGCGTGTGTGGAATATTAGCGCCGCGTTGACTTTCCGTAACCCTTTCTGGGCCGAGCCGCGGAAGCGCCTACGCACACTGTAAAGATCCTCCGCGCTAAACTCGTCTCCGTTTAATGCTAAGTTGGGGCCAGAAGAGGCTGAACGCCGGCAAACTCCCCCAGCGAGGAATCACCGCACGCCTGACTCATGTTGCAGCCTCCACAGCCCCTCTGGGACCGGGCCGTAACGGCCTATAATTCTCAAGCAGGTCATTTGTTTATGCAAATCCGGCAATGTTTTTAATGCACCCCCGACTTCGGTGGTAAGTCATGCAAGGCCGAGCCTGCTCAGTATGCGTGCTAAGCTGCCCCTCCAGGGTGTCATCAGCGGCTGATGTCTGATGAGGGAGATAAGAGCCCCCCCCCTGTATTGCCTACAGATGGAGTGTCAGGCACTATGCCCCTAGAAGCCTGTACCCTGTCTCGAGCCAGCAGGGGGGCACAGACGGGCATGCGGGCGACGATGCCAACAGCCACTTCAGCTGCAGCTCGGCTAAAACTTCCTTTATCTGGCATCAGGAAGCGGCCTGTCAACGCTAACAGAGCCCCTTCCCCTCTGCTCCTAGCCATTTGATAAAAAGGACGCTGCCTTAAAAAATGCCCCCCCCCCTCCTTATGATTGCTCATAATCTGACTCAGTGGAATCAGTGGAATCACCTCGGCGATTCAGATCCAATACAGCTAATGGATGCCGCATGGATGCCCATGCTAGCCGGAGGCCGCCCCTGCCCAGGGCGCGGTTGGATGTGCTGGGATTCTCGATATCTCTGGGGCGGGGTGTTGGGAACTTGCTCCCCGGTCATCTTATTGCCCATTACTCCTTCAAATTACAATTTTCCAATCTTAAATATTAAATAGCCGCGGCATCGGAACACATAACCGGATTGCACCGCTGAGCAACTAATAAAGTGAGTCAATCTGTTTTGCAAATCCCGTTTGCACCATTGGAAATTAAAGGGGAAGGAGTGATTTGGGGGGTGGAGGAGGAGTGAAATGAAGATTGCTGCCACTCGCTGGAAACTTGCAGAGACCCTTGTTTTACTGGAGCTTATGGTTATCTTATTAGATATGTCTGCCTCATACACTGTTATTGTGCTGGGAGTCTTTCAAGGTCCAAATCCCGGAAAAGCCTCTAGTAATCTGTCAGATGCGGAAGATGTCCCCACAGACGAGGGGTCCTAATCCACCCAGATCAATAGCACACTCAAACCGGGCTCGCTGGCCCTCTTTGCTACACTTTGCGCCATGACAGCAGACCCATTGTGCTCAGTGTCTTTCCTCAAACCATGGATCCCATTCCTACATTCTCCATTGGACGCTAGAGGAAGTTAATGACTGGGATAATTGAGGCCCTCTATGGGAGCGATTCAAACTCAATTTATGACAATTCGGAGGAAACAAAGGAGGTTAGTGGAGAAGCTAATGGTGACCAGGGGAGCTAATGGGGCTGTCTGTTAGGAAGGGGGATAGTCCTGTCCTACTTTCTCCATTGGGGCTTTATAACTCAAGCGTCGTTTTTCAAGCTTTGGCAATAGAATTTGATTTCCGAATAACCAGAAAAGAAAAATAATCTGAAAACTTCTATGTACTTCCGGTGTGTACTTCCTGTTGCAGGTGAACGATGTAGAAGGTAGAGGCAGTGAACTAGGATTAACCCTCCTACTCAGGCTTGGCTGATCTTCTCCGGAACCTGTATTATCTCAGCATGACAAATGGAGCTCCAGGGACCACCGGGGCTCGCTTTTCAGCAGTGAGGAAGAGTGGCCGCCAGCAGCAGCGAACGCCGCCTCAGTCAAGGTATTCATCTCCGAAAGTTTCCGTGAAAAGATTTGGGCTTCTACTGTCAATGCTATCGAGGGACCCTTGGGGAAATTCCGTCTCATTCATGGCGGCGATGAAAATCCTGCAACCGCATTCCCTATTACCTCACTGGCTCTAATGGAGACGGACTATTACGGAGAGCTTTGTGTTTGGTTGGAGGCAGATCATAAAAGGTTACAGCCACAGAGAGGTTTTGCTTAAATGTGTTTGTGGATTGGCCTGGACGCCTATATAAAACCTGTAAAGCATTCTGCAGGCCTTTCCGGTGAACAGATTTACTTGGGAAATTGGGCCGGGGCGTAATGGTTTTCAAAGGGAAATGATTAAATTGCGCTCGACTCACAGCTCACTAGACCCGCCTCTGCGGGTCTCTATCGGTGGCCGATTGTTGGGATGTTTGAGGCTAAACCAGACAAGTTGGTCCTTGGGATATGGTGCCCGGGGTTAGCTGCGTCTTGTGGCTCCAGCGAGGAGTCTGGTTTCCTCCACCGAGTATAGATACCCGAAGATGCTTCTTTTGCAGATTCTTGCTCTCCTTTGAGACACACACACATGCATATGTCGGGTAAACATATCTTTGCGGGGACCGCTCATTCATTTCTATGGGAGAAATGCTAACACTAAGTATGCCAACCTTAACGCCTACCCAGTCTTAAGCATAACCACAAGTAACCAAGCAAAATATAGGAATTTTAGAATTTTAGTTTTATCATCGCAATCACAGATTTTTATGAAATTGATTTGTCCCTTATGGGAAAAAAATGGGCATTCATCACATTTTGGGGACATAAGGTAAGGTATATCTGCACACACACACACACACACACACACACACACAGGTGACTTTGGAGCTTGGGGTCTGCGTTTAGGGTCAGGCATATTTCTGGTGCCCCTTGAGCGATTGCGGGTGAGGGTCTTGCTCAAGGGCCCTACTGTATGATGGCATAAGTTTATTAGCCTGGGGATTCGCGCTGGCAACCTTCCGAGTGCCAGAGTCACACCAGAGTCACACCAGAGTCACATCAGGGTCAACTGTCTCTCAGTTAGGCTCCTCCAGTCTGCCATTGTGATGCGCAATATAGGTGACAATCCTCCAGGAATTGCAAGCATTTTACTTATTCCGTATTCAAAATGCTCACTACTACTTTGTATTGAAAAAGTTGCGTTTTTCATTTAAACATACACAGGCCAGGTGGGGGGAAAAATAACAGGATATAATATGCTCTGGACACAGATGGGATCACACCTGCACCCCCCCAAATGCTTGTATTCCAGTATCTGCTCTGAGGTTATTCCAAATATTAGCCCTTCACAGCAAATCCATCAACCTCCCCAGCCATACCCATCAGCAGGGGGACATTGTGTCTGCCCGCGCTCCTCCCATAATCACCTCTGTAATAGTGTGTGGGAGGTTTGCTTGTGTATTTACCAGCACAGCTCAGAAGAAAAAAATTCCACTGCCCCCGATGCAAGGCCTGGATCTGTGGGTGCCTTTAGCTGTGAAGTACAATCACCTGTGATACATGTTGTTTTGGGACACACACGCTAATAATGAACAACCAAGAGCGAAGGCTGGGGAGCCTCGTGTTACGAGGACTATGGGAAGGTGATTGGGGGGGGTGAGGGTGGGGGCTGGCATCTTGGAAAGGTAAGGCATATAGCTGAGGCTGTACATCATGATATACCCCACTCAAAAAGTCACTGTACCCCCCCAGGTCTAGTGATTGTCTGAGGACAACAATGGGCCACCTATAAGTCCCACACAAATTTGTGGTTTAAGTAGTGGTGAACACTGCATTGCCAAAGCCCCTTCTGGCTTCTGTTAAAGCCTATTTAATTTCCCAACGCTTCTCTTGATGCTTAGCGTTACTGGTACTTATCAAAAATCACAGAAGCTGCCCGAACACTGAAGATACACAGAGATTAGACCAACAGCTCAAAGAAGTTTTTTATGTGACTTCCCACACAGAATGAGTTATCTTAGGCAGGAGAAACGGGATAACAAAGATAATATGTGGATAGATGTTGGTGTACATTTCTATAGTAAAATTTTTTTCTTTGCTACATAAAGCAGGGATGAGCTCCAGAGCCATGCAGCCAAGTTCAGGTAGCCCCCCCCAGGAACCATCCTAAAAACCCCAAATAGGGTTTTGTAATGGAGCTGCACCGTCTCCTGTGTGCCCCGCATCCAGCTGGCTGCCTCCTGGCTTTGATGTCAGGATCCGGCCCCTAGGAAGAGGACAGGGATGTGTGAGACTGCATGGAGAACAGACTGCCACAATCCCACAATTCCACAGTTGGACATGGACCAATCAGGTGCCTGGGGAGTATGTCTGCATATGTGCATATGTCCAAGACAGAGCAAACAGGTGGGACGTGAGACAAGTGCTCTATATATTTAAAGATCTATATACACCAGCATTCACAAAAACAATAGCGGTATGAGTTATTTTTTTAATCATAGCTACAGGCAACTATATTTACATGCAAGTGTAGCTCCTGATTATTTTGAATAATTTCACTATTACAAGTATATGTCTCACAGGCACAGTACTGCTCTTAAAAATAAACATGTATTCTCAAGACAATGGTTTTACATAAGAAACCTTATTATGAAAATTTGAAAATAAAGTGAATTCCTGGAACATAATGTAAACATACAGTAAGAGAAACTATTTTGTCATCCTCCTGAACAGAAGGACGACATCTCCTAGCACAGTCATATGAGAATAGTAGGGAATTTCTGGGCAAGCGACTACAAAAAAAATGGATGAATGGATTGTAGGTTTTTTTTTTTTAAGGTTTTTCTAACTGCAGGAAGTTGATGTTCCCCCAAGTACGGTGGTAGGATTTTGGAATTCACAATAAAAGCGACACCACAACACAGAAAAAAAAAATAAAAAATCTACCACAAGCTGCTGCACCAAGCTGGGAGTTTATGGTGAAGTACAAATATTCTTTGAATACAGGTCAGACAAGGTTATCCTACTATGTTTGCTCTTGTCCAGGTGGTGATTTGCAATACAAACACGGCACGGTAATAATGTTCTGTTTTTGCATTTTCTATTTTTAAATGTTTTATTACAGTTGTACATGTACATTCATGTTTGTTGTAGCCATCATTGCCGACGAACTGGCAACTAGTGTTTGTTTTAACCATTATTAATGTTAGCTGTCATGCATGTGGTTGGTGAGGAATATCTGTGACTTTTCTGTTTGAAATTGAGATGAGATGAATCAGTAGCTTGGCATTTAGCCAAGCATCGGCATCACGATTCATGTATAATTGCTCACCGTGAGGCTCACGAGGCGTAATTGGTCGTATTTTCTTCATAACGTGTCCATCACCACCAATGGTTTGGCTTATTGTGATGAATGAACTTCTATGTCCTCTGGAGGCAAACACTTGGACATGCCTACCGCCCCCCCAAGCAGTGTCAAAGGCTGTGGCCATCGCATACATCTCTGTGATATGAATCACTGATGTCTCCTGACGGACCTAATTCCACTGGTGGGAGTGGCTAATTGTGAAGGCAACTTTGGCGGGATGCTCTCTGCATAGAATACACTTCATCTAGAGAAAGGCCAAGGAAGACAAAACAGAAAAGACCATGCATGGAATATTCTGGCAGAAAATGATGAATGGTGTGACCTATAGGATTTTGTGGGAAAGTGTGCTCCCTTTAAACTTTTGAAAATTCTCGAAGGTATGTCACAAAAAATACCTTTGCAAAACACACCTTCGTGCTTGTAACAGCCAGATTGCCCTGAACAATGACCCCTGAACTGTTTCTGATCTCGTAAGTGTACTGTATACTGAAACCCAGGCATTTTTTTAAATCAGTAGTCAGCATATCATAAAAACCAGAGATATATCGAGACTTGTATCAATCTGATGGGTGTTTAATCACTTTTGTCAGTTTTTTGTTCCTGTAGACATGCCATCGATCTCTTTTGTCTCAAAACTCTCAATTAACGCTACAACCGTGCCTTTTTAAATATTTCAAAAAAACTGCCCAAGCGAACAAGGATTGCAAATTGAATTTTGTTGACGAGGCCTCTCCATTCTCATAAAACGCACAAGGAAATTTGTAATTCAGATTCAAGATGATTGCATTAGGAAAAAGAAAAAAAACATGGTTCAATAAACCATTGACTCCGCAGGACCTGGGGCCCCGAATCAGTGCCATAGGCAAGACTACCAAACTGGAACAAGAAAATAGTTTTTTTTATAACCTTGTTTGTTTCTTTTTTGTTTCTGCTTGTTTCTTCATTGATGCTTCTGGAAAGGCTCTGTTCAAGGATGCAGAATCATTTTTAAATGCCCCAAATTATCGCCTTTGATTCTGCCACCCCCCCAGGCAATCTCTGACCACCTTGTTCAGTTGGGACCCTCAGCAAAAAGGGAGGACCTTGAGGACAGAGGGTCTGGATTGACAGGTTATTACTGACTTTGTAGGGATTAGTGTGCAAAAGCCCCTCAGCACCACAGCCACCACGACCACAACCGAGAAAATAAGATAAAATAATCTTTTAAAAAAAATAAAATAAAATAAACCTTCTAAAATAAATATAACAGAAGCAGTGCTCTGAAAATACATCAAATTGTCATCTTGTCCTAATTTCCTATTGTTTCTGTTGCTGCTTTTTCATTTTATTTGTTTTTTTTTGTTTGTTTTTTTTTAGAGCTAGCCCAGGGACATGTCAATTGGAAAGAGATTAAACTCCCACAATAAACACATACAAAACAGAGGAGAGCATACCCATAAAATGTATATCCCTCCTTAAGCAGCACTGTCTTCCGTTTTGTCTTTTGAAGCCCGGTGAACATTCAAGATGCCCATTTTTTAAAGACCCGATGAAGATCCCCTTTTCTGTTTCAATGCACATTGCAAGTCTAAATAGCCTAATGTGATAAAGTTCGGCGCCACCTCCAGGCATGGAAAACAGATTTTGAAAAGTGATGATACTCACATTCCTCTAACTCCTTATTTATCATGGATTAGCTATGGTGTAATATGCATTAGAAACATGCAAAGGTATATATGGTCTTTAAATACTCGTATTTGTATGCCTTTGTGGCTTTAACGATATATTTTCCGTGGAATAATATAATCCATAATAGAGTATTATCAATAGAATAGCCAAGAATCTTCAATATGAATATATGTTTAATATTAGCAATCATATCTGCTGAAGTATCTTCCGCTAATGAGTACCTTTTTCTTGCATATCTAATGTGTATCTAAGGAGCGTACAGCTTGTACCCATTGTCTTTGTGCTATACATGAACGCGGCAATGCGGCTTAATAATTTCCTTGACCCGAGGTACAGCTTTGAGGTCCAACCTGATGCAAGCATGGCAGAAAACATTGGCGAAACAAAAGAACATTTGCCGCTATGAGTGAATCGAATTCATTTTAATTGCATAGCGGTGGGTTGTGCAGAATGAAAACAAGACAGACAACTCTGCTAGACGCCAGGAAGCACAGAGAAACTCAAATTAAACACTGTCAATGTGTCAAACCGCTGAAAAATCGCTTGCAGTTTGTACATTTGAATTAGGACCCTAACTGGGACATGGGGGATGGTTATGCTTCCTTTATCTACATACTAAACTATTTAATCTGTTGTCCCATTCCAAGTAGCCGTCAATTAAAATGTGATAACATTGGCATCATACCTGTGTCACACATAGTTCTGGAAGGATGACATTAATATGGACAAAGATGATTCCATGACGTTTTATTCCGTTATCTGTATCAGTTATATATTTTAAACTGACTGCTTTTGCGCTACAGATAGCGGGAGGCATGTGCGTTAATGGATCTCCAAATTTCAGCAGCGCACAAATGAAAAAGAAAACACTCTAATCACATACAAGGCATTCTCCGCATGCTAATGCGTGTCCTTGGACACGTGAAGTGGGTAACCTGCTGGTGATGTCCCGTGTGAAACTGGGGCAGGGATGTGTCTCAGGGTTAATTGAGTAAAAACTTTATATCTGATTATTTAGATATTCACTCAATGGCCACTTTATTAAGTATACCTTGTCCTCAATGTGGGGCGGCATGGTGGTGCAGTGGTTAGCACTGTTGCCTCACACCTCTGGGACCCGGGTTTGAGTCTCCGCCTGGGC
>JABFDZ020000103.1:90751-102153 GCA_019775955.2 Pollimyrus isidori
TCTCCCGGCCCGCGACCGCCCCCCGGGCCCGGCGGGTCCCGCCCCCCCGCCCGCCCCCCGGCAACTGTTTTGCAGAGAATCTAAAGGGGCAGAGGAGGAGAGTGAAATTATAACCTACTGCCCCCCTCTGGGAATCCAGATAGTACACCCTGTAACGTGATTCCCACTTCGATTTTTATGACAGGGCAGCGAGTCTTGCATGGGACTTCTTTAGCAGGTATGAACTCTCTCTGTATCGAAAAACAGCAAAACCGTGGTCGCTGGGGGCACTCTGTGCTCTGTGGGTCGGGTGAATGCAGTACGTGCATCAGCCAAGGATGCTGTCCTCTCACAAGGTGGTGTCGTTAAGACCTGTTTTCCTGTCTTAATGAGCACAATTACAATCAGTTTTAATTAGATTTGAGATGCTAGTTGAACATTTTTTTTTTTTTGATTCGCTGTGTAGCAGTTAAGTAGAATCAGCGCAGCGAGAGAGGCCATGTTTTGTTGGTCAATCTCTTTATAGTCGCTGAGTCTTTGTTCTCATTTTTGTTATTTTTTTATTCAGTGGAGGGAGTGCTGGTTCAATATTAGCAGAACTACTGAGTCTGGTTCTGCTACATTTTCAATCATTAATCACTGAACTTGTATACCGGCTGTGAGGAGACATACAACAAAATAAGTTTGACATTCACCTTAAAGAGTATATATACAGGTGCTCATGTAGAATGTAGTTCATTGGGAAGGAGCTAAGAAAAGATAAATATAATTGATCTACTGTTCTGCAAACGTTTAGCAGACCTACTTGTCACGGCTGTGGGGCAGGTACTAGTCAGACACTGAATACAAAGCTAAGATAAACACAGAACAGAATTAAAACAAACAAACAAACAAGGAAAACAGAACACAGTCTGTTCAGAGGGAGACAATATAGAAAGAGATAGAAAATAAACAGAGGGGAACAGAAAACCATTAATTACTAATAAACAGATAAGGCTGGGCATGGGTCAACCCCAAATCGATAACCAATAGGATACCAGTTCCTGAGTCACATGCTCAACACACTGAGCCATGCAGCAGTCCAAGGAACCGGGGAAACACACAAGGGTATCAGACAGGGAGTGAAAAGGTGGGTTGGCTAGCGACACCTGCTGGCCAAATGGGGAAGAGACATGAAAGGCAGGGTTCGACGGGCTGACCCTGTCACTGCTAGCCAATACAAGAAGTTACACCTAATGCGCAAGTTCAGATTTATTTAGACAAATGCCAAAACCTGACAGGGTTTTTAAGAAGCCAAAAACTTATAACTATATGTATGTATAACTGGTTAAATGAATACATTTTATACTGCAGATGTGATATTTATACTGTTAGTTCATTTTTATTTTATTTTTTTAGCATATCTGACCTTGATATAACACATTTTATTAGAATAAATCAGCTTTCTGCCTTGATTAAAGGGATATTTTTTCTTCTCATATGTTCCTGAGACAAATATTAAATAACTGAGCGGACCAGGAAGGAGAGTGACAATAAAGGCTCCTGCATGGATGTGGCCCCCTCAACCCCTGTGTCCACCAATATCCTAATTAATTAATGAATAAATCACTTGGAAAGTATATCTTGCCCTCTGCTAAGTTGCATTAAATTTGGGATGTTCTCTCTCTCTCTCTCTCTCTCTCATGTTCTCTCTCTCTCTCTCTCTCTCTGTCTCTCTCTCTCTCTCTCTCTCTCATGTTCTCTCTCTCTCTCTCTCCCACTCTCAGTGTCACCTCCTCCTTCTCTTTCCTTCTACCATTTGCTGCTTGGCTTTATACCTTTCCATCTCTTTAAAGTGTGATCTATATTCTATGACAGTTTAATGAGCATTTTTCTTTTTCGGGGAGTCTTATCGCATCATTAAAAAAGGGGAGGGGGGTGTTGGGTATTGGATGAATAATACATCTATCTATGCGACATCCCCAGCAACATCACACAAACCATTCTAGTGGCGAAACGGGCAAAGAGACAGCATGCTTTTGCTTAACATGACTCGCCTTCCGGCTAATTAAGGCAGCAGGTCTGTGCTTATTTTTGAGGGCAGGTGGCAAAAGGAATGACTATGAAAACACACGTAGCGACATGTGATCACTCTTGGCTGTGGTCCTTCGTTTGAATCCCCCCGGATTCCCAAAACAGACCCCGAAAATCTGAACAACAAAAACACAGAAAAAGCAACAAAACAAAATAAGCAGATTAAAAAGTTTTTCAGACGGCGATTGTTTCCACGAGCTGGTGAATAGCCCCAGTGTGCAGCTCCTGTTTCTTCCCAGGCCGCTTCCTCACTTGCTCGCACGCAGACACGATCGCAGCCATTGTTGCGGCGCCCAGGAGGGCGGCGACAGCTGCGCGGCGACTCTTCACACCCCTGCAGGATCGGCGACCCTCCGGTGCAGTTGCCCACTATGCCGTTCGGCTCACGCGGTGCCCCCCGACCTGCCGGTTTTTTCGCACGAGGAAACCCCCCTCGCCCCCCCCACCCACCCCCCAAGCCTAATTGGCCGGCTTCCCGTCGCCAGGGCGCCTCGGACACTCTTAATTGGCTCCTTTTTAAAAGAGGTGGCCAATGCGCTTGGATGGCAGCCCCGGCATGTTGCCGTGGACACGTCGAGGGGTCCAGTGTGAATTTCCAGACAAAGGCTGATGTGTGAACGCTTGTCGCGCAACAAAGAGCCAAAAGCGATGTTAGTCAGGCCCCCACGGTGACATTTCCCCCTCCCATTAGTGTAATGTCCCAGTGACTGGATGCCTTTGTGTCGTCCTAGGGAAACCAAAACCGTTCCCTCGCCCAACCCCCCCCCCCCTGCCCCACCACTTTTGTTTTAAGCTAAACGAATTGTGAGAATGGAGGGGTGGCCTCAGCGGACTGTGTCTCCCTTGCTCATATGTTGGGTCTTGGGTTTGTGAATGAGGATCTGAGGTACTGCATAGCAATGAGTGAATCATCCCAGCCACAGGAATAGGGCAGCACTATTCGCTCGTTTGTCTGTTCGTTCGTTCTTTCTTTCTTTCTTTCTTTCGTTCTTATAAGAAACCACAGGTTTGTGATGCGGTGAGGATGTTAGGGGGAACTGTTTTGTTTGGTGGGAATGGTGGTTGGGGGGGGGGGGGGTGTAGTTCCCAGCAGCCCCGGGGGGCCTGACCCCGGCTTCCCTGGCCCCCGTCCCGCTTCCCTGCACCCCGGCCTGTCTCTCCTAATGAGTCCCCGAATACATCATCCTCCAACTGTCTGGCCCTGTCACCCCCAAGCCATAATGAGCATGTGAACACCTCACATCTCCTGGAGATATTTGCACCCCCCCCCCCCCGCCATATTTTAATTGTGTCTTTGTTTGCTTTGGTTCCCCCCCCACCAAACAGCTGGAACTGGCGCTGACACATACCTCCCGCGATGGCCGAGGGTATCCGCTCTTGCCAAACAGAAGACACTCAATGTTACATTAGCCATTTTCCCTATAAACCAAATTTTAATTTAATAAGTTTTTTTAACTGAATAAAATACACCTAAATGTCATAATACATAATAATTTAATTACTACTATAACTGGTGTGGGATGGGAATGCATTTAGGTACTTTTTGGGGGTGGGGGGAAGAGGCCTTTTGGGGACCAATCAGCTAGGCCCAGTGCCCCTGTGGCCCCGCCCCTATATAGGCTCCTGGCGAACCGAAGGTTGGTAAAGGTTATCTGGGCAACTCCCCTGGCTGTTTCCGCATTGAGCACGCCCTTCGGGGAGACTTTCTCTTGTTTTGGCGGGTGTAGAATCAAGGCGGATGTCGCCCGAGGAAGAAAACCGCCTCATTTTCCGCACATTCATTGACACATCACAGGATTCAGAACAGTCGACCCAGCACGAGTCACGAATATAAATCAATAGCCACAGTAATGATTAAGGAAAAAAAATCTCCCCAAAGCTAGAAAGTCGACCCCTTCTCTGTTTCTTCATTCCCAAAAACCTTGGATGGGGCATAATTTAAATCACGCTTCGTCATTGAAATGTAGTCAGGGGTATGTAGTGCGACTCTTTTCATCTCGCTGCGATGTTCAATTTCTGAGGCTAATAGGGTGTGTTCTGTTGCTGTCTTGCTGTGATATCGATGCAGCTCGCCCTTGATAATTCACAGGCAAACTGTTAGATGTGTTAACATTTCATATCGACAGGTGCTGTATGAAACCTTCCCTTCTACAAGTATTTCGATTTTGAATATATGTCTAATCCCAAAATAATAATAATAATAATAATAATAATAATAATAATAATAATGTAAAACATCCTAAATATGTATTTTTTTCTATTTAAATGCTGTCTGATTCTGTCATAAATTATACTGTCTAAAGTACCTCATCTTGCATTGAATTCCCACATCTGCTTCACTGGTGGGAGACAGCTGGGGGTAAATGAATCATGATTAGAGGCTGTAATTAACTGATAACTGAAGAGTTTAAATGAGAAGCAATCAGGGTTTCTCAAAGCAAACAGCAACGTTGACCCTTGACATTCCTTACCTATCTGTCTCCACAAAATTACGTGCAAAGTGGAAAATTAGGGATTTTAAGATTATTTTAAGATTTTATTTGCCATTAGATCTTTTCCCTTTATCGGAAACATTGGGAATATTCAACCTAAAGCACCGCTGGCATGGATAGAGCTCGTGTTGAAATATATCTGGATTTCACTCCTATACGATCATCACGGCTGCCAGGCTGAATTTCAGCTGTTTTCATAAAAGGTGTTCTCATCAGCACCCTGTGTTCAACATTCATTTGATAATCAGCACAAGATTCCACCGGTACAGTGCATAGAGAGAGATGCAATTTATTTAGCCTGACAAGCACTTTTTACTCGGGCTATATTCATAATATCACAACAGACAGGCACTTGCTATCAGGGAAAGAAGAAACACTGCAGTCACAGAATCCACTAAATACAGGTTAGTGTAAAAGCTTAGGGGGGGAAAGACAGCTGCAAGTGTTGCAGTGACTTACATTCCCCTTGAAACAGGAATCATCCAGCGTTGTTTTTAATTTTTTTTTGATTGCATGTGAAAAACGAAGCCGCAGTTCCAGTGAACTTTCCAAGAAATACCACTGACTCGCACAAACAAGAAAGCTGCACATTTCGCAGATCACTGAAGATGTTTATTGCCTTATTCGTCTTACCAGGATGATCAAATGCTGGCGATTTGATAAGTTATTTGAGGTGTCCTTTTAAACTTCGCCAATGACTTGTTTGAAGCAGGAGAGAACACTGTGAATCACACCCAGAACAACCTGCCTCCAACAGCCTGCACTCATGACTCTCACAGCTGACCTTGCTGGTACTCTATGGTTTGACCGGCTTAATCAAACATTTCTGACAGTAACTTTTTTTATTCCCTCCCTTCCTCTTATTTATACGTTAACTATTTTTTGTGGGATTTTTCTGACATATTTCAGTGTGATGTTTCACCAGATGTAAACATCCCCACTGACATGTGATGGTTTAACAGCATACATGTGTAAATACTTGGTAACTAATTAGCTAACTGTAATGATTTCCGGGCAGCGCGTGATTGGTTGAAACTGACTCGGCCTTCCAACGGTACGGAAATTCATGCGAGGAAATCAAGTCCAGGAAAAATGACACATTCAGTTTTAAGAGGGTTTTATTCTCAATTTACATTTTCGATTATTCCTAACAAAGCAGAGTTATCGGGCTTGCTGGAATCCATCCATTGAGATGTGGCAAACTGCACAGCTTGGATGTCTGAGAGGTTTTCAAGAGAAAAGAACAATTTCCAAGCCATGGGTTGTTAGTTTTCATTTTTTGTACATTTACTCGCTCTTTTCCTCGCGTACTTTTTTACAGCCTGTTTTGGAACTACTGATGTGGCAAAGTCCAGAACCGGTTATTAAGTCGGACAAAAGACAGCCCAATGCAGAAAGCATAAGGAACTGGGAAGAAAACCATGGCTTCTAAACCAGGTTCCAGCCAGAAGCAGAACGTGATGTTCTTTACCCATGTTCTGTACGGTTTATTTTTACTTATTGTTCTATATTTGCATATTTATTATTCCGAGTTTTGAGGAGTGCATATTTAACTGTCTACCTTGAGACCTGGCCTAGACCTTCAAACTGAAAATAAACAAGAAAATCACCTCAGTCTCTACTCAGTGCTTCTGGAGAGAACAGAAACATTGACCCGTTAATTCTGTCTTTGTTTTCTGGGTAGTTTCAGTTCATCAGCTACTCTCCATGAGGCTCAAACTGAATACTGGCCTTGTCCTCACTTCCAGGAATTAATATGGGTTTAATCAGATCTTTCTCCGTGGCCTCGACAAACTGCACTGTTGACTCGGGTCTCAATACAGGCGCTATTTCAAGCGATGGAAGAATAGTCATTGCCCTGTTGATTATTGCACTCTTTGGTATAAAGTACAGTCTGGATGATCAGGAATAACCATTATCATATAAGAGATTTTGGGAAATGACTCAAGATGATAGCATTTATAACAGGCTGGCTAGAAAGAACATTAACATGGAAATTTGAAAACGTTTTGAATCATTGTCATTGTGGCATACGTTGTCTTTGAATGGCTTGTTTTATTCTACTAAATAAAATTTTATTGAGACACATCGGTGGTACAGTAATTAGAGTTTGCATTACGTTAAGAAGGTGTTTCCTCAGCTAATCACCACTAGTTTCCTTGGCACTAAGAATGTACAGGAAAAGTACACATGAATACAGATGGTTCGATTTAAATAGATTCCCAAATATCCACGTAAAACCTTTCTTTCATTGAAGAGCATTTCACAGCATTTCAAGGTGCTGGTGTTGCACCAAACAGCACCATTATGTCGACATGCTGTTGTCTTGAAAGTATTAATCGTATCATGACAATGAAATAAAGCATAAATAAAATGAGAACTCGGGTAATAATGAAATAAAGCAGAAATAAAATGTGAACTGGGCCCTCTGTGAAGGCCCCAATCACATTAATTGCATCAAGGTTTTCAATTATACAAGATAATTTCATTTAGATTTCTGTGCTTTTTAAATAACCATATTAACTGGCCTATCAAGACTGCTTCACTCCAATTCGCCCACATTTCCCGAATAATAATAAACTCACCAAGTTTGAAGCATACACTTTGTCCTCTTTGTTTTAACGCTCGATCTATATTTGCAATTACCGCTGTAGTAAGACTATAGACCCACGGACAGGCTGTGCATGCCGCTGAGCAAATAACAAAAGGGCTTTTTAACGCTCTGACAAATACAGTCTATCGCAAAGTCAACAGTTGGCACACAGAATGAAATTAAATGGAACCGCCGCACCGTAAGTCCATTTACCAAAGAAGGGCTTGTCTTCAGGCGCTCCAAAGTCACAGCACCCAATAATCTGAGGAGAGTGGGATGCCTATCATTGTTTCCAGAGGGTGGTGCTGCTGGTGGGGCGGGGGGATGGGGGCAATGTATTGGGGATTTCTACTGCTAAATGACTAATTAACCAGGGGTTTGCATTTCATTCATGATCTTCCTCCAATTCACATTCTTGCATATTGATTTTTCTGCTTATCTGATATTTCATTTCGATTATAATAACAAGGCAGCCGGCTATCATGTTCTGCATTCTGTTGTGCATTCGTTGCATTTCAACGAACTGGCAGGGCATGAGATGCGGGGATGGACCTGAGTGAACAAAACTGAGAAGGTGAAAATCACAGCTAAATCCAAGCATATAAACAAACAAACAAATGGGTCTTGCTACCGCTATTTGGCTCATCTGACATATGCCAATCATTAAAAGCACCGGGAAACTGAGGAGAAATGAAAAAATGTCCGGTTACTTCTGCCACTCAGAAAGCAGTAGCAGCTTAACAGGGAATAAACCTGCTCTGCGTTCGTCTTGTGTTTCGATGCCTCTTCAGTAATTTGAGGATTTAGCGCCAGTTTTTATGGGAGGCAAGGTAGAGAGAGTGGTTCAAATGGCAGGCTAATTACCAGTCAAAACGTTTGCCAACTGAGCAAGCCTTCTCTTGTTTAATTACCTGTGTTTCCAAACAAAGGAATGAGAAGAGGCTTTTGAGGAACTGCATTTGTTTTTTTTTTGTTTTTTAAAAAAATTTGAATAAAAAAAAAAAACGCTGTTCAGAAAAGCATTGCGGCAATTAAACATATTTGTTTTATGCATCTGTTTACATGCCAAAAACTCAGTATAATGTAACACTTATAGACATGCATACATGCACACGCGCGCGCACACGCACACACACACACACACACACACACATACATATTAATCATTAAAACACTACACCTAGAGACATTTTTTCAGCTTTATTTTAGGTATAATCTTTTCAGGAAAAAAAAAAACCTGCAGTTATTAGTTTTCAGGAGACTTTTGTCAAGACAATGTGCCCTATATAGGCAAAAGGTTTTTTTGTTTAAAAATATATTCGCCATTGACCAAGAATAGCTCATGAGACGACAGCTCAGTGCCTGTGGCCAGAGCTGCAGCACGGCGATCCCCAGGGGGCGGGTTCGAGAGTGGGACCGGCCCAGTAGTGACAGAGATGAGCGGCTGGGACCTGAACAACAAATGCGAATCCTGCTAGCTTAACAACGGGGATCCAACAGGCCCAAACGTGCCTCTCCCGCCTGGCACGGCGATGCAGAATGCCCTCCCAGATGTGCAACAGTCGCGGGATATTGCCCCTCTTCCATTCTTCCTTCAGTGTTTTTTTTTCCCCCGTAGAATCCTATCGCCTATCCTCAGTGACCAGAGGCCGCGATGTCCTTTGGAGTGTGTTTGCGATGGCGGGCGCTGACTTGGAAAGCGATCATCTGGGTCACTGGATCTGGAAATGGGGGACTGGCGAGGGTCACGATCATGTTGGAGAAAACTCGATTGTCGGGCAGAGGCTGGGGGGGAAGGGGGGGTGAGTGGATGACCAATCTGGCGAGTCGGACATCTCAGACATTCTCAGAGCCCACCTGCCCACAGGGACACCTTCTAAGAGTAAGAACACCTCCTGCTGGCCATCTGGGTGGAGACGCTCTCCATGTTGCCTTGGCCTCAATTTTAATTGCCAAATGTTTTGCTGCAGTGGTGATATTGCAGATTGGAATCAATGAGTCATCAGAATGCAGGATGGGAGGATGTGACCAATTAAGCCAAATGGGATGGGATTTTTGACGGGATCAAATGCTATACGGCTCAAAAAAGAAATCAGAAGATAAAGAAAGAAAGGGGAGGAGATACTATGACATGTATTATGAGCTGTATACGTTTATGATAAGATTAAAGGGCTTATTTAACCTCCTGTTATTAACCTTGCAATCATACCGTTGTGCTTGCATAAGTATTTTTGCAATTGCTGACAATTACGAGTATATTTCCGTTTTGTTTGTGTTTGTGTGTTGAATCGAGCTGTTTGTCTTCACAAATCCCATCAGTCCGCAGCCTAGCTGAGTCTAGCTGTTTGTATCCCGCAAGGACACCCAGGCCTGTTGTTTCACATGTAACATTTATTTTTTGCAACTGTACAAATCTCGGCAGTTTGCGTAGCACAGCCATATGCTCTGGGGTTAAGCTCACACTGTCACTGCTAGCTTTAATAGTTCCCATTGGGTTAAATCAAGCGGCGGTAGGGTGTGATAATCCCGCTCGCTGCAGGTTTCCGAAGCTGACTTCCGCTGTAACTAGCCTGTGCTGCTTGGGGATTAGGACCGGCCGGGTTCTGTCCTTTAGCTCTCTACCCTACGGATTTCTAGCCGCACGCCAATCGGTCACAGGGAAGACGGTAATTCACGGAGGTACCACGGTAAGACATGATGAAATAATTTAAAAAATGAGAAATGGGTTTCTGCAAGGTAGACACGAACAGTTTATACATCGATAATAAAAAAGCAAATGCTAACAACCCTTTCTGCTCAAACAATGAGTAGCTAAATTATATATAGATATATTTCGCTGTCATTATTTCTCACATGCACGATATGTTTATCGAGCATTTTTCTGAGATGTGTGTGTACTAATCTGGGTCTGCAGAAGTGGATCACGGATGACCCATTTTTGCCTCGCTGGTGGTGTCACCCTGTTCCTGTGAGGGCTGGGGGAGTGACAAAGGAGGGTTTTTGTTCTCTCTCTGCCTCTCTCCTCCAGCCTGGAAGGGCGGCCCTCCACCGCGTCTCCTCTGACTGACCGTACCTGTATTAATTATTAACCGGGTCCCTCTTTCCTCTGTCACTCGTTCACTCATTTATGCCGCACTGAGGATACTTTAGCGTAATTAGCCCCTACAGGCTTAAATGAACATCATATTTGCCATCGTTCAGGCCACAAGCTGATGGGTTCAGTCGGGAGCCAGTGACGGCGCTTTCGTGAGGAGGTAATGAAGGGCTTCGTTAGTGATTTTGGGAACGCAACAGCAAAATGGCCCTCGAACTACCTAATCCTGGTATTTCAACGCAGGCTACCTACTCATTTCCCACTGCCGCTGAATATACATTATTTACATTGGAGGCAATTGAATTTGTGGAAAAGCTGCAAATTGTAGTTTTCACACTAATGACTTTCGAATGAAGCCTAGTGACTTTCCATTTAGGTCATATATAATATTATTAACGAAGGAACGGTATATAATAATGCAGAAAATATGGAAGAGGATGCTTCAGGATGACATACAGTAAATATTCCAAGGTATTTTTATGACAATGTATTGTTAATGCAAGTCATGGGAAAGCAGGGGAAAGATGTATATAAATATGCAAAAACATGATATAAAAGAATACCTGCTTGAAGAAAATATCCTCAGAGAGAACTCCTCTTCCAGACGTCAGTCCAGACAACATCCTTAACTGGTGTATTTGGGAGCCAGCACAGCTTGTAGGATTTCATGTAAGGAACAATGAAGGGCACTGACGTAATACCAGAATAGCATCAGAGGTGATCTCTCAGCAGGCATGTGGGGATTAGAGACTCCTCTATCCACAGAACAGGAGTTCATGACTGGAGGCCTTGTCCACAAGACTCAGCAGGTTCAGACGCACATGCCAGACAGGTGTGCGTCTATTCAGGCAGTAGGGGCTTATAACAAAAAAAAAAAGAAAATTGGCAATAGTTAAATAGTACTGCAGACAGATGGGCTAAGGACCAGGTGAAAACCATGTGACCACCTTTTACTTTTTTTGGCCAAATAGAATTGGGGGGGGGAGCCACAGGACATTAAGAATCCAGTCCAAATCTGAGCTTATCCTTCCTTGTCTGGACAGGCGGTCTGACCTCTCACCTCCGCGCCGTGTCCTGAAAGGGCACCAAAAGGGAAAATGCTGACCCGCTTTCCTAGACGGGGGGCAGATAATGGCAGGGAGCCACATGAGGCAGGCGGCTTATTTACAGT
>JABFDZ020000103.1:117168-148485 GCA_019775955.2 Pollimyrus isidori
ATGTGATGACTAATAAAAATGGGGGAAGGGTTAGATTCACTAGTTTGTATTTAAGGTCAGCCATATTCAAATCATCCGTGGAAAGACAGTGACCTTGTTACGCTACTGTTCTGACAAGACAAAGGGCAACAATAACTGAGGAAAACACACACACAAGCAGGCTGCATTGCCTTTTGAAGTGCTGAGTCCCTCTGGCAGATTCCATAGCCCACTTCCAGTCCACTGGCCCCAGCCAAAAGCTGATTGGCCCATGGAGTTCTCCCTCTCCTTTCACTCACCAATTCAAGACATATGATTGGCTAATAATAAAGCTGTCCCTTCTTTGTAAAAAAAATATCCTTCTTATGCCTGTCACCTTAAAAAAATCCTAGATTAAAATAAAAAAATATATATATAAAAAACTCTACTCCTCATGGAACATGTTTCTCCTTCGAACCCTCATTTGGGACCTTGTTTACAGGCCAGTGACACAGCTGACATCTCCCTTGACCCAGCGGCATGCAGCCGATTCCCGTGAAATCGGACGCTGCGTGTTTACGTTATGTAAGGTGATACATGTTGAACCCATGACTGTGACATATTAATAATAATAAAATAAAAACACCTTTAAGGGGGAACTGAAGTGGGAAAACGGGAATATGATCCAGTATGTTTAAAAAATAATTGGGGGCAGAGGGCTTGGTTTTCCTCTCCCTTCGGTTCCGTGGCCAGTCCTGCTCATCGCGGAAAGTGCAGCTTTACAGTGGCCGTGGCCTAATTGGCACGGAGGCCGGTCCCGTGTCAGGAGTCTGCAGGAGCACAATGGCGCTGTTGTGTCTTTCCCGGGGTCCTGGGCTTGTTAGCATTCAGTCGTCTGCTGTAAGAGGAGCACTTACACTCCCTCGTTACACGGTCTCCACCGCCCTCCGCCAAACGCTTATCTGTCTCCGGGGAAATGAGCTGTCTGTCACTCGCGTCATTATGTGAGGAACTGTGTCGAAAGCCGTTTGGCCCGCATTACTACTTTTGACGGTGGGGGGGTGGGTGGGGCGGTGGTCTCTTATTCGCTTCTCTCTTTTTTAAAGTCTCCCTTTTCCATTTACGTGCTATACATTGAGTGCTGAGTATAGGAACCTTGCATAGAGATTCACTATGACCCCTCGCTGCATTTTGTTCTGAATAACAGGTTGGGGGAGAAAAAGCAAGAAAGGATTCCTCGTGGCAGCAATCTGGAAATATCGGCGACATGTAATGGACACATTAAACCATTTATACCAAAAAAAAAACAACAAAAAGCATAACTCCACAAATGGATACTAATGCACTACTGCAAAAATATATTATTTTGCATAATGATGGAAGGATAATAGGCTTCTGCTTCTGTTCTGCTAGGGATGGAAAGCTGTTATCGGAGTTTTGTGAGTCGTGGGCTCCCAAACGTAGGCACGGAACGACAGTCTCTGAATCAATAAGGCGTAAATGGCTTTCTTTGATCTCACCAAACACGGATGGTTTCTGCCCACAGGCTGTATCCTGTTTCCGGAGGGTAAGGGATACTGTCTGTCTCTTTGATAAATGCACTTGAACCAAAACTGATGCAATAAAAATCAAAGTTAAACGAGGCCTAAATCCTGCACAAAAGAAGACCAGAACAAGGTAGTGCCGATTCTGTGTGGGGCTAAAGGCAGTTTTTATGGGGCTCCACAATCACAAGCGTTCAACAAAAGGCTTAAAGGCCATTTGGGGGGGGGGATGCATCCAGTAGGCAGCCAAATAGTGAAATTATATCAGCACGGCATGATGAGATTGAATTCCGGGCCGCTAATTGCAGTGCTAATCACAGACCACTGAGCTGGTCCTCGGTCCTCCACTCCCTATTCTCTCCCTCCGGTGGAGTCCAGCATCGCGGCTCCCTCCTTTGCCCGGTGTGCTCAGGGACCGTATAAACAAAACAACAGCAGGAGAGGCAAAGAATTTACGGCTTATGTCGGAGATGAACCCACGGGGCGCTCGTGGGGAAGCGGCAGGGGCAGCCGAGAAGAGCTTTATCTGCCCGCCTCCACCCTACTCCCGGCAGAGACATGCTAAGGGTTAGCTGTCCGCCTCAGACGTAAGTCCGGCTTGAGACGGTACCACCACAGATTCAGTGGGTCACTAGGTGCTAGTAAGAGGACCAAATGACCCCTCCCCCCCTATCCGGAGTATACTTGTAGAGATACTTGTAGCCCTGCGTAAGTTCACCGCTTGCATGCTTACAGCAGAATCTGTGCGCTGTGTCCTGGGGGTTTACTAAGAGGTTGTGTCATATACAATACAGATGTTTATGTGCATAGCAATTTCTGACTGGTGAGTGGGAATCATGTCACTTCTGGTTTAATATGCGTTGTATATGATCCCATTCCAGAACCAAGGAGTTTTAGAGGCCCTGTGCAATATCAACAGCTTGGGGACACTGGCTGGCTCGGCGTGTTATGATGTTATGCTCACATTCGGCGGCACTTCAGCGAGGTCTCTTTCTCCAGTCGCGTCGGGGACCGCCTTACACCGTCGTCTCATAAATGTATGTCACTTTGGATAAACCCATCAGATAAATAAATTAGTCGGTGCCGCCTCTGATAATATGTTTTAATTTATGAACAGCATACAGAGCTAAACGTGTATATCCCTTTTTAATGACTGGAATCTGCAGCAAAGGCTTAGCAGAAGCGGCCTCCGAGTGGCTGTACGAGTTCACTGCACTCGCGGTTTAATTAGCGCACCTTCCGTCTCTGATATCCGGCCTGCGGCACTGCGCTGGCAAACGAGTCGCCCCGGTGGTATGAATCGACACCGTGTGCGATCACCGTCCCCTCCCGCTTTATTAATAACGACGATGTCGATTGGCCGACGAGGGCTTGTCTAATCTCGACTCGCAGGAGCCCGGCGCGGCTCACTGGGCGTGAGGGGGTGCACGCTAATGAGCGGTAGCGCTGGAAGATGGCGCTGCTCTTTTCCGGGGGTTGCATGGAAAGGTGTTGCTAATGATAGACCCTTTGAAGAAGGTACATCAAAAACAGAGAGAGATGGCTTTGTACCATATTGTACTTATAGCTAAAATGCACATTTATAACCATTGGAAACTGCTAGCATTAATAGGCACGGGCAATTCTAGGTGGGGGGCATTAGAGGGGGGCATCATTTACACAGAGGGGCTATCCTTATCATTAGCCAATGATATGTTTGGAATTAGTGAGTGACATGGAGGGTGAACTCCAGAAGCCAATCACCTTTCAGTTTGAGCCAGACTTCCTATGCCCCTGTAAACACGCTAACCAATAGATAAGTCAAGTTTGTTAGGTAAAATATGCCACTATGTAATGGTTAAAATTAATAAATGTGTATTGGCTTAGGATGAAAGAAGAGACTAGATCCCCAGCAGGAATCCGTGTGGATCTTTTTACTGCTGCCTCCGGGGTGGCTCCAAGTAGAAGGCAATTTCAGAAAAAAAGATACAGATATATATGCATGTGTGTATGTTTGAATCCTCAGGTTTTGCCCGCAGTGGGCCTCTTGAAAAGATGAGTCCCCTGCTAATAATCCTGCCTCTGGGTTCGTTCAGTCATGCCTGATTTCTTTGCTTGCTCTAATTAACCCTTAAACGTGAAAGGTGCTGTTAATTCTTGTACCTAGTTACCTCGATAGCCCTCTGCCATTTTATGACCCCCACATAACGGCCCCCCACACGCTTGGTGCACGGGAATGAAACGGCAGCCCCCCCTGAAAGCCAAAAAACCCAATATAATTACCCCTTCTTAAATGTAACTTTCTTGCTGCATTTAACAAATCGTAAATTTTGAAAGCTGGTGCTCGAGCCAGACCAGCATCTCTTTGCCGCTGTGTATTGCTGAGGTGGAGCCGGTTCTTTCGCTGTTTCACACGGGCTGCTCGCGATGGTTAATGAATTTTGCAGTTTTCCAATTATGGTGATTTTCGGTGGACCGTGGCAAATTAATGGGCAAACAAATCATCGGAATTGCATTTCTTCTACGAGGCAACAAAAGAGATAATTTACTGTCTAATTTACACAATACAGTCTTGGGGAAAAGGATAATCAATATGGACCATCTAATTCACGTTGGCTAAGCCCCTGCACTGGAGAAGGTTGGTGGATGCAATCATGTTTAAATATTACCTCTTAGCAAATTTTCATAACTCATCCCGTTAATGCATATTATATACACTCACTCCACAGCTGTAGTGGCAAAGATTAGCTTTTATTTTATTTCTTTTTTTTCCCACAGTGACCCTTCCTAAACAAAAATAACTCAGGTCCATGACGCAGTAATGGGGTTAAAAAAAGAAGTATATGGCAGTCTATGTGTTTTATGTGCGATGTGTATTTTTTTGTGGGGGAGGGTGGGATTTTTCATAGTCTGATCCTCTAGTTATCGATGCTGAGTCACTAATTCTGAGTGAATGGATGGTCTTTGAAGTAAAAAAAAAACATTAAAGCAGTATTATATTTAACTGTCATTTGAGGAAGAGTAAAGTAAGCGTACAGATGTTACTGTGTGTGATAAAGCGACTGGATCCCTAAATAGATCAGGCCTTTGCTGGGAGTTATGACATACCATTTATGTTTAGCCTGACCTATATATTCAGCATATTGCACATGATTTCACTTGTTTGTAGGATAATAAAATTCACACCAAAACTTATTTGAAGCTTTTAGTTTCTTCAAAGCTTTCCAGCTGGATTTGAAAGGCCAAGTATCTAACATATATTCCACGATACACACAAATAAAGTCTGTCCATGGTTAAAATTCAGAATACTCTTCAAAGCAAAAAGGCACAAACTACAGCGAGTATTCTTTGTGAAATTTCTCATAAGGAATAGATCCATGTCAAGAAGTAAAGGAGGATTGCATTAATTTAAGTTGGCTTAAAGTTATATCCACCCACTTTCAGTAACTGCGTATCCAGTACAGGGTCACGGTGAGCTCAGGCAGGGCATTGTGGGATGCCAACCCATCACATGGCACATACACGCAAACACTCTCACACAATAAGAGAAACAAAGAGTCACCAGTTCACCTGACTGCATGTTTTTTCTGTTATAAGAAGCGTCACTGAGCCATCATGTCAGTTAAACCTGCAAAAAAAAAAAAAACTTAAACTGAAATAATCTCCTAGTCAGGAACTTATTCAAAAACCTATTCTATCTTCCCGTTCTCTTTACAATAGCAGGCTGTTCCACAGAAAGACAGTTTATATAATCCACCTTTAATTCGAAGAGTTTGACTATTTTGACCCATCCTAGATAAGGGTTCAGGCACTCGAGTTCATCTCGTGGAAAGCGGTTGGTAAGGATAGGCATCTGACAGCCAAAGAGCCTGGGAAACTCCCAACTGCCAAAGCACATCTGCGGAGGCGCATGGGGGCTCTGGAGACACAGCAGCGAGAGCAGCACTGGCAAACGACGTGGAACGTGAACAGCCTGCGCCTCACCTCTCATACTTGCCCGTTCGGCTGCTTCTCATTGTTATTTGCCGGCTTCGCAAAGCGACTCGTGATTTATATATCGGGCGAGGATGAGACTTGGAGGCTTTAAGATCTAGATAGAAGCCAGGACATTCAATATGGTCACCGGGAGTTCGCACTGAATCAATGGTACATAATAATATGCTTCTGAAACATCCACTAACAGGAATATTCCCGGGGATTGGAAAACTCAGATTACAATGCTGCCGACTGGCGAAACAACGCTGAATTTGCATCAATAAATAATCGAGTGAATTGTTTACTCCATTATTAGAAAAGTCTATCTTCTCTCCATCTTCACTAGGAGTTCATCCATAAAACAATGCAGGTAGGTCGGCTTCCTAGCTAAAAAATATATGTGGTGCATCAAGACTATGAAGACAATATCAATCTCTGAATAGTGGGATAGAGAGGCTTCTGGAGACAAAATTTGGTCCCAGTCATGAGTAGTGCCAATAGGTAATTCTTCCTCTAGCCCTGCACTCAAAAGCTGAGGTTCGCCAAGAGTATTGTCCTCAAACTCACCCGGATAAAGCTCAAGTCGCTACAAGAATTGAAAAGTGAATTTTCAAGGCTCACTCATTTTTTTGTTGTTGTTCTTGAGGTGATAATGCCAGACTTTCTCATGATATGGTACAGTATTAGGATCCAAGACTCAGTCCTCATGTAACCAGCAAAGAACTTTCATTAAATTTTCAAAACTGAGTAAGTCCACAGAAATGCCTTGAAAATGTATCTCTTGTAAGGGAGAATTAAAAAAATTTGCTGTTCAATTCTGAGTGGAGCCCAGACGCCCTAGAGAGGCCTTCGCTGTACTTTGTGCTTTCTGCACTTTTATTGTGATTCTGAATGTTAACCTGTAACTATACAGAAATATCTCCCGGTCTGCAGGGTGTAAATCAGCACAGAAACTTCTGGTTGGCTGGTTTCTCTGGTATAGACCTCTCTTTGAAAATCATTCTCTCCAACTGTCAAGATAAAAAAAAAATATATGCTTTCGGCCCAAGTGAAGAATTAGACAGAAAACCACCAGGCCACTAACCGGTTATAGCGTTAAGTAGGTCTTTGACTTTATTTGGAGGTTAAGATGCACGCCTATTACTGGAACTGAAACAAGCCTGACAGAGCAATCTTAATCAGTGCCTTCACATTCTAATAAGCAGTCCTCCCGTGGCAAATTGAATTGATTCCGGACCGCGAATGCAAAGGGATGAGGTGCCAAAGGTCATGTCTTTATTCATGTCAACCTTTAGATGGTGTCTTAATGTCCCTTTCGCCCAACATAATGCCTGCCGGCACTGGTCCCGGCGATCTCACTTGGTGTGCCCTCCCCTGTCGGCCATTTCTGAAATCCCTCCCCACAAAGTCAGGTATAAGTAGGGGACGTCTCAGGAAGCGCCACCCCTGAAAGGAGCGTTATTGCTTCAGATGTGCTGACTTCCCGAATTCCCGAATTCTTGCCCGCCAGGCCCCGATCCCGCTCTGTCCCCCATGTCGCGGAAAGGACAGCTAAGTCCGAGAAGCTCGCAGGGAAATTTACCAGGCTGCTTCGCCTCACTCTCCTGGAAGACCTCGCCTGTGTTGATGCACGGGCTGGCTAAGACCTGGCCAATCCGCTAAGAAAGGAGGAACTTAAACTGCAGAACAAATTTAAAAATGACGTAAGATCAGTGCCTCAGAATACACAGAACCATGAATCTCACGGCAGAGCCAAATTATATATAACCTTCACAGTCATCTAGTTCAGGTCAGTTAATTATATACTTAGCTTAATCCTATGAGGCCTATCATTCTTAAAATAAAGATACAGGTCATTGATTATAGACGTTCATAGGTGTCTGAACAAGATCTGTTTGTTGTTGCGTTATAGTACCATACAAATTAAAATTCTGTAAATATAATCATAGTAAATGGCCAATGACGATCTATTTCAATTATGTTTCTGCCAGGTAATATATTCCTATATCTTGCTGATATAGAAGCTGCACTTTATTACTAAAGTATAAATTAAATAATTGATTTGGATTGCATCTGTTTTTTCTCTAACAAATAAAATGCTACACGGAATGTGTATTGAAACCCGATGTCCATTTGTTGCGGTTACCTATGGATGATACACGATCAGAGAAGATAAAAAAACCGAGATCTTTACCTCACTCTTAGCTGAAACTGTAAGATACCACTCGCAAGGAGTAGGACTGTATTGTGTCACATAAGCCTGCTGCACATTCTTCATATGATCTGAACAATAAGTTGTTCATCTTTTTTGTAGGTCTTTGTAAGTTTGTCTCAAGGAAAATTAGCTTGACGCAACAGCCAATCACGTGCGTTAGATTGCATCAGTCCCAGCCTCTCATTTGTAGCTGAACGTTCCCGTTTTCTTGCCGAAAAGTTTGACATCCATCCTTGGATCTGAAACGGCGAGCTTTCTCTCAGCTTTCACAGGGCTCGCAGATGCGGGCTTCGATTCCCCGTTCAAACGTTCACCTCGGACGACCCGTTACTTGTGCTGACTGTTTCATAGACCAACTAAAGCAAAATCTGAGCCATTTCTTCCCGTCCAGAACCTCGGAGGAGCAGAGTCTGACAGATGCAGCAGACTCATTGTGCGTGTCTGGAATTCTTCCTCTACAATGTATGATGTGACATTTAGTCGGCACAATAATGCGTTCCCTGTTTTACACCCAGCACAGCGTTCAAATGGATAAAAGCAATAACCAAGAACCATATTTATATTTTTTTCAAGCTAGTACAAAAAAATGCACTCAGCGGTATATAAGTACCTCTACCCTTGAGTGGGAGCATGACTCTCATTTTTTGTTTAATTTGGGGAAGGAGAAACATCCCAGGAGACTGGATGTTTTTAAGAACCTGTGATTAATGAAACATTAATCATGAATTCTGGAGGTGAACAGGAAATGTTGTCACTTTCTATTTAGACCATGCCGGCACAGAGGTAGCACTGCAGGCAGAGGATTTGTGGCAGAGAGGTGAAGCAGGATGGAGGGAGAGTTAGGGGAGGGTGGGGTGAATTTAAGCAGGAGTTAAAATTTGGGCGGTTGTGTATCCTTTTGCACCAACGTGGGTTCTCTAGATCTACTTGTGTGGTCACTTTTATTTGGTATGTGACACAGTGGGTTAGGACATTCAGAAGGTTGCTAGTTAAAAACCCACAGTTGACAGTGATGTCACCGTTGGGACCTTGAGCGAGGCCCTTAATCTCCAATTGCCCCGCAGACTGTCTGCCCCCACTTTCAATGGTACTGTATGCCGTTTTAAATAAATATATCTGATATTTGAACACATTGTGACGGTACTGTCTGTCACCTTGGGAGGGACGTTGGGCAGCAGCAGACAGGTGATGTAGAGAAGGTGAAGCCCCATCATAACATAACTCAGGAAGGTCGTGTAGCTGGCCATCTGAGCAAAGTGCCACGTAATAACTCCCGTAACACCTGCTGGGCGCACGACAACATAACAGAGGCACTCCGGAGCTCTGCGCCCTGCGACGACTGGCCTTTCAGCTGAAACACTGTTTATTTTATTAAGCTTGCTCAGACATGAAATGGACTGGGCTTTTAAGCGAAATATTGACCTCGTTCCTCCATTGAATACGGCACAGTTGTGCCTCTCTGAGCAGTGTGGTTGTCTGATTTTCCTGCATTTCAATACAGAGGCACATAAACAGAACATAACGCAACAATGGAAAGCAGTACAGTAGCGTTCAGGCATTTATTAAATAACACCTAGAAATTCCTATTTGGGAATTTCTTTAATATTTATGGTTTCACAGGTCCACAAATCATTTAGCCAATATTGTGGTCATTAGAGGCAGAAGCAGTATACCCTGTGTCAGTCTGAATCTCTCATACTTTGCTGTGCACTTGTGTGAATATGCAAAAAAAATAATTACAATAAGACAAATGGAGGTTTCTTACTGGTGGCCAAACTTTCTCTCTCTGCGGTTTGGGGAGGGGGTGGCTGAGGGAAGGGGTGGCACCAGCTGTGATGAAAACTTTCTGGTGATTCAACCATGCCGTTCTGCATACTGCATGTAAATTGTGAGGAGCTGGGGGTGGAGGCCGTTGTATTTCCCGTCAAATAGAGTGATGTTTCCATACGCGCACACACACACACACGCGCGCGCGCACGCACACACACACATACACGCACGCACACGCACACACACACACACACACATACACGCACGCACAAGCACACACACACACATACACGCACACGCACACACGCGCGAACACACACACATACACACACATACACGCACGCACACACACACACACACATACACGCACGCACACGCACACACACGCACACACACACACACACACACATACACACACACACGCACACACATGCGCGGACACACGCACATACACACACACGCACACACACACACACGCGCACGCGGACACACGCACATACACACACACACACGCAGACACCCAGAAAGCAGCTCATGTCCGTTGCAGAGTTTGCCCCTGGGCGACTCAAATCCACTGTTCAACAAAAAATAAAATAATGAAGATCCTGGTCTCGTTATGCCTCAAAATACACGCTTACAAGTGGACCCAGATGGAGTCAGTGAGGCCCGATTGGTGTCGCTAATTGTTAGAGACAAGCAGGGGATATGAATGAGATCGGGTCCCCTGTCCCCTGTCTTACACTCACCATGCCAGCCCCAAGGGGACTTGGGTAAAAATGAAGAGTTGGCCTAGCATGAAGGACCACTCCCACATCCTGCCCCCTTTTAAGAACCTGCTCAAGATCTTTCCGGCAGCAAAGAACCGGGACCTTCCCTTCAGTAGGAGAGACACGTGACCCCAAAACTCAATTAACTGTACCTTTTTTCAAATATTATTTTGGTAATACTAGCTGTATTTTGGGGGCAGTTGAGTGTTTGGTATGTATCAGCTGCTCGCCTCATTTTCCTGTCGCAAACGCTCGGTTTTTAAAACTGTTCATAATTAATAATCCCCTGATGAATGATGAATGAGCCTTGATCTGTTTTTTTTTTGCCATTGTTACAGTAGTTGCCCTTATGCATAAGTGTGTCCCATATAAACTATACTGGCAAAAGTATGATGACACCAGCTTCTCTAAGATCTCATTCGGGAACCAGGAGCATCGATACAAAACCGGTCGGTCCTTTCATGCTGTAATGGCCTTTTTTCTTCTGAGAAGGCTTTCCACTAGATGCTGGAACATTGATGATGGTATTGATGTTGGGGAATCGGGTCTCTTTCTGTGAGTTTCAGAGGCCGAACACTTCACAACTGAAGTTTCTCCCAAAAATCAGTTCACTTACAGTGCAATTGACCAGAGAAGCCCGGGGATTTTGCACTATTCTCTTCTGTACGGTCACATATTGTATTGCCAGTGTTGGTTACTGGATATCGCGTAGCTATTTACTTACTTGTACACCCGTGCCAGCAGTGTGTGTGGCTGAATCAGTTCTTCTTATTAATGAAGGTATATAGCAAAAATGGTTTACGATGGGGAAACCGCTTCCCGGATGTAGAGAATTCATGAATATGACCAAGCCATGATCGACCTACTACGTGGTTCCTTCAGCTGACGGTGCATATAACTCCAGACCCACTTGTTCTGGTTGCCGCCATTGTGCCGTCCTGTGTACCACAAGAAGAAGCAGCCAAGTCCGGTTTAATCGCCTGCTTTCACGGCCACCCTTCATTTGCACAACACAGGTGGCGATTCGTCCTCCTGAATCGATTCGCTTCAGCTCATCTGTAACCAGTCTCTGCGGAAAGTCTGCGTCCATCAAGCTTCTCGGCTCCTCACCTCCTCTGTCTATTGGAGGAGCCGTCGGCCTATTGGAATCTAGAAGCACGTGTGGCCACGCCCACCTCTCCCACACATACATGCAAGTACACAGGTACATCTCTATGGCCTTTTATTTCATAAGCAGAATTTATGGAGAGCAAAACATTTTAACTCCAAATGGCTCTTGCATTCGGGACAGATTGAGCAGCTGTAGGAGTATTAATACATTTTCCGTAGCTCAGCCAGTGGGGGGTGGTACCAAGCGGGGGGATCGGGGCACACTCTCACAGAGCTGGAAATCAGGGGAATCACAGACACGAGGCCACATGGGAGGACAGTTTGGCACTCCAGAAAAGAAGGGAAAGGGAACACTCGGAGATCAGACACGAACGCAACCATTCCTCACAGCAAAGGACTATTTAAATAATTTCGAATGTCAACAGACGACGAGCCGCAGCCGCCGGTATCTGATGGCCGTGGTGCAGGAGCGGACTCTCTCCTGACCTCTAGGGGCCATAACAGGGACATAAAGCTGCGGGCCGGCTCCGCCTCGGATGCAGGTCCATCACGGGGCACATGCTCAGGCACTCACTTACTCACACCAATCAAAGTCATGGTGGGTGGAAACCCACGCAAACTCCGCTCACTCCGTGGCAGAGCAGTACACACAGACACACGGACACAACCCCCTCCCACTGCGATGCCATCCACCCCCCCTCAGCTCCACGTAAACATGCTTATAATAACCTGTTGCGTAATAATGGAACTGCTGCCAAACGCAGGAACAGTTACGCAAATAATGGGCCCGTTTTATACCCTGTCCGGCTACAAAAATAAAGACACCAAGCTGTGGACTCGGAGCTTATGTCACCGGTGACAATGAACGATAACTAGAGAGCAATTTAATCGCATACATTCAACCAACGGGAAACCAGAGTGGGTGGCAGCATGTGTTTCGACAGCCAATCAGAGGGCAGGGTGTGTCTCACTATGAAAAGCCAGGGTTTGCTACAGGCCTGAACATTTTCATTAAAAAAGGGCAAAGCTCAAAATACCAACCCCATACTGAAATATCCTGATATGAAACAGGAGGTAATTATGGTAAAAGGCGGCTATTTTGCTTATATAGTTATTTCTAATCACAAAGGGACAGTGTTTCTCCTAGTCCTTGGGGAACCTCCGACAATCCACATTTTTTGAGCTCCCAACTCTTGTAATACGTATGCAGTGATTGGCCCTGATTGGCTGGGAGCTGAGAAGGAGGAGTGATGTGGACTAGCAGGGGGGTCCCTGAGGACTGGGTTGAGAAACGACGCTATAGATAGCCTTCCTACATATTCCAAGTCTTATCCACACTGTATGGGTTTAACTCTCGATGTATCATACCCTGGTCCCAGGCTGTCCCAGCTGGCACAGGGGCGTACCCTGGACAGGATGCCAGTCTGCTACAGGGCACATAAACATACACAGTCAGCCTCTACAGCCAGCTCACGGAAGCAAATTAGCCTGATGCCACATCTACAGACTGCGGGTGGTGAGTCTCGAACCCTCAACTCAGGCGTGACGAAACAACAGCAACAGCCACTGAGCCAGCCTATCCGACGGCCTATCCGATCCATAATTGTTTTTTCCTTCTGCATGCAAAACTCCGTGTGAACCCTAATACGCCCTAAATATAAAAAGGTGATATTTTTAGCTTGCTCCATATGTAATTCAGAGCTTTAATTTTGATTTTAATCAAGGACCCGGCAGCCTATTGGCTTGTCTGCAGTCCTTTGACTTTCAAATTAACTCCCCCAATATAAGAAAAGGTACACCCTGATTTCCTATTAACTTTAGCTAATGAATTGCATGTGCGAAGAACAGAAGCATTGCGTTTCCTCAGGACTCGGCAGTGCTCGCCCCGGCTCCCGTTAGCCTCCTGAGATGTGAGGAGGGTTTATGGGGACGGCGGCCATGTCATTTCGCGCTTCACGGAAGGACGCCTGCGTGGCTGCGTCAGGCTCCGTGCTTAAACCCGCCTGATTTAAGATGAGCGAAGGTAGTGCTTCTTGGGTTTTATGTGCCAAATCCATGTAGCGCAAAGTACAGTGATGCATGAGCAAAAGGGCGTAAAGGAACAATGCAAAGGATATTTTACTGTTTTGGGAAATTACGCTTAACCTGTGTCAATTACAGCCCTGATCTACCTCTGTTCTCCGCGCATCAGTAAGTATGAGCTAATGAGATTACCTTATACATTTAGACATTTAATTAAAGTTATATGGGTTTTCTCGCCAGCTTCTCCCCGGCATCTCACTCCACCAAGGCTTTCTGGAATGTTCCTGTCAGTTTTTAAACAGTGTGGCCGGATCGTTAGATGGTGTCCATGTTTTCTGCGGCCGCATGTTCTTCATGCCCCCTCTTGGGGCAGCAGAGAGGCTCAGGGATTTATTAAGGCAGGCACAAGGTCGCCTTCCAGCACATCAGCAGAGGGGGATCACAGATGACTGCTCTCCCACGTCATGAAGGTCTGTGGCTTTTGCACATGGGCTGGGAGATGGGGATTCGGTGGCCAAGTTGACCTCCGGAATTTGCATGCCTTCGACTCTCAGTCAATATGGCACAACCAGATAATCATCCAGAAGGGTCTCAATCTGTTAGCAACAAATATCTAGGGTCAAGTTAGATGGCAAGGTTGAGGTCCTATCCTCCTGCCACTGCACAAGTGTTACATAAGCCCCAGATGAATAAAAGGCACCTGATCCACAGGTTGGCTGAGATGGATAGTTCAGGTCCAGAAATTAAAAATGCAGACCAAGATTCTGTTTCAACCAAGCAGCTGAGTCCTCGACTCCTTATACTCAACTGGTCTCTTGGAAGAAAATTGTGTTCTGGATTTTAACTTTCTAGATCTGAAATATTCACCTCTGCAAACATGTGGAACCCCAAGCTTCTGTAGCAAAGGTTTCCAATAAAATAAAACAGCTTGTAGTCTCAGCAGTGTCTGACATCCCAACACTTCCTTAGAGATCTGGCATCAGATACCATTTATCAGGCTAAGGTCTTAAAGAGGGTCCTCCTTGTCAGAAAAGAAAGCAGAGAATAAATGGCTTCCTGTTGTGTGCGCCCCCCTCCCCCCATTAAAAGTGCTCAGATGGCACACAGCTCTGGTGATACATTAAGCTTCGGCAGACAGATGGGAAATCTTAAACAGGAGGTGAGCATCTACTAAATTCATTACGGCCCTGGTCCACGCTCTGCCTGCTCTCACTGTATACAGCTATGCCTTTTTTTTCTTCCCGACTCATCATGTTTTCCAATTCCCCCACTGGAATTTCTTTTGTTCTTTCCCCCTTATTTTTCTTTCCCTCCCTGATTTCATGCCATCTCCCAGCACACTGAAGGATCATGTGACTGACTTTTATACGGGCCTTTGGTGGCCTGTTTGCCATAAAGGACCCATGGAGCGTGTGTGTCAGTTAACTGCCCATAACCTGCTGCTCAAATAACACTATGAGCTTTGAGTGGGTCCCTTTCACTGAAGACCAGGACTCGGGTCGGGGGGGGGGGGGAGTCACGTTGGGTAAAGTGGTTTGCAGTTAGAATTTAATTATGTGGGATGTACATGCCACTGCTGATTAATCAATAGATGGGCTGCCAATGATCTCTGAGCACATGGACAGAGGATGACACTTACTCCATTAATTATGTGCAATTTATAATCAGAGGACAGTTTGAGGCTTGGAGGCATCAGTGGGGAACACTTAGGCCTTAAGATTATGTAAAAAATGGGTATTTGTAGTTTTCAGGGCCGTAGTTTTATTTATTTATCTGTTTGTTCATTTGTCTATTTTGACTAGATGGCAAAATTAAACTTGTGTGTAGCACATAACACAGCGCTGTTCTTCCATCCATCCATCTTATCCTAGTCGGGGTCGTGATGGGGCCTAGAGATGTTGATGAATAATGCAATGCATGAATTAAAGTCTCTGTTAACCTCAGGTGTAGCACCTTCTGGAGACAAATTGCAAGGGTCCTGGTGCTGAATCGTCTGGTGATGGCTTCAGACACGGTAAAAACCTGACATAAGTGAACGCACCCCTGCCTTACAGCTGACTTGGTACGCCCAACAATCAAATGGTCCCATTCCCACAGTACTATAGTACACCGCTCACCTCAATCCATCAACTGCCAGCTGAGTTTCATTAAATGTTAGCAAAACTCGGAGAGCCATAAACAGAAACCTTGCTGTGCTGTGCACTCCGGTAAGGGGTGATACTCATTCGCTTCATGCAATCTAATAATTACAGTTTTATGTACCTTTAGATCTCTGCCAATTAAACGGGAGGCGACTCTGCTCCCTTTGAGTGCGGGGAGCAGGTGAGTGAGCGATCAGATCAGCCGCCACGACTTCCGTATCATGTCTGCGTCCTGCTTGGACGGCGTTCATTGCACACGCACAGTGGCTGGATGTTAATTTGCAGGCAGGGGCCCCCATCACTTTCTGGACGAGGCAACTGATCTCAGCAAGGGGCTCTGCCATCAGCTTAATTAATACTGATCCCCCCCCTGGTCCCGTACGTCCAGACCGTATACCTTGAACTTGCCTCAAACAGCGGCGGCCAGATTGAATTTTGAATCCTGAATCAAATCGTAGACTTAATTTGCTCGTGTCCATGGTGACCAGTGAGGTCAAAGTGAGGAGGCGGGGGTTGGGGGAAGGGGGGAGTCACACCGGGACTCCTTCACACCGAGAAGGACCAGAAATGATCACATTGCTGACCCATTACATCCGATTACCGCGAAGAGGATGCCACTATTCCGAGGAAATGAAGTATTAAACGCATTAAAATTAATTTAATGCGGCCAAACCCAATGCATGCTAAATTCGATATTTCAATTTAAGTTTTGGCTGGCCATCAAGCCGGGCGTGCCAAGGTTTTTTTTTTTCTTTTTCCGCACAAGTGCAAAGATGGGAGCAAAGATGAAGATGGAGAAGTCTTAAATGTCAAAAAATGAGAGCAGTGAGGCGAGTATTGATTCCCTTTTTGGGCCAAGGGTACCGCGCGCGTCGAGTAATACTGAAGATTAAAGCAGATGGGAGTTCTTTTCAGCGGTCCACTGCTATTGATTCACCAAATACTAATTAGTGGGAAAGTCTTGATTCATGATTTCATATAAGCAGATCCTTAGGAATGGATTAGCACAGGATGAAGTAAGACGGCTACATGTGAAACAAATAAATCTGCAACTTATCCATCTTCCATTTATGATTCCAGTACACGGCAGTGGTGATCTATGAATAAATACTCATATAAATACTATGCATCGAGTAAAAGATGCACACCCGCAGTTGCTGTCCTCGCCGGTCTGCCTTTTGAAGGTTTGACAGTTCGACTTAGGTGGGCGTGGCCATCGCTGAGGTGGTCTGAATGACAGATCAATGACAGATATGATGTCGCGATCACCCTGCAATCTGAGCCCTTATAGTAGATAGCTTGAGCAAGTGTTTTAGCTGGCTGGAGCACCTACTCAGCAGCTGCTACTCCGGAGGTTTGTGTATGAGTAGTCGTCTATAACCCTATTTGAGGTCTTTTTTTTTTTTAAATCCCCTTATCTTGGTTAAAAGGAGCTGAGGCTTCATTCTGAAACTGCTGCCAGCAGCGTACGGCTCCGTGTCGTGTCAAACTTTCATTCCGGCGTGAGAATTTCTGCTGCTCTCGACGCCGCCGTTCGAGCGACGCGAGCGGCATTTTCAGATTCTAATAATGCCAATCGCCACATCATTTGTTTTCTGGAGCCTCCGGTAGAACATAAGAATTCCGTATCCGGGGGCTTCGGGGAGGAACCGTGATTCGCGGCAACGAGAGAAGCGATTCTCTGCGACAAGGGGGCTGATTCACGGCACAAGAGGGCTGATTTGCGTCTAAAGGCACGGCTGCTGAGGGCGGGTTGAGGCGGAGATGTCTCGCTTTAGAACTCCGAGTGATGAATGCAGGGGTAACGAGTCAGTTGCCTGCTACTCAAAAAAACGAAATGCTGTGCATCTCATGCGAAGCTCAGGCACAATCCTCTGAAATCAAATTGCCAAAGAGACGCGGGTCTCAGGTTATCTGGATCTCTGCATCCTGTATCACTTTCAGTAACAAAATTGCTGATATGTATACTTTTTTAAAATAAAAAATAAGCTCCTTATGATACCTTCTCGATAGCATCAGGAGCCATTAGCCAGAGATCCAGAGAGTTAATTTGCGTCTGATGGGAATGTCGGCTTTTAAGGCCCGCTGCGGGGTACCAGAGTTGATTTTTTTTTCCCGTTTCCTGGGGATGGGAACAGATCTTCCAACCTACCCGTCGGAACACGTAAAAGACTTATCTGAACAGGTTATCCCTCTGAGGCCGACTACTTTCAAGGTGGGGTACTGGGGGATGGTCATGAGTTCAGGTTCGAAGGTTGGAGTCCAGGTGGTGAGCAATGGAAGGAATCTTCCGTGTGTAACATTTTACAACTTAACCTACTCAAATGATAGTTCAAGGTGGATTATAGCACATTATTATAAGGAAGACACTGATTTTCAATTTAAATGTAAATCAGGCCCCCTTCTTTTCGATTATTACAACGGCATGGAACTTCCGGGGAAATGTAATGGGCCACAAACTTTGAGAGATTCCCTCAAAATTAAGAAGTGTCTCCAAAAGGCTGCAAAAGGGAGCAAACGTAACACATTCAGCCGCGGCATTTCGGAATGAGGGGGACAATTAAATTCAGGCATAATGAGGCAGCGTGATGCGTCTCCGTTAAATAAAGCTTCGGAAATACCTAATTACAGTATCCATTTATGTGCACAGGCATTTAAAATATGTTGATGAATATATTGATATCTGACATTTTCATTTCCTACTGAAGCTTTTAAGAGGCTATTCAGAGGTAAAACGGCCATAAAGGGACACAAACCTGCAGCTATAATACAGCCCTATTTTTTAAACTACTATCTGCCGCTTAAATATTGAAATATTTTTTTTATTGTTTTCACTCATCTGAGCCTTAGGAAAGCCTTGGTAATCTTTCTGGTGTGATGCATGGCAGTCCCCCCCCCCACATTAAAGTGTCGAACTGTAAAGACATTTATTTTTTTTTCCTTTTTCCTTTTTCCGCTGCTGTACATCCACCCACAGCACTGAGGATCCGTTTAACAGTCTTAAGACCGGCCAGAGCTTAGCGTTGCCGGTCATCCGGCGGAGTTGAAAAGGCGGCGCTTACGGCTTGGCCTCTGCTCCCCTCTGAAAACGGCACCGGTGAAATACGGGGAGTTCGGAGTGCAGGGGAGGGCATCGGCGGGCGGCACCGGTGTCACCCGGGTGGCATCGCCGGAGGGGGGGTGGCAGTCAGACCGCACGGTATTTTTTTGCCGGCTTTTTTATCGTCTCTGGCTGATTGGATTTGTGTGGGCGCAGACGCTGACGCCGACTGCTGGACCGGTGGCGTGGCGAAGGAAGCTTATCTGGCCCGGACGCGGCGGCGCCTGCGACTACACCCGCCGCATTCGCCGTGGCAGGGGAGAGAGCTCGGCCAGGGCTCGTCGAGGGCCCACGCTGACAGGCTGAGGAGGGGGGAAAAAAAATAAAAACTTTCCACGGGCATCTGGGAGGGGAATGAAATAAAAGGCGGAATGAAATGTCAGCGAAGTCTCACGTCCGCGCGGGTTTCGAGACGCGGTGTTTACGCTTAGGTGAGAGGCGGCGGCACAGAGAGCGAGGCCCCTATCTGCGAGGAGCATCGCCATGGCGACACAATAGCGGGATAAAACGCGCTTGATCTGTGGCTGCTGTCTCGTCTCTGTTAGCCCCCCCTCCCGGCAACAGAGTACAAGAAAGTCAGAACATCAGAGGGGAAGCAAGCAACACAGCAGTGTCCGAAATGTCATCAGGGCAAGGGATTTTTTTTTGCTTTCTTTTTTTTTTTAACCACACGCAAAGGCTGACCAGATACAGCTTGAAAGGGCAGATGATGCGTGTGGGGGAGGGATAGGGTGTTCGGGGGGGTATTAGGGCACTTTCTTCGGTTTCCTTCGTTCTGTTTGGAAAGCGTTACGTTTTTTTTCCTAATATTGCACGGAAAACCGCTTATATTTCTTGGAGGAATGAAACGCGGGGACCGCCCCATCCGTCGGGACAGGGATCCCGAACCCCTTCGGCCCCGCGGTAATTCCCGCGCCATCCGGAGATGTTTTAATGACCTGTCTGGTCCCCCTACAGCCGCCGGGGACCTGCTTATTAACAGCGGGCAGAACGGCGAGGCTAATTGAAGTGTCACTCATTGCGGGGGGAGTCGCGCTCCCGTCGCCCGTCGCCCGGGAGGGGGAATCGCCGGCGTGAGCTCGCGGTCGGCCGATCTCACGCTCCTCAAGTTGCCGAGATGGTTGCAGATTATGTTCGGCAGATGCTCAGCTATGAAAACGAAAAGAGCGTAATAGGAACTCCCAGATAAGGACAATGATAGAGAGCGAGGATGAGAGGGGGGGAAGTAAAGACATTGCATTTAGAAGATTATAATGGTCTGAGAAATAAAAAAAAAAAAACAGCACATTATGCAATTTGTACAGAATCTGCAGACATAAGAAACTGATCTCTTCAATGGCCGATGGAATGCTTTCACTGCTTTTCTTGCCGTGTAGATGTTTTTCAGTCGGAGGGAGGCTTTCTTTTTTCTTTAATCAAATAAAGGCTGCATTGCGTTAGCAATAACAATGACCTGTTTACGGACGGAGCCATCAGACAAATATGCAGTTGAAGGTCACGCAGGCGGGGGCGACTGACAGAGGTCTCAGCAATCTAAAGCAAATTTGACACGGCACATTTTCAAATATTCTTTGGAGTAAAATACACAAAAAATAACACTGGCAAATTTCTAGTGCATTACACTGAAATAGTTTTTGTTTATTTTTGATGTTTTTTTTTCTTTTTGATCTCAGATTCACTCGCAGAGAGCTCCTCTACAGCGCTGCTTTAAAGCTAGCTAATGAAATCAGTCCCATATTCTTACAGCCATCTGACACCAGCGAAAGCGGCATCTGCGAGTGTAATCACGCTGTTCTTGCCGTTTATTGCATTTCCAGGGTCAGCAGTGTGCGGCGACTTAGGCCCTTGTAACCTGTCATTTGCCCCGTCTCCCCTTGCTTGGACAGGTACTGATGAGGTCTTCTATCTGAGGGCAGCCTCTCACCGCTGACCATTAATCAGACGCGTCCCCGAGCAGCCCAGCCCCAGCCCCGGGCCCAGCCCCATGAAGCTCCTACAGGGTGACCCAGATGAAACACCCATTAACCCGACGAGCCCCATAATCCCTACGGGTTACCGGGGGCAGCCGCTGCGAGTAACGTGCATCTTTGTTGGCGAGCGCTTCATACATTAGGCCACGCCCACAACAAAACAGACCAGTCAGGATTGATTTCAAAGTATCGGTCAGAGCTGTAGTTTTAGTCATGTTCATTGTGCCACATATCGTCCTGGAAGGGACAATTTTTTCAAAGTTCATTTTATTTCACTTTAAGATAAGGTAAGATAACACGAGAGAGAAGTTGAACCTGGGTAAAACCTGTGTGCATGTAGCAGCAGGAACACACTCAAACAAACATATACAGGTCGTCGTCCACTTACGACCAATTTACGACCGATCGACTTTACGACCACGATCGCAGCTCGTATGTCTGGCAGCGGAAATGTTGCCCAGCTGGACGTACGACAGTTTGCGCGCCAGTTCCCGCCGGCACTACCATTCCGGCATGCTAAGCCGCTAACTGTTATCCCAGTAACGGTATAATTATAATGAACCAAGAAAATCATGGCGTATAACAATAATGAACAGAGAAACGTATGATGTATAACAATACATAATGAACAAAGAAAATTATAACTTTTTATAGATTTTTCTAACAATACATTACTGTACTGTAGGCTGTACATACGCGACTTACGACCAAATCGTGTCACGACCAGTCAGCCGTAACCAATCATGGTCGTATGTTGACGATAAGCTGCAGTGTAAAACAAGACAAAGTGAAAAGACAGTATTTATAGTGTATAGGAATAAACATTTTTTATAAATAAAAAGACATAGAAACTTTTTAAAATAAACAGTTTTAAGTACACCATACAAACGAACAAACAGAATATGCAAGAAATAGTTTTAATAAGCGCATTAACTAAAGCACAATTAAAAAATTCTTAGCGATTTGGAGTAATGTGTAACTGGAGATGCAAAGAAATGTAAAATACAACTAAAATCATCACACAAAAGCACCTAAACTATTCACTAGAGGATTTTGCTGTTACCGTGACATAAATAATATCCTGGATATTGCCTGTTTGAAACAAGGAATAGCATAGTAGCCATTTTTATAGAAAAAAAAAACACATTTTAATTCTGCTCGACAACTTCAGGGTAATTATGCAGACGGTCCCTAACAGGATTGCTCACACCTGACTCAGGAGGGAGCATTGTCCTTCATACAAGAAAGGGAGCTCTCTCTTTGAAAAGGAGATTAACATAAAAACCAACCAAAATAATAACCAGAGCTTCTCCACACAACATAAGAAAGAAAGACTGAAGGCAGGAAGTGTTTTCTTTAAAGCAATGTGCCATATACCTGTATTTTTAGCATAAGCAACTAGGTAGTGGAAAAGTAGAATAGCCATTAGCACTTGTATGTTTGACCAGGGAAGTTGGAGTTTTTGTAGAATTGCTAATTTCTTTCTGCTGAGAGAAGTATGTTGCATTAAAAATAGCATAGACTTCCGCAATTAGAATGGTAAGGCTGTTAGCAGTGGTAGAGAGTAAACAGTGCTAAGGTCAGAATGGCCTGGACAGGTGAATAGTGACCTTTAACTAGCCACCAACGTGTTGTGGTCACTGAGGACAGTGTCCTGTTCAACCTATTAGGCACATAGACGGCCATCTAGGGTGCATCTTTTGAGTAGGTGCCGACCTAGCAAACCAATTTCACTTCATCTCAGACAGGGGGCTGTGTTGGGGAACGTTGTCTAAGACAAAAATGGCCGAGCTCCTTATGGTTTGGGAGCTGACGGAGTCCAAAATGGTCAGGTTAAACTGCGTTGTCTTTAGGACATGCATATGTGAAGATTAAATCTGCCCATCAGACCTTTCCAACGTATGAAAGTCATCATCCCCACTGGAGGCACAATGCTGTTAACCTCTGAGGCATTAGTCACAAAGAGTGTGTCATCTCTCCTCATCTTGAATATTTCATAGGTCCTTTGTGGTACAGTAATAGCACGAATGCCCTGCTCTGTCCCGATTGACCTATGCAGATCTATACGCTCCCCCAGATGCAGATCGGTTAGTCGAAAATTACATTCTGAATATTACTATTCGCTTAACTTCGCTTAGCATTACGCAGATTGTTGAAAACCGCCCTTTCAAGAAACCAAGCAGCTGTGTTCGTGTTTACCTTATTGAAATGACAAAATGTGCATAAATTGTAAATAATAAAATAAATCGCAATAAAATAGTAATAAATAAAAATAAATATAGAATGTCATTGGATAATCTATATACTCTTTATTATTAAGATAAGGATTTAGAATCAAATTAATGGTTAGTCTTAAAGACTAGTTTTAATGCATATTATTCACTGTAAGTATATTGAATAAATAAAGAAAAAATGTTCATTCGTCATTCTCATCGCTGAAAATTCAAATTAGCAAAGACATTTTAGCCACTGAAAGTAGCATCGGTAATGTACTAACGGTAACTGTAGTCCTAACCACGATGGTGTCGAGAGTCTACGTCTTGATTTCTGTGCAAGAAAGTCATCAGCAAACTGATGTGATTCCAACTGTCCGATGACTTCATCCTCAATTGCCAAAAAAGCAAGTTGTAGGAAAAGCACCTGCTCACGATCGCTGGCGGCGCATTCTTCTGCTGCGTTTAATAAAGTAAAGAGGAAGCTACTCTGCATAAAACAGATACTTAGCCTCCCAACTTGTCGTTTTTTCGGAGTAATTCTAACGTGCGAGACCGTGAGGGGTTGAAGCTCAGAATGTTCGCGTTGTTGATACCAGGAATAACGTCTTTAACTTAACTGTTTTATGTGCGATCATCAACATTTTGGGAAGTGCACATAAATGGGAGGATACAGGAAAGACTGATTCGGAATTGTTATAGGAAAAATGTGGATAAAACACCATATTCATGGCAGGTAAGATAAATGTTAACTTGGCGTTGTGAGCACTGGGATTGCAAGTAAGCAGTGGCGGAGTAAGTTAAAATAAGTGATCCTGAACGGAAATTAAAACAGTAGCTGGCATTCTGATTTCTCCAGTGAAAGATTACGTATAAAAATCGCTGCGCTCAAACAGGGGCCCGTCGCTGCAGGTGCATTGCGCCGATTGTACCTGTGTTAAAAGTAGCCCTGGCAATAAAGCAGGTTCATTTCCATTCAGTCATTTCCCAAGTGAGCCAAAGGCCTGTTTCGGGAAGCAGAGGGGCAGGAGACAGGGTAATTCCTGAGTGAGGGACTCGTCCGTTGTCAGGCACTCAGATGCAATAACACGCCGAAAGTGAGTCAGAGGCCCCGGTTCTCCTGAATAACAGCACAAACCCCAATAGCTGGAGATAGAGGTATGTACAAACAAGCACGAAGAGGGCCAAATTCAAACCCAGAACCCTGTCAGTATCAGGGCACAATGTTACCCAGCAAGCAAATTAACATTATACAGATCAAAGGGAAAAAAGCAACTGCATCCATTGCAACTTAAATAAATTTACTGTTAAACAACCATCTCTTACTAATTCTGTTTTGAGGAGAATCGTTTTATGTGTTTCCATAGTCCGTGTCTTTATAGAAAATGCAAATACTGTATGCTAATGTACTATATTAGTTGCAAGACTAACATAAAACAGTCTTAAAAGGCTTGCTTTGGCTGCTGTTCAACAAATGGGGCCTTTTGAAGCAGTGATTCCTTTATAATATAGGTGGTCTTAAAAAAAAGAATGAAACGCAATCAATGGCCAGTTTATTAGGCACACCTGCTTGCTCTTGCAAACAGCCAATCACGGGGCTGCATTCAGCACACAGACAGGGTCACAAGGTTCACGTACTGTTTCATTACAGTGACTTGGCATCAGGCGTGTTGCTTCTGACGTCTCAGAAACAGCCACCTGCCTGGGATTTTGACACAGTTGGCCTACAGAGTTTACAGAGGATAGTATGAGGGAAAAAAAAAAAAACATCCACTCATTGTGAATTTCTGTGCCCAAAAATAGTTTGCTAATGAAAGTGTTTAGAGAAAAAATGGTCTTACTTTTAGAAGCTAACTGGAAATGAGAAAGCAACAGTTCAGTAGAACAACAGTGTGCAGACTGGCTTCACTGAAAAGGCAACTCATCTAACCTCAAACCAGTTCTGGAGGGAAAAGTGGGTCCTACCCTGTCCTAGCCAGATGTACCTAAAAAAAAAGTGGCCATTGAGTGTACATTAATAAATTATTAGGTCATTTAAACATGCGATGGACAGAGACCTACTTGTACTGTTGCACATTTATTGCAAGTAAGGTTTAGCCTAAAGGCTATCAAGAAATATTCACATTTTGCATTGCATTATATGCAGTAATCACCAGCAGACACCAGTGACAGTCATTAAATCCAGTGTAGAGCTCTTTGTTTAAGCTTGTTAAGTACGATGCAGAAAGCAAAATGTAAATGAGACTCATTTAACCCCAGAAGTCAGAAAAGGAAATTAATAAAGACGTTTTTTTTTTAGAAATAGCAAACCACTAATTTGTTGTTGAAAATGTGGTGGAAAATATTTTTAAAGCCAGACAAAAATCATTGCATACTGTTACAATTGCGGTCTGATCTAATTGTCTAGATAAGTGTGCTACATACGACTGACACCAGTCATAGGTTAATATTTTAACGAAACATACTGTACCACAAGGTGGATTTATCAAAGCCTCAGTACTCCCAACGCCAAATTTAATTAATTAATGAGTTGCATTGTTGCTAAATTATGACTTCACAGTACGTCAAACATGTGATTCACGCAATCTAATTATCCCAGCTTTGAGTCGAGAAAAGTCAAACTTACCACAACAAATGACATGTCAAATATTATTATGAAGACTGGTGAAAAGTCAAATGTTATTCTGCCGTCCACGTATGTTGGGACTCTGTGTTGAACACAAATAAAACCAGAATACAATGCTTTGCCAATAATATAAACCCATATTTAATTGAAGATGGAAAAAAGATCACAGGTCGATATATACAGACCGTGGAGCAAAATTAGCTGCCATACTTGCAATGTCTTTTTCAGAGAAGACGTTGTATATTTCAGCAAGACAGTGCCAAACCGCATTCTGTGCTTATTACAACAGCATGGCTCCGCAGTAGGAGAGTCTGGGTGCTACACTGACCTGTCTGCAGTCCAGACCTGTCACCCCACTGAAGACATTTGGCACATCATGAAATGAAAAATATGACAAAGGGGACCCTAAACTGTGGAGTAGCTGAAAAACTATATCAGGCAGGAATGGGACATTTCACTTTCAAAACTCCACAGTTACCAAACGTTTACAGAGTGCTGTTGAAAGAAGAGGTGATGCAAGATGGTGGTAAACATGCCCGCTCCTAACTTTTCTTAAATGTGTCGTTGGCATCAAATTCAAATTGAGCATATATATGTCATAAAAAAATTAAAATTCTCAGTTCCAACATTTGATATGTTGTCTTTGTTCTATTTTTAATTAATCATGGGTTTATATGATTTGTGAATCATTGCTTTCTGCTTTTACTTATATTTCCAACTCCCTGTACATATATATACTGTTTATGTTCAGTGTATAGGCTGTTGTTGGATGTTTTCCTTTTGCTAAGTAATTTATATTGTGCTTTCATCTTGGCTGTATGTTTCAGCTGGCTGTTCTGTTCCACTCCATTAGATTAAATTTTGTTACCCTGACGTAACTGGAATGTTTGAAAAAGACACATTTTTCAAGAGTACGTGTCTGAAGGTGAACCGTGCGCGACTGGGGAGGGCTTACGGGTAGAGGCGAGGCGTTCATCTGTGGCTTACTGACTTCTCCACTTTGCATTTTCAATTGGGACCAGTGGCAAAATTGCCCTTAACGGAATATTAATGTATGCTAATGGTGCACTGAATCAGCATAATTCACGGTAGTTTTCTTTGATGTCAAACGGCACAAACATCAGCGGTTTTTTGGCTCTAATTTCATGTGTTTTCACAGAAAGACCCAAAAATGTTAATGCATCATATTTATTTGTATATTTATTTTTAAACATCTATGTACTGTATCTATCTATCTATCCATCCATCCATCCATCCATCCATCCATCCATGCCTGCCTGTGCATTTGGAGAAATGCATTATAATCGATCAGTTCCCTTTTCTCACTCCGGCATGTGATGTTTTGCTTTCATTTTGATACAGTCTATGATATAGTATCTGACTATATGCAGAGGACCTGGATTAAAGCCTCATACATCATGTATCATGTGTTACTGCAAGTCAGCCTGAAGTGTATTACATAGGGCCATAGAAGCAAAGCCTAAAGGATGAGAAAAGGCAGAGCAGGAAACTTAGCCTGTTGGCGTGGGTGGCATGGTGGTGCGGTGGTTAGCACTGTGGCGTGGGTGGCATGGTGGTGCGGTGGTCAGCACTGTGGCGTGGGTGGCATGGTGGTGCGGTGGTTAGCACTGTGGCGTGGGTGGCATGGTGGTGCAGTGGTCAGCACTGTGGCCACACATCTCTGAGATCTGGGTTCAAGTCTCCGCCTGGGTTGCATGTGTGTGGAGTTTGCATGTTCTCCCCGTATCTTTGTGGGGGTTCCTCCAGGTACTCTGGTTTCCAAAGACATGCTGCAGCTGATTGGAGTTCCTAAATTGCCCATAGGTGTGCCTCTGTGAGCAGTTGGTGTGTGAATATGCCCTGCAATGGGTTGGCCTCCCATCCAGGGCTGTTCCTTGCCTCGTGCCCATTGCTTCCAGGATAGGCTCCAGACCCCCCGCGACCCAGGAGGATAAGCAGGTCGGACAATGGATGGATGGATAATAATAATAATAATAATAATAATAATAATAATAATAGTGTATTATTATTAGTATTAGACACATTTGACCAATTATGGTCTGTAGGCTAAATCTTCCTTTCATACTTAGCATACCCAGCTTCTGCTTCTGTATGTCAAATCCCTATGTTAAACAATTCAGACACAATGCGAATAAGAGTCCTTTGCTGTTCCCACGCGGGCAGACCCACCAGAATCCATGGGAGTGGAGTCTTATCCAAACTGCGACTCTTTTCACTTTGAGAAAGGGCTTTTGCAGCGGCCTGAAAGCCAGGGGAACCTCCCTCCCAGGAACTTTGCTTTAAGACCCAGCACTCTAAGTGGTTCCCACAAGTCTGACGCGCCACTCCGGGCTTCTGGATTTTTCCTTTTGTGATTAAATGAGATGACAGTCCTGCAGTTTTACATAAGCCACAGATGACTTGGCAACAAAAATTCTTCCCGTGTGAGGCGAGAGCTGGCGATCCGGACATCTTCTAAGGCTTTACGTTCACATCTCTTATATCGGAAATTAGATCTTTTGTGCCTCACACCCAGTGATTTTAAAATGTTGTTTATTCATTTTAAACTTCAGCTCTTTGGTTTTACAAAAAAAAAATTGAATTCCAGATGCTGTTCCACCCCCATGGCTGTTGTGAATGTGTGGAAGGCAGCTGGCAGGGTGGGGTACACTTATTCTTTGCGCTAGATTCCCCCCCCCCCCCGAGCACTGCTTCTGGCCCGGCGATGTTCCCCAGATGGACTGAGACTGAAAGTTCCAGGTGGAATAAACTGACTTGCTGCTTCATGCTACCTTCAACAACATCATTGCTGCCTGTCATCTTCTTGGGGGCGGGGGGGGGGGCTCAGCAAGCGGGAAAAGAACTTTGCCACTTCTTTTCATGGTGGTGGGGGGGCGTGTGTAATTACACCCAAATGAGACCAAATGATCCTGACACCTTGCAAGGGTCTTGAATCGTCCCATCTGGTGATTAGGATTAAATGCTGTGTTATGCATTGGTCACAGAGGCCATTCCCAGGTGCAGTGGCTGTGTCATGAACCAAAACGAAGATAAGCTCCATTTAAACTGGGGTACCTTAAATACCACAACTTATCAAGCTAAGCAAGAAATCCTGCTTCATGATAAAGGCCCCCTGCAATGTGGCCGCTGCTTCTGGGATACATTCCAGACCCCTGTCACCCTGCATAGGACAAGCAGCTATAGAACATTTATGCGCAGATTATTATATTAATAATGATAATAAAATGATTAAGAAGAATTCATGTGTATATATGAAGTTTGCAGGTTCTTTTTGTGTTGTGCGCAGGTTTCCTCCCGCCATTCCAGTTTCCTCCCACAGTGCAGAAATGTGTAAATATGCACAGTATGTTAGCTCTGTGATTGACTCTCCAGAGCAGCTACTATTTAGCATCTAGCTTCATCGCCCATTTTTTCTTTATTGATGCTTGATTTGTTGTGGGTAAAGTTCGAAAGGTCACCTTGGAGCTCTCCTTAATTAATTAAATCAGTGGGCAAGGCCAGCATGTTACAGAGCACCTTGATATGAAGGCATGAGGAAAGGCTGCATAAAGGTGATTTATGGGTAAATACTCCATGAGGCTGCTCCCGCGATTCTGTCGCCTCTGAAACAAGACTAACCCACAAAGACCTTCTGTCTCAATGTTCCCTGAGTTACAGACAAACACATATTTCAAGCATTTTAAGTTAACAGTAACATGTGTCATAAAAAGGCATTGCACTGAATATAGCAATGCTATCATTTTAATGCTTTTTTCAGCTAGATACGGCAGTAAAATGTAGTATTTCCTTAATGAATGAAGGGGTCTGCATATCTTGTTATTGTGAAGATCTTAAACCCTTTCTGCATGATTTTCGTTATTTCAAAATTATCAATGTAACCCCACAAGTGCAGTGCTTCTTGCTATTGATATCCGATATTGAAGATAAATAGTACTATTTTGCATGGCTGAGAATGCATGTTCTCACCTTTGAGTCCCCTTGAAGTGTCGTCAAGTGAGCAGTCATTTTATTAAGCAGTGCTTAAGTGGAATTTGTTTCAGAATCATGCCCTAACACACTGACAGCACTGGAAAACACACTGTCCTGTGTTCCCATCAGTTAAAGAACATAAGCTCTCAACCAAAATAAAATGTGTAAAAGCTACGTATCTAAATTTACTTCATTAGTTCTTTTCTTCTTCTTTAATCCCACAGTTGAGCTGAAACACAAAATTAAAACTAGTATCCTCAACAAGAACAAAAAAATAACATAAATTTCCATTAAACACGGATTCTTGCCAGATCGTACAGTCTATCTGAAATCCACAGTAATATAAGCATTGATGGTCAGAATCCACATATACCCAAGGCTGTGGATTACAGTCGATAATTAAACCTTCTAGCTGTAAAACTACAACAAACAAACAAACTATACATTCTCCTATTTCCCCAGTATTTGGATGCATGGTCCTCTTCTGCTTTCTGTTTGTGGGCAATTCCATTCCAGGCCAAAAAAAAAATTCTAATCATCACATCTCCATCTTCGCAGCTTGTCGTGATTTCTAACATCATGCCTGTGCTGATTTCACAAAGCCCTTTCAAGAAGAACATTAATCCATCCAATCCTCTCCATCCTTCCGAGCACAGGGCATGAATAAAGCCATAGTCTGGATAGGCTGCCAATGTTTTTTGAGGGAAACACACGCACGCAGCTGCAAAGAGCTTTCAGAGTTAATGGTTGGCTTGAATATCATGTCTTTGGATTGTGGGGGGAACATGAAGGACTGGAGTTAAGCCTCAAAAACTCACGTAGTGGGGCCTTGAACCGAGTCACACATGTTACAGACAGAACCCAGGAATCCATAAATAATCTGCTGCAGTGTGCTGACCGCATGAGGTCACCTTGTGTGCGAGCACAAGAGCCGGACCTTACAGTCCCATGTCTCCGCAATTATCCCGTAAAAGCGAGTAACGGAGTAAACGTACCTGAAAGCTGAACGCGACTCTGAATCTGACTGCCACCTTCCTCACAGACTGATGCAGCCCACATTAGTTATGGAGTCAGACAGAGTCAGAGTCAGCAGTAATGCTCCAGTGCTGTACCATAATGCTCTGAAACACCGCTCTTTCCCACCACTGCTTATGTAGTATTGATTGTAGGTAGTGTAGGGTTTTAAACGTTGTGGAGGAGAACACCAGGCGTCGAGCCAGGAGAAGAACGGTCTGGCTTTTGCCCTCAAGGTCTGCGGCGCCCGTCTATAGAGCCCGCTGTGCCCCCCGTCCGATCAAAAACGGAGCCCGGGCATCCTCAGCATCACTGCTCAGCCTTCCCCGAGCGCGATCTCCCGCCTCTCTTCTCTGAGCTCAAGCATGCCGTCTGAAGCTCGGAAAGGCTGGTAGCGGCAGACCGGGGGCGGCAGCGGGATTAGGGAGGAGCTGGAGAGCGAAGGCTGACGAACCCCCCCCCCCTCTGGTGGAGGAAACCAGTGAGCGAGTTAGAGAGAGGGAGAGAGAGAGAGAGGAGGAGGAGAGAGAAGGAGGGGAGAGCGCAAGGGGACGGCCGATGCTCCAATATTGAGAATGGAGCAGTGGTGAGGCGCACACACAGACAGAGAGGAAGAGAGAGCTTGCATCAACAGGAGGAGTCGAGAGGAGAGATTGGGCCGGTAACTGAGAGGGACAAAAAAAGTGCTTTAGACTGCGGGAGAAGAGAAAAGTAAGACAGGAGCAGGGAGAGGGAAGCAGCAGCGGCCGTATTACCCAGGAGGCACCAGCTAATCCAGAACTGTCATTTCAAAAGAGGCAGACTTCCAGAGGCAATCCCACCCCCCCGTAAAGAGAAGACTTCCTCTGTCACCTCCTCCCGGGCCATGGCCCCTTGGCTTTTTTTGTTCTTCTGCTTTGTGGGACATGGTAAGTGAACGGGG
>JABFDZ020000103.1:220843-234274 GCA_019775955.2 Pollimyrus isidori
CCCCCCCCCCCCGGCCCCCCCCCCCCCCCCCCCCCCCCCCCCCCCCCCCCCCCCCCCCCCCCCCCCCCCCCCCCCCCGCCGCCGGCAGGGGCAGCAGGATCCCAGAGCGATGCTTGAGGGGACACAGAGCTTTGTGTGTGGGGGGAAGGGGTGGGGGGGCTAATAGCACCAGGGGAAAAGGAGGCAGTGCAAAAGCAAGGATGAGCAGTGGGGGCTTGTCAGGGGGTCTGGAAGCTCCGCTCAGAGGAAATAGTTGGCATCCTGCTGGGGGGGTTTCTGGCTGCCCCCAAGTGTAAACACGACAACAGGACCAAGGAGGTATAACATGGGTAAACAAGTTTGTTTGTCTGCTTTAATTCTGCCAGGAATTCCGAACCTTCTTCTGCTTGCGCCTTTAGTTCTCCAGTTTGAGTTCTATGCGACAAAGAGGGATGTACAAGGCACAGCTTTTACAGTGCAGTTTCGACAGGGCATGATTTATGCCATCGTCACCCTGCGGTGTGACTTACGACGAAGATCTGCTGTTAGTTGGCGTCGAGGTGCCGACCCCCTGAGGCCAGACAGTGGTCCTGTCCAAAGTGCTGTCCTTCCAGTGACCATCGTTTGTGCCCGGCTCGTTCTGCAGCTGTGCAAGCAGGGCCCGTCGCCAGCCAGGCCCGCGGGTCTGTACCCCACAGGTCCAGCTGACCCCTTTTTCACACTGGCTACCAATGAAATGCACTCGTGGCATATGGAGACGCGCGGAAGCCAAAGGGGAGTACAGTGGATCCAAACTCATCCCATTGGCCTGCTGCCGACCAGCCGCTCCCGTGGCATCTGCTGCCCCAGACGGAGCCATGCTGGCAAAGCGGACCGCCGCGTGGGTGGCCGAAAGTACCCCAGCGCAGGTAGCGCTCGGGGGGTGGGGAGCTAGCGTCTGCTCTTTTACCAGGAAATCGTCAAGTTTTTTTGGCACTCGCTGAAATAAGTATGATGCTTACAAGTGGCGGACTTTACTGCTGACAATACACTGAAGCCTTGAGTAGGGGCAAATTGGATTTTAAGTTATTAAAGTGTATGTTTTTGAATCCATATATTTAGGTTGCTTATGCAAATAAATGGAACATTTCTTGTGCAGATCTCATTGCCAGGGGGCACGCATTAGATTTCCAGTCGGTTCAAGGAGGCTTTGTCATTAAAAAGTACGAGGAAATGGGTTTCCATTTACCCGTGGCATTATGAAAACGCACAACGCAATATTAAGCCATTATTATGATACAATAACACCATAGATGGATATATTTAATGTGTGTTTTCCACTCAGGGTTACTTATCTGCGGCATTTCATTACTGCTTCATTACGGGACAACTACTTTCAGTGGTGGGGGCGCCGGAGAGTCCCCCTTTCCCTCTGTCTCCCTCCCAGCTGCTAGTTAGTCGGAGGTGTGTGTGGGGGGGGGGTCACGCCTGCATGGCTCTTACTAGCCCCTACCAGGCATTCAAGGCACCCTGTGAAGGGGAAGACAAACAGCAAGCAGCAGTCAAATAGCTGAAGACAAATGCCGGGGCAGATCATTGTACTTATTCTGTGGCATTGTGGCATTATCATTCTGTCCAGCCCCCACCAGACCACCATCTTCAGTGATGGCCCCCTTTGTTAGAAATTTGGAACGTTCTGCTTACGTTTTTCCCAAAACCTGCCGTTCCCTTTATGCCAAGTTTGGGTCATTCCGGAGAGGTAATGGCCTCAAAGTCTCTGTGGATTTCTCGCCAGGTTCTCGTCGTCTCTCTCAGTCATCATAGCCTTCAGCAGAAAGACCCCTGTCATGTACCTGCCACCAATCCTTTGATCTCCTTCCACGGCCCAACGACTGGCACTACAGTGTGCGTGGATCTAACTCCTGTCACCACTCTTTGAAATGCTAGCGACCACGTGGCCCAGTACAACAGTCGAGTAAATTAAGAAATTCAAAATATATATAAACAAATTAAGTCAGGCACAGTGCATTTTGCATGCCGTTTGTTAGCAAGGAAATTTAATTTGCTTCCCAGAAATGCTCATTCGCTTCAGTGCTTCCACATGACTTAAGGTCCTTTTGTTTGCTTAACTAATGCTGTACAAGAGTGCAGCATTAATCCTGGTACCCTTACACAGCCAAACATCCAAAATACATATATAGGCAAAAAATAAGCTAAGTTTTGTTGTTTTTTTTTATTTTATTACTTTCTTTCGGTGCCTTCAACCTGCTGCTCTTGAAAAAAAGTCCAAGTGTGTACCTCAGTCTGCTGCGGTGGGACAACGGGGAGAGGAAGAGGGAGAATAAGCTCATAATTAAATAGGCGAACATCATCCATCATGGTGTGCCGTCGCTTTCCCCGAGAGCACTGCCTTGCACCCATTTTTAATGTCAGAATTATTACAGCAAGGCTCTCCAGTCTGCAAGCCGGGGCATTTCTAATCAGGCGGCTCGACGCTCCTGCCTTCCCCTCAGCCGTGTCGAGAATGAAAGGTTTTTTTTTTTTTCCGAAAGCGCTCGTCATCCCATCATCCTTCTCTTCAGAGTCACAGGTAAATGAGGCAGTAAAACAGACATTGAGGATCCACTTGAATGCCGGCGATGTGCTCACCTTTCCTCTACTGCTGCCAGAGGGGGAGGTGCTAAGGTAAAATAAATAAATAAATACATGCATAAATGCAGCGGAGGTTGGCAGCACGCTGCGCCTGCAGATTTCTGGCTGGCATTTCGAGTAGCCGGGCAATTAGGCCAGGCTGTTCACGGCACGGAGGAGTGTGCCGCCGCTGCCGTCGTGCTCCCCCGGCGACCGCGCGCGCGCTTGTAGGCCGCGCGGATGCAGGACGGGAACTCAGTTCCAGGCCAAAAGGAGGAGGAGTCCCATTTGTGGCCTGACAGTTTATTGGAAAGCTAGGGGCTAAGCCAAACCAGATGAGACCCCTTTGTAATCAATGGCCACCTGCCAGAGGACCTGAGCCAAACATATTACTGTGCTGCATTGCATGCAGTTTTTACCCAAAGAGACCTAGAGAGCTTGCATAGCTTTTCACACTTTATCCAATTATACAGCTGTACATACGTTTTTTGAGACAGTTTATTAAGCTCTTTGCCTGGCGGCGTGAGAGCCATCTCTCTGCGACCCATCCTGCAAGCTTTTATCTCCAAGGCTGGGTCCCTCAACCTTTTTGCACACAACTAATGTGGGTCTTTTTCTAAGTTTGGGTCCCACCTGATGTGTTATTCATGGTGCAAGGAGGAAGCCAAAGGGGACGTAAATTAAAACGTTTCAGGGCTCTAGCTTTTATCTCTGTGTTTCGGGGCGCATGCATGTTGTAGAGGGGCCATCTTAGAGGCAGCCCAGCCTGTTCCTACATGCCAGGACTAAAGCTGAGCCATTCAGATCTGACCTCCTTCTCCTTCCATTCCCGCCGTTTCCCACGAGGTGACTGTCATTCCTAAACTAAGGTGAATGTCTCTAACTGAGCCACATATCCCCAAGGAGGCAGACTATCAGAGCCAGCAGAGTCCCCCTGATTTGGGTGGGGATGGAGGGGTCCACAGGGGAGGGCATGCTGACATCCCCGTTGTGCCTCAGGTAACCGCTGACATTTCTTCATTTATGCACCTAATTGCTGATTTACGATGGGCCTTAATGGCTTCTGAAGGATGACACCAACCAGCCATCAGGTTGGACCTCCAGGCCGCCCATCTAGCTCCGCTACCTCTTTCCGTTCGTTATTCTTCCCCCACAGTCCTTATTTATGCATCCTTTTAGTGGGGGCCCCATTCTTCTCGCTGAGACGGCACGGCAAATGTTATTTAAAGGCACGGCAAATTAGCGCCAATGAGGTTTGCCCCCCCCCCCTCACGTCTCCCTGTCTGCCGACGCACGCAAGTCCCCTCCTAAATGCTCGCAATGGCTGATTAGTGGCCGCAAAGCAAGCAAGCCAAGGGAGTGAAAAATCCAGACAATTAGCCGTACCCAGGAACAGCGGCACTTTGTCTCAAAATGTCATTGAGCGAGATTTACCTCTGCGTATGCTTCCTCTTTGGGCTCTCATTAGTACAGTGGCCTGCAGTTGGCTAAACGATGCTCATTACTTATTGTTTAGTTCTCAGATCTGCTGGAAACTCAAGGCAACTCTCTACTCCTACTACTTTTTAGCCCCCACCCCCCAGGTAAGACAAAATTTGAGCAAAAAGAGACCAGAACCATTCATTTCCCTACTGAAATCGACCTTATTGGAAGAGCACAGTCACTGCCCATGAGCCCTTATATAACCTTCATAATGCTTGGCAGGGGGCATTAAGTTTACAGTCAGCGCTGGGGAAGGGTTGACTGTACTGGTCCAACCAATCATGAGCTTCACCCACCCTGTCATAAGCTTAACCCAACCAATCATAAGCTTAGTCTACCCTGACCCCATTAGATAATGCTGTGACTCATCCAACATTTCAGAACTGGAGCCAGATCTGCCCTTGAGAAGACAACAGCCACAGGGTGTCATAGCTCTTCCCAGTGGAAGGTGGATGCACTTTGCTCCCTTTCTGCAGTGAAACCAATGACTGACAGAACTTATGCCCTGTGAATACCACTAAACAGTATTCCATCAGATAATTTTAATCTGTAAACAAAATTATGGGGTTTCTGATGTGTAAAACATGTATATCATACGTTAGCAACTGAAACATTTACATTTAACTCCTGAATAAATAAGCCTGTATAAAACTTTTCTTCTGGCAACACCCTGTATATCATTTGAATAGATAGAATTCTTAAATTAGTACAATTTATTCCTAAATTAAATATGTTCTGCATAATTAATTGCAACTGACATTTGTTAAATTTATAGATTTGTAATCAGTTCTTAAAATACCATAATTAACATAGTATGCAGGCAAATGATGATGATAATGATGATAGATGTTATTTAACTAAGCAAATTATATTCCTTTAGACTTCCAAACTCAACATTTAAGTGATGATATTAAATCCACATCTCACTAAAGTGAATTGGACTGATCATTCAGCATGAATTCCTGTGACATGTGAAGGTCGGTGTTGAATTCCAGCATCCTCGGCCATGAGAAGCTGGGGAATAGCATTAGAATGCATGAGAGACTGGGCCCCCGTACCTGCAGCTGTGAAGCAGGTACATCCTTCTTAATTACACCACGCTGTGCTTGGGAAATCACTGTGTCGTGAGAGGCACCAGCTGGGAGGCTAAGGGCGGGGACCAGCCCCCTACCACGCAGCACTACGCTGGGCAGGCCTGACTGCGACGACTGCTTACAAGAAAAACATATACAGTACGGCGCAAAAGTCCTAGGCGGTCAAAGCGAAGCAGCTAAAGCTATTTATCTTGGTACTAAGTGTGCATTTGCTCAGAACAGAAAATAAATCTAATAAGATTTTTTTCTGTTCTCCAAAAAGTCACTGATATCTAATATCTAGTTGGTTGGCTAGATGGTCACCGCTTCAATACCATATACTGGAGTGACTTTAGGACAGGCTTTGAAACGGCTAAGCTGACATACTTTGACAGACACCAACATACAGGTCATTGATACTGTACATAATTTTCTTTGACCGCCTAAGACTTCTAAACAGTACTCTGTATATATATATATATATATAAAGAAACAGAGAGCATTGCCGTGATTTCAGGTGCATGTCTATGTCTCCCCTCCAGCTATATGTTTGTTTGTCATTCCATACACTTCACAGGACTAGACGCACCGTCTTCAGCTGTGTCCATAATTCACAGTCTTGCTATTTACGCTGTTGACAGAATCAGCCACGTTTTTCATCTGGGCTCTTGTCAGCGGCACTGGGATGATACTCTTTTGGCTCTTCTTCTGTGTTTGATGAGTTTGTAATGGAACATCTTATTGTCGAGTAATTTCTTACCATAGGAGAATGACAGCTACGCACAACAGATTCCTCCTCTTCCACTCAAGATCATAGGCCACCTTGAGATCTCACCTGCCCTGGGCATTTCTTATTTCTTCTGTTTGTTCTCTGTGGTTCTCTTTCTTGATCAAGGATCCTTGCTGACAGCCTTTCCCTCTTTTTGTACAGCAAATAGCTAGCCTTTGTGTTTGTACTCAGATTTTTCTCCTTCCTTTTGGACACGTCTGTTTCAAGTCTTCTGATGTGTTGCTTGTAAGGCTATTGACCTACATATCCATATCGTTTACGGCGCTCACTCTTTCATATGTTTTTAGACTTCCTCCTGTTTTTCGTGTCACGTCAAGGTCGTTCTAATTACATTTGCCATTCAGGTTTACGAAGAACTGACGATTGGAATTGGGACAGCTTTGATTTGTTGAGTTTGTTCAGATCAGACAACGAGGGCACTTTCAACGTCGTTTAGATGTTTGACGGAATTAGCAATTAAAATTGTTTGCTGAGATATCAGCCGTCTCAAAGGTCTACAAAGGCTCCATGTGGCGAAAGACTGATTCCGCAGATTCGTGAAAGACATTCCACCTCCTCTAGACGAGAATAGTATTTTTCATTTTGACATTTAATAACCAATTGATTTATTGGTCATAGAAAACCAATGGGAATAAGGCAACAATATTAAATTACACAGAATGTAGGGAAGGATAGGCATTGGGGTTACAGCGTAATCGACACCTACAATGAAACTGTACTAGATGAACACTGTGTTTGTGTAAAGCCTTACATTTGATAGAAGCACCTATTGAATGATTTTTGACATATATAGAGCAATGACCTGTATAATGTTCACATGTACACACCTTAGGAATTCATATCATGACTTTTATATGTACTTGGAATCTATCTGGTTGGGCTAATTTTCAGCATCCATTAATTAACATGGACGCGTTCGTCGGTGTCAGTGCTGAAGAAACTTTTCTCTGAATTTAATTCAGTGGCAGATCGCTGTTGCATTACCTCAGAGGCGTTTGGTTGCCTGAAAATATTAATGGTTGTGAAGGTTCGAGCCTTGTTCAGAATCCCTGCCGCCCTGATTTAAGCATTGAGTTGGCTGTCTTAAGCGCGATCACATGAAACAGCGCCACATGCTGGCTCTCTTAAAAACACACCTGTCGGCTCCTTCAGTGCCAGTCAACATTCGCATTGCTATATAAACATTTTTAAAAGAGAAGCTCTCAATATACTATAGAACTCTCACACCTCATACATTGTATCTCCAAAAAAATGAGGCCACTTCAGTGGGAAAGGTCCACTGGAAAAGCTCAAATGCACCCTGTTTAAAAATCACTAATTATTAGTGGCAAGGAATCATGCAGATTTTGAATGAAAGGTACGTTTGAAGTTTGGACTGAAACATACTGCAAATACTTGATCGAGCTCTATGAGTGCTACTTGTTTTCGGCAAATATACCTGTTTTTTTTTGTTTTAATTGGACCCATCCTTTCAGCCAGGGGAAAAATTATTTTCAGCTCCGATCAAAATGGCCATTTTATTTCATTTCCCGCACAAGGGAAATTACAGGGGGTTAGGGTATGAAAGCTTTTGTGACGGAAGAGGACAAAACATGTTTGACGACTGATACATATAAGCAATGCACCTGAAAACAAGAGATAAATAGTCACAGAAAGAGGAAAAACATTCAAAACATGCTGAGGGTCTGTCTGCCTCCCTCTCTCTTCTCAATGAAGCATTTTGCATTGCAAATTTGTATCTGAGGAACCTGTCAGATTTTGAAATTGCAGATGTACCAGCAATCATCATCCACACGAAACAAGAAGCACTCCAACCAACATTATTACTGTTCATCCTGGATCTGTCGTCCCTGTTTTCCTCCTCTAGTGCCTAATTTACATGGGAGAGTGAAGAGGCTGGCAGCTGTAATTAATAAAATTACCAACCAAAGTGACGGCCATCGCCCGTGCAACGTCATTAACTATTAGCCCATATTTTTAACCAAAGTGCGCCTTGGAGGTTATTGACCCCACCGCCCCACCCTTTATTATCTTTCTTCATTCCCCAGGGTTGAACAGTAATATACAAGGAGCATTGTTTGCAGTCAGAATCGCAAGGAATGCCAGCGTACGAATTAAGGATCAAGGACGCCCGCGTTCCGTGTTTTCTCAGGCAAACATGCGACGGGCAGAGTGCAGGAAACGGAGGTGGTGCTGCTTGTCAATGTATTCGATTTGTCACTCCTATTTTTATTTAATGGAGGTTAGAATAGAGCAAATTAAATAACCGCCTCCCTCCAATAGTTTCATGCAATTTACTGCACAAATCGCAGAGGGCGTGACACGTGACTCGGATACTGCAATATCAGCTGTATAATACTGCTGTAACTATTGCTGGATAGCCGTAGGGACCTGAGTTTGAGTCTCCACCATGGCTCCAGGTGTGTGGAGTTTGCATGTTCTCACCGTGTCATCGTGGGGTTTCCTCTGGATACCCCACCTCCGCTCCCCACCCCCCCACACACACACACAGTCCAAAAATATGCCGAGGTGAATTGTAGTTACCAAATCTCCCATAGGTGTGCGTATGTGAGTGAGTGGTGTGTGAGTGTGCCCTGTGATGGGTTGGTGTTCCGACCTGGGTTGTTCCCTCCTTGCCAACGTACCCTCCGGGATGGGCTCCGGACCCCTCATAACCCTGAACAGGAGGAGCGGTTACAGAGAACGGGTGGATTGCCTATTGTTATATAATAATAAAGGTAAAAAAAAGTTCATGTCATGTATTTCACACGGTGACCTTGAAGCTTTTAATTTCCCCAAATGTGTCTCCGTGTATATATATGTATGCCTGTTGCTGTCTTCCTCTCCCTCTTTCTCCAGTAAGTCCATCTAGATGAGGTCACCAGGAGTAGCAGTGAGAGAGTACACCTGGGCCCTGCTCACTGTAAACTGCCCACTCAGTGAGCGGGTAGTGGGACTAGCCCTGTGGCAACAGCAAACATATAACAGGCAAACTCAGTTGGGTGTTCCCCCTGGCAGTGCCGCAGGGTCCATTATTTTTATACTTTTGTTTGATATCCAGTGCTTAGTTTCTACTGCATATTAATTAACTTTATCTTATTTTTCACTGAAGACTGGATGGAGACTGAATATAGAAACAGACCCACAACCGAGCACGAGCACCATCACCAAGTACCTTCCTGAAAGTCTCACAATGAAGACCGAACGGTACATTACAGTCCATCGTTCAGCCGAGCAGACAGACCACCCTCGCCTCCTGTGGTTTGTCAGCTGTTGTATCTCAGACCTCCTAAGCTGAAGTGTATGAGTTTAATAGCGGCGTGACAAAGCCGGTATATTCCTTACCCTCGCTCAGTAATTGGCTCCATCGGAGTGCGATGAGCCAGGCTACACCAGGGAGCTCACTAGCAGTGGTGTTAATGAGATTGGAACATTGTTTCCCTCCGCCATCCCGAGCTTCCCATTGTTGCTGGGGTTTTAATTATCACTTGTTCACTCTGCAGGAGACAGTTTGAGGACCGGCGTGATACACGAGGGTAAATTGCACCTTCGCCCTCCTCGCGTCACTCTCACTTTTGCCATTGATTTTTAGCGCGCTTAAATCCTTCTTAAGCGGGTAGCTGGCCGCAAGTTTTGGACGTCGGCGCCGCGGCCCGGGAAAAAGCAGGATAGCCAGTGGTCAGGGATTCCAAAACGCTCGCATCTCACACGTCCACGTGCGCTCACCTGGAATATCTCAGGAAATCAACGAAGTGGAGCTAAAAAACCGCTTTAAGAAACACGATTATGAAATGGAGACGCCGAAACGGCCGGCCAGGCGGGTAACCGGGACGTCACTCTGTTTGAAAAGAATGGATGAGGGGCGGGAGCCAAGAGCGACTGGGAGCCGAATGGTGGCCCCAGGCTGTGCTGGCAGTGAGGGAAAGTTCAACATGTGAAGAAGGAATGCGAGGGGCATTCGAGAAAGCTCTTCTGTTGCTTCGAACTCTGGCAATAACCCCAGGCTCAAAGCGGATCCAGGATGCTTCCCAAATGGGGGATTCAAGGATAAAGCTATGGCGAAGCTTATGCCAGGTGCCACCCTAGAAAGCCACACCCACTCCACTAAGGATGGCCCTCATATTATGACGGGTGGCTGTAACTCCAGTCAAAACAAGGGCATCACGAGGGCTGCTTTTCCGATTTTGCACGCATCAGACTCAAAGTCAATTATTGGTCAAAGATGCCTGGCTTGGTTTCAGAATAGAGTGGATGCTAACATGGTGAGGCTTTGAGATTGCCCGGCATTAGGATCCGGGTGACTGGTCCGTTTGCTCTGCTCTCGTGGATCTGCGGCGATCGGGGACGGAAGGTGTTGGGGGCGAGCAGTGAGCCATCGCCTCTCTCGCCATTTTTCTAGCCAGCAGTGCCTTTGTTTTTAAAGATGAAAATCTTTTTAAAGTTTAATGAAACACTTGCTGAGGCAATTCTGAAAACTGCACAATGCCTTCATCTCACTAAATTTTGACATTCAGGTCCCAGGATGCCACAGTTGCTTGATAAGTTTGAGGGGCGGGGGGGGACTGAAAACCTGTATTTTGATAAACAGTTTTTTGAAGGCTGCTTGATCTCCAGTTGTGACATATGAATGTTTAATGGCAAGAATGTGGAAGGTAGCTCCTTGACTGATCTTCTCTATACATCAGAGGATACAAAGCTGAATGCATTCTAAAGTGATATTTTTCCATAAAATTTCAGTTACTGTTAAACAAACACTTCTGCCATGCCAAAGCTTTTATATCATTAGTGCCTTGGAGAAAATCACTGCTAAATCTCCTAAATGCTTTGCCTTCCAAATACAGCACAGCCGATTTTTTTCCTGACAGCATGTCACTGTACCGTGAATCACATAAAATATAAATAGCTTTTCTCTCTCCGCTCTTTCCATTTTTTTTCTTCCATTTCTGAGTCCCAAATAATTTATTTAAGGACTGATGTAATTCTGTGTCCCTGTCACATCTTTCAAGCGGCATTTCAAGAGGTAAATGGATCAGATATCCGCAAATCATCTGCAAATTTTCCCACTTCTGCTACCTGACCGCAGCCTCTGGACCTACTAGATGGAGTTTTGCTGTTGAGGTTGCAGGGATGTGACTTTCTGGGGACAAAGAGATAAACAAAAAATAGTTCTGCAGAGGTTTCTCGTAAAGAACGTCCCGTTTACTGGTGGAGAGCCGCTAAGATGTCTGACCCTCTCCACGACACCGATATTGCTCCTGCCGTTGACTGTCCATCTCCTCGCCGCTCAGTTCATAAATTTACATTTCCGTAGGTTCTACTGAAGCCTTACTTGCAGGATATATGTGCGGGTGTGTCTTACACCAACATGTGTGTACATTAACATATAGATCAAATATAAAAGCACCATGGCTGTATTATCAGTTTAAGATTGTAATACCACTTGAATAAAAAGATTCACAGATGAAGCAAACATTTTTTTCACCCACAAGTCATAAGATAAAATGCTTCATAAATCAGAATCAGCAAGCCTGCAGTAGGATCTATTTGGGGGACTTATTTATTGGTGGCTCCTTCGTTTGCTGATTTTTTTTTTCTTTTGTTCCATTTTCTTCCATTTTTTTCCATCTTGTTATCCGAGGTGGGATGTGAGGGAGCATCGGTGGGGCCCACTTCCTGTCCACGGGTTTGGCCCATACCTTGTCATAGCTACTCTGTACCCCGCACCTCCTTCGCTGAAACGGCCCCTCTTGTTCCCGCTTTTGAAAGATGCTCCTGCTCTTCCACTTTAGGGGCCAGAGGAAGATCCATTAGCAGGAGATCCATCCCCGGCCACTGAGAGCTAATGGCATGCATGAATAAAATCCCATGAGGCCGCTCTCTCTGGGTGACACTGACCCGTTACCCGCTTCTCTTGATCATTGCCTTCGTCTTCCCCGGCAGGACTGAGATCCAGCTCCAGCAGGGGGCAGCTTCCTTGCATTTAAGACGTCATGGTAGGGGTGAAATGACCAGCCCAGCGCCAGCACTTCTCTTACTATCTACGTGGTAATTTGGGCTCAATCGCTGACTGTTCCTGAGAACTGCGAAATCGGTTTACCGTAAATATCTCAATAGCAGTGAGTCCTAGGATTCAGAAAAGGCTCAGAATGCAGAGGAACAGCACGATCCATGTCCCCTTAATGCCCTGAAAACTCTGGAGCAAAGATCGTCATAAAAATCCCAATTATGGACTATAGGGCTGCAACAAGGCCATTATATCAAAGTTTAAAGCACTGACAGAGGCACTCGCTGCTGCAGAGGATAACAGTTAAGTGGCAGATTCATCAGAGTCTCACGTGGATGGATGGCTCAGCTCTCCAGCTGACCCCCGACTATGGTGGGTGCTCCTGCTATAGGGGTGCGACTGATGGGGAGGAAGAAGACGAATGCTTCCATCGTAAGTCAGCCTGGATGTCATTGAAATAAAAAATTAAAAATCGACAGGCATGCCCACCACTGGAGGTACTACGTTTGTACAGATGAGCCACATGGTTGTAGCTTTGCCGTGAGTACAGCATCGCTCCTTAGGTCAGACACCATTACGGACAATTTTATGGATGGAACAAATCAAAAATGCACTTTGCTGATTTTCTTCCCCCACTTCTCTTCGTATTATTGTTGTAATTCTCAGATATTCACCCCTGCTTATCGTGCCCCAGGGCACACTTGTCTGCTGAGTGCAGAGGTGGGCGTCGTCTCCCCACCATCTCCCTCCGCAGATAATTAGAAATTGCGGCCCCGCTTGTGGAACGGCGTAGTGCATCTTCTGCTCCGTCTGCTTTTATCGCCTCTTGCAGGCGAGGAGAGGAACTGCAATCCTGAGCACCCGATAGTGTTGTGCCATTACCATTTGCATAGCCAACTCCCGGTTATTCTTCTTCATTGTCATTTTATGCAACGGGGAGTTTAGGATTAGAATCCCATTACTCAGAAGCCGCAAGACTCGCGGCCTTTTTTAATTTTTAAATTTTTTTTTTCTCCCTCCCGCCCACTTCTGCCACATTAGCCCCGGTATTCTCGCACCAGTTCGCTCTGGCGGTAATTCATTGCGGCGGACCCCCGAAGAGCCACCAAAAGAACTTATTAAAATTCCTCAGATGTACTTTAATGGACCTTAACCTCAGGCAGTTTTCATGTTGAAATGGAGATGCATTAACTTGAGCCATATCAGGCTGGCTTTGTTCATTAAAAAAAAAAAAAAATGGGGGAGAAATTTGATTTGTAAAGTTACTCTGATTCTGTACACATTTTCTTTGGCTGAGGGCCCTGGGCTCTGTTTTCTGAGTCTTTTGTACCTGAAGCCGGAGAATCAATCGAAGAAATCAAAGTTGTCAAGGCTACATTTGTCCTGTCTCTCCCATCCATCTGCTTTTGTTTAATCCACAGAAGACAGAAGCTATTTTCTAATGCAGGGAGATTTTGTGCTGAGTGAGCGCTGTGCTGTGGAGCACGTTTATT
>JABFDZ020000103.1:241455-256960 GCA_019775955.2 Pollimyrus isidori
TGTGCGTCCTATTCTCTTACTCACCGACGCCTGGGCACGCCGGCGCGCGTGGGCCGGGCGCCCCGCCCCCCCCCCCCCCCCCTTCCACTGGACAACGACAGGATTCAGACCGAAATGGCAAAAATTAATGTAGAGAACGACATGGTGGCAGGTGAGCTGAAGATGAGCATTTTGATATGGATCTATGGGCAGATATGGATCTATAGTACAGACTGATCTAGCAGATACCAACCATCCAGGGTTGTTCCCTGCCTCATGCCCGTTGCTTCTGGGATAGGCTCCGGACCCCCGGCGACCCAGCTGGATAAGCGGGTTGGGAAATGGATGGATGGATGATCTCGCAGGTAGTGCTAGATGACGAGAGTTCTGGGCTCAAATAGAATTATCTATATCATTTGGGTCAGTCCTTAGATGTGTATTTCTGGATCTGCTGGGCGGCTTTGGTTCATACTTACTCCTAATTGCTCATTCGCTTTTGGTTGCATCTGAATGAGGAAACCAGAACTAACTCGTGAGTTTGTCATTTGACTGAGGTCACGTCCTCATGAGGACGCCCAGAAAAAAACTAAATCAATAAAAATAGGGTTTAATTTTTTTTTTTTATATATTCATTACCGTTAGCTCAGCTCATCATAACCGACACAGTAAACAGGTGGAAAAATAAATTTGGTTTTGCCATTTCCATAGCTAAACAACAAGTGTTTCTTGGCTCTGGGGGCTGCAATACATCCACGACCACTAGGGCGAGCCAGAACTTCCCTGCTTGACTGGCTGATTAGCAGCATAGTGGGGAGATTTTGGTTCTAAACTGCACAGTAACTGGCCAAGTTCTTTACAGCAGTGGTGTGTTGCCAGCTAGCAGTGTTACAGTGGAAGATTTGGCAGCATGTGGTATGTGGCAGGACTGGAATGTTCACAAGTTACTGAAAGACAAATGGTCATTTTAAGAGAGAGCACATTATTACAGCATTCTGGATTTGATATTGTGCGTTTTCTGTAGACAACCCAATCCGGGCTTCTCCGCCACCTGTCCTCACACCCCTTGTCCAATAGTTTTCTGATGAAGGCCTGTGAAAGAGTTTCCAGCAGTCTCTGTAGGAATTATTGCATTGGGTGGGGTGGGGGGGGGGGCAGTATGGTCCTTTGTGAAGGCCCCATCTGCAGTGATTAGAAAGCCAGTTGGAGCATGGGGGGAAATCCTGAGCTCAGATGCTGGTAGCATGTGACGGGTCAATGGAGGGGGCAGGCGGGAACCCCAGGGTGGTGTTAAATGGCACTCTGGAATCTTCAAAAGCATGCAGTGGGACATCATATCACCTGCCGCGTTTACCTTCCAGGCGAATGTCACAGGTGCTCGGTGACAGCCCAGGCGACATCTTCATTGAGCCAGGATTAGCGCGACGCAGCGTGGTCCCGCCTGCGATACTTTGAGCTGAGTTTATGGGACGCAGGTGCATCAAGAAACGGCGGAGTGGGGAAAAGCCCATGTTGAACGCCGGGGCGATGTTGATAATTCCAGCCCAGGAAGAGTATCAGTGATGCCTATTATTATGATGATGGTATACACTGAGAATTGAATCTGCCCCAGTATGCTTAACATTCAGGTGTCCGGTACAGCCCAAGGCAATGATAGGAAACAGATCCATGCTAACCCCAAGCTATCACCCAGTGGTAACGAGAGTCCATTGGATGGAGACAGCCACCGCAACCCTTAGGCCAAACACAAGGTGTTCCGTGAACAGAGCTTCCACAGGCAGGGCCGTCTGCGCAAGTGGCTGGTCTTTTTCTTTGCCAGTTTCTGAAGGATTGCAAAGCGCACAGACTAGCCACAGGGAGAGCACATGTATCTGAATAAGTTGGGCGTGTGTCCTGCATGCAAAGTGGCTCAGGGCTCCTCAGTTTAACCTGAGCTGCGAGCTGGAGACAGGCAGGCCCTGGGAGAAAAATCACAATGTTCCCTCAAGAGGACACCCCAGCGAAACAGAGCAGCCACTCTCTCAGCGTTTAGCTTCGTCTGCATGCTGATCCTCTTTCCTGACGATAATATCACAATTAAAAGGGCATCGTTACAAAGGATCTCAGTCTATCATGTGCTCCCACCTCAAAGAAAGGCAAGGCGTTTGGCGTATGTTCTAGTAAGATGATGTTATCCATGTATTACCTACACCCACTTCTCCTATGACTTCAGTATACCTTAGAATGTTTATGAACTGTGGGGGAACTTGGAGAACTCAGAGGAAACCCTATGATAACATGGGCAGAGCATGTGAACTTCACACATATAGACCTAGGACAGTGGCTCGAATCTTCAGAGGCGTGAGGTCATGGTGATAATCACTGTACCAGTATTATTATTATTTTGTTTTTGTTGTTGCTGCTGCTATATGTTGATAATAGATAATGATTTACAGTAACTGTATCTTCATAATGGCTTTATAATGTATTCATAGAACAATCAAAAGCTACATGTAAGTACTCCTTAACATCCTATCATACCTTAAGTTTTGTATATACATTAATAGCAAACATTATATGACAATAACAAACATTATAATTGTGTAATCCCATAGTGTTTCTTTTTAATGTACAGTAAAGCTGTTAAGGTATGATAGGATGATAATGTATACTCACATGCTGCTTTGAATGTTCTATGAATGCGTTATAAAGGTGCAGTCAATGTAAAGTGTTACTAAATATCACCATCATCCTCAATATGTTTTCTGTATGGAACGTAGGGTCACAGTGAGTCTGGGGCTTATCCTGGAAAATAATAATAATAGTGTTTCTTCCTGCTGTGTGTGGTGTCACCGAATGGCTGTCCTTCACAGAATCACCAGCAGCAGCACATTTTCACAGCACGTTCCCTGGTTCACGTGGCACTCAACTAGGCCCATGGCCGAGAGAGTGAGAAGATGATGAGTAAATTCTCGGCTCTGCCGTAATGCCGCCCCCCCCACTCCCATCTGCGCCCACTGGTGTGGAAAGCAGACTGATGCAACTGTGCCTCCTGTATAATCAGTGCCAACTTTTACCAAGCCTGTTAACCACCAGCACTGGGCGAATGTTTACAGGTAGGGGCTGTTCAGCACAGAATAACAACAGACTGAAGAAAACACCTAGGGTTCTATACTCGGGGAATAGCCCACTTAAGTCACAGACTGCCAGTTATATTTATTTTGATGGGCTGTGAGTGATAATCGAAATAATTACCCAAAGCCGTCTACTAATAATCAGCGAGGAGGCATATCACGGGAGGAAAAACTTTTTGAAAATAATCATGATGTTTCTAATTTGTTACCTTGACGGCAGGAGGGTTTGACGATTTGTTATCGAACAGGAGGCTGACGTTAAAACCTGCCAGTGCTGAGATATTTCAAACACCAGGTCAATTAAAGCCTGCGTTAGCATTGTAAACAGTATCCTTCATGACTGAGGAGGAGCTGAAAAACAGAAACCGACATTTTTCATTAACAGGTTCCATATATTGTTATGTGAGACACATTTAAATGGAACGTACAGTAGTAACTGCATAAAAAAGGGATGAGGCCCGAGGGAATGTGGCAAACGGGATCCAAGTCTGTCTTACTTCTCCAGAGATGGAGGTTCGAATGTCGCATTTGTGTGTGGAGTATGTATGTTATCCCCGTGCTTTAGAAAGACTCCCTTGGGTACTCCAGTTTTTCCCGCACAGTGCCGTAAGATTACGTGGCACCTCTAAATTGACCATGACGTATTCATGCTCATGGCTGCCTTGCATAGGTTGCAGGTCCCCGTCCAGCAAATGTCAGGTCAGCAAATGGACCGAGATCACTCGTACCAGATCATCTAAAACGCGGTCTTCTCCGTTGTACGACTTATAGTTTAATTTAAGCCGTTTTTTAACTAATTAGAATAGCTTTGGATGAAAGAATCATCAGAGCGAATCAAAAATGGGATGTAGCAGGTTAGTCCGCTGGGCGGTGGGCAGATGTAGGACTTTCAGCAAGAGTAGCGCAAGGCCGGCGGAGACTTTATCAACAGCATTGCTTAAGGATTCGGCGTACATATTCTGTGGCATTGATTTAATAAGAGTTCCGCGCGATGCAGTGGGGTTCCGTTAACAAAAATCATCATAAATCAATCAGCAGACTTCACGCTCAACCCTTAACAAGCCATTTGTCAATCCCCGCCAGATTCGGGAGGGGGGTCGATGACTGATGTGTTTACTAATGTAATAATTCGGTGGAGGGAAACATAACACGGGAGCAATACGATCCTTTGTCTTCCCAGCCACCTAAGGTTCTGCTGAGGAAAAATGACGGCTGTAGATGACCTTTTTTGGTAGTTAAATCTCAGTAATTACCTTTAATAACCAAAATACGACCAAACCGGAGCATACAAAAGAAATGTTAAAGCGATGTGACACAGAAGTGGACAAAAATGAATTTCACTTGTGGCTGATGCGGCAGAACTGTCAGTGCTTTGTGTGAAGACGATCAGGTTATAAACACAATGGAGGAGGGACGCAGGGGGCATCGGGAGTGAAGCAAAAGGAGGATAATTTAGCAGAATGAAGCAGCAAAAGTGCCCCACTCCCGCCCCGCCATCCCTGTTGTTCCGTGTCGCTGACGAATGTCTCTCCTCTTTCTGCCAGGAGGCCTCGCCATGTTCTCGCAGCAACCCCAGGATCTGGTGGTGGTAGCTGGCCAGCCAGTCACCCTGCCTTGCTCCATCCCCGGTTACCATGGCGTCGTGCTCTGGATCAAGGACGGGCTCGCTCTGGGCGTCGGCCGAGACCTCTCAGGTAGCTCCGAGCCGCCGTGCTCCCCGCTCCTCATACTCACTCACACGCCAAGCTCTTCCTGTCCTCTTCAGTCCTCCAAGAACAGTTCATTTCACTCTGTATATTTTTGTTCTTGTTTCCTTCTGCACCCCCCCCCACCGCCGACGTGCCAATCAGCAGGTACGCTAACATGGGAGGCTGCAACGCCGGGATGTTCATTTAAAGTTAATCATGAATTAAAAGCACTCCACATGTCCTCGGAGAGCCCACCTGATCCGCCGATAGCAGCTTCCCAAACCTCACGAGGATTCGACTTTGAGGATTACCTACACAAAAGATTAACTTAAGCCAAATTAGCGCTTCACAAAGAACTACTCGTCTGAACCGCACAAGTGTAATAACACTTGGCACATAAATTAACTGCTAGGGGCAAAAATGAATTCTGAAGGGCTGGTCATGTTTTAATGACGGCACCTAGTAAACAGGTTTTAATGAATAGCTCTGTGCTAATTATCGTGTCCTTAAATAATTATGTTAATGGTTTAATTTTGAGCAACACTGCCGTACTGTCATTGTATGAGGCAGCAGATCTCCCCTAATGTTGACAACTAATCCATATTCATAGTAGCCAATGAATATCCATAGAGGGCACCGCTGCCTTTAATCTTCCCCTTATATAAATATTTACTGCCTTTTAAACTGGAAGCTTTTTTTAGGGGGAGGGTGGGAGGATCACCCACCTCGATTTTTAATCACAACATGATTTATTGAAACATCTGCAGGCTTTGGAATACTACTAGATGTTGAAGGATGGATGCGTATCGCCGCTCTGGTGGTTGTCACCGGTATTTCACCAGCTTTCTTTGTTCTTCAGTTCTTTTTTTTTTTTTTACCTACTATCTTAAGACCTGTTTCCTGAAGATGAGAGATTAATCTCACTGGGCCCTTGCAAGGTAGAAGCCTGTTACAATCCATGTCTTTAAATAGACCTTGTGCGTGAGGTTCCCTGCTCTCTTGGCCCCTGTTCTTCAATGGCTGCCCCTAGTCACAGATCACTCTACTTAATTAAACATCCTATTAAATACCTTTCTTTTATCTCATTTATCTGCACCCCACGAGGGGCAAGAGGAAAACAGCGGTGAGTTGGATACTTAGTGAGGGGAGCAGTGGAATAGGGAAAGAGGTTACCAAGAAGAGACAAAAGTAGTTCCGTGTGGGGGGGTGGGGGGGCCTCCACGGGTCTTCCGTCACGGAACCGACGGCGCTTCACGCTTTACTGCAGGGCCAGTGGCTGAGGAGAATTGTAACAAAGCCGTAAAGACAGATAGAGGGGGAAGCAGCTTCAAACAAACCATCGGGGCACTAAGATGAATGTTAAAAAAAAAAAATCTGACCACTGCTCTCCGACAACTGCTAAAGTCTGGAAAGGACCCAGGACCGAAGGCACAGGCAAACCCGCATCCTACGAGTGGCAGACATTTAAAAATCATTAGATCACCCAATGGAACTATGACTAAAAGCTCAATACAGGCAGAGCTGCTGTTCTAACCTCCTCTGTGGACTTCCAGAATAAAATGGCAAGCCGCTATGCTTTATTTGGATAGTAAACAATGTAACTATACACAATGAAAGCCCTCTGGTAGTGATATACAGTAGATAGAATAGCACTATTTTATTCATCTCCATGGGGACATTTTTCACATAAGCCATCCTGCTCTTTGTGAGAGACACAGACATACGTGTATTTATACAGATGAGAGTGAGTTTTTGTGTTGAGAGAGCAGGGTCCGTGAGCTTCCAGCACCCCTGCTGCAGCTTGGGTTAAGGGCCTTGCTCCAGGGTCCAGCAGTGATATAATTGCTCTGCCAGCTACAGGAATCGAGCCCACGACCTTGCAGACACGGGGACAGACCGCTAGCCCGCTGCACTACACACCGCCCCATAGAGGTACATGGTTCAGGCTGTTTAGCATGTGGCTGATCTGTTTAGGAGAACAGTGATTAAAGTTGAATAAATCTATCACTATACAGTCTATTAAATCTGAAGACAAAGGCGGCTGATTTCTATCGGTCCCTCATTCTGCCGCAATCCCCCTCTGTTTCGTTCATATAATTTTAATTAAAAAGCCGGACGGGCAGTCAGCGTCTCACCAATACGCAAGTGGCCCTCATGAATATTCACGGCCCGTAGCGCCGGCGCTAACAGTCTGCATATCAAAGGCGATCGGCGGGAATTGGCCGTCGGCGAGCACACGCGCGACGGGGGGGGGGAAAGAGTGGTTTTGGTGGCACAGCTACTGACGTGCGAGAGGCGGAATTTATTTTTTGCACCCCCCGTGGAGCTCAGAGGTACACGCACACACAGACACACACCCTTTCTTTCTCCCTCCTCTGCCCCTGACTTACTGGCCCGGGTTCTGGTCAGAGACCCCCCCCAACATGCAGGTGCAGCACCCTGCCGGTATGAATCACTGTCTTCTCCTCCCCTTCACAGCAATTTCCCCACTATTGATCTGCTATAAAAGCTAATCCATTCCCACTCTGATGGATTCATTACCTTTAATGGGGCTATTTTACATCGTTTGCTGTCTGTGACACACGTTGTCTTTAGGAATTCATTAGGATCCATATAAGTATTATTTAATATTGCCCTTCTCTCCTTGTCATTCCCTGGTGAAGTCTGGGGGGGGGGGTCTATTAGGGTTTCTGAATGGAGCAAGGTCTTAACTCTCGGGGGCCCCTAGGCATGAATAACTCTCTTTCAACAGCTCATAGATCCTCATCAAGACAGGAGACAAAGACCTTCTCCAGCTGTGCCACCCCATTGATAGATCACGGTAAACATTCAAGGGTTATACATTTTTCAAGGGTTGAAATCAGTGCAGTCTAAGCTCAAGTAATGTCAGAGAGGCAGGATTTTAGACAAAATGCAAATCGACTGTTGAGTCAACAGGGCAATACTACAGCCACACTGGTGCCCAAAAACACAAACATTAAATATGGACATTATGCACTTATATTTAGCAAAATTAGCACCTTTGTTCCCACCTGAGACTCTCAAAAGCTGAAAGCTTCACAATATAATTTAATAGGATTTTCATTCAGATCGTAATTTTACCATCTCTGGTCAGGACCGACATCTCTGCTTTTAGAGGGCAGATGGAATGCAGAAAATGACATTAATGATGGCTTTTAGGCTTTTAAGCACGACTGAACCAGACTTTGAAGGAAACTTTTGGTTCCCATTCACTGATAAAATCATACAAGCACAATGGTCTATAAACACCAGCTGAAACTCACTTCCCTTCAACTTCTACTGTTCTCTGCTTATCATGAATTCAGGAGGAAGGTCATAATCATGGAACATAAGGTATGGTAAAAATGGGAAGTGGACCTGTGACTCAAGAGCTGGAGCTGGAACTGGTGTGGGTCCTAAGGGATCCAGGAGAGAGAGGGGTAAAGACTAGGCCAGGATGGTCAAAGGCTATTCAAGAGAGGGTAGGCTGAGGGTCATTCAGACCTCCACCTAGACGAGGGCAAGAACATGGAACATCTTCACCTCGCAAATTCTGGGAATGCTCTTGTTCTAATGCCTCTTCTCCACTCCCATCTCTCTCCATGGTGCTGAACTGTACGTTCCACAGCTCCTACTGCTCCTCCACCTCTCTCCATGGGGCTGAACTGTACGTTCCACAGCTCCTACTGCTCCTCCATCTCTCTCCATGGTGCTGAACTGTACGTTCTACAGCTCCTACCCCTCCTCCACCTCTTTCCATGGTGCTGAACTGTACGTTCCACAGCTCCTACCGCTCTTCCACCTCTCTCCATGGTGCTGAACTGTACGTTCCACAGCTCCTACCACTCCTCCACCTCTCTCCATGGTGCTGAACTGTACATTCCACAGCTCCTACTGCTCCTCCATCTCTCTCCATGGTGCTGAACTGTACATTCCACAGCTCCTACCCCTCCTCCACCTCTCTCCATGGTGCTGAACTGTACGTTCCACAGCTCCTACCCCTCCTCCACCTCTCTCCATGGTGCTGAACTGTACGTTCCACAGCTCCTACCCTTCCTCCACCTCTCTCCATGGTGCTGAACTGTGTGTTCCGCAGCTCCTACTGCTCTTCCACCTCTCTCCGTGGTGCTTGACTGTACAATCCACAGCTCCTACTTTTTCTCCAGTGCCCTACAAGGCGCTGAAGCTGCTGGTCTTGCCTCAAAGCAGGTTACAGGAGCTAGAGGAGGCCTCACAGTCCAGCACAGCCTTACAGTCTAACGTCCATTCAGTACCCTCTCATGATATTGTAGATTTGGAATACTATGATATGCATTTGTTTTGTAAAGCAACTCAACTTAATTCCAACTCAGATATAAATACATTTCCTGCAAAGTGCCATGATAATGAGGACACCATGGCTTTTAGTGAAGTCCTTGAGTCTAACTATTCAGATAGCAGTGCTACAAAACTCCAATTATCATTCATTGCTTCATTGGATCCCATTCACTTTAATAGACCATGAAGTACCCCTCATTTTCCCATTGAGGGGAGAGTTACTGTCTATTACTGCCCTATGTGTTTTATATTCCCACATATCACTTTTAATCTCTGATCCTGAAATTACATAGTAAAAACATTAAACAAGGGTCACGGCAAAGAATTGGTAATGTTGGTGTTGATCTGGTGAAAGATTAATGTTGGGGTCAGACTCCACCAGACAGCTGGGAGTTTGGCTCGAGAGAAGGGAGCCAGTGGCCTTTGTTTGGCTGGATCTCTATAGTTTTGCCCATGAAATGGGACCCAGATGTGAAGTCGGGGGAAAAAAAGGTCCAGAGAGGTTGTGTGAGGTCAGCTTTCAGTTTAATGGTGGTGAGATCAAACTTAACTGCAGTCAGTAAATAACATTAATGGCCATCGGTTCTGTGTAACATGCCCTGGTTTATGTCACTGCTGACGAATCAATCAGCCCACTGAAAAATCTATTAGCATTTAACGTGGGGGGAGATAGTTATTTTGCTGACAGGACTGGGATATTAATTGTTATGTTCCGGAAAGCTTTCCCGCTACTGTTTAAATGTCAGTTTTTGTGTCCATAGTGATGCCGTGATACCATTGAGCCTGCAGATTAATCTACACCAGTCTGATCGTGTCAAACTGATGTGCAGTGGATGCACTGAACTTGGGTTAAATTTTAGAAAAGGTATAAAATCAAATAGATACCTCGAAGAGCAAGAGTATATCCGCTGCTTTGCAAATCCTCCGTTGGTCAAACTGCCTGAATCTGTATTTATTCCATTTTATGGAGTACACTGAGATGCCTCTACTGGATTTGTTTAATTATTGATGAATTTAGCTTGGACTTTATCCTGACCTGTTGCGAAATTTACCTACAAGGATCCCATTTCGACATGAACAGCCCTTGACCTCATCGCAATAAATTAAGTTTTTTCCACTTGCTCTCGGCAAGAGGCATGCAAAGCTGGAATATGTTCATCAGTAGTCATTTTACCAAAACATGCAAATACTTCTGGGATTAGTCTGGATCATAGGCTGTGGTCTCTGTAGGTCAGGGCCGATGCGCAAAGTCCTGGATCGAAGAACGGTCTTGCTGTCCATGCTAACTCTGGTATACCACGTGGTCCGTGGTGTGCGAATCGGTGATTTCCTTTGGGCGATGTGTATTGGATGTGCGATTCGGACTTGATGTGCGTTGTGGTGAACCCACTTTCACGCTGCCCGGGGAGACCCGCTACGTGGATGTAGCACAGAGATCCGGTGAAAAAAGTGGGAAAAGTCAAATACTGACGCAGAGCCATTCACTGCCAAACCTTTTGAGAATCAAACAATAAGACAGCATCTTGGCCAGTGAGTATTTTTGATTTTCATCTTGAGGTCTCCTGAAGGGTACTGTTAAAGCCCTTCTAATCAAACGCAGCCGTTCCTGAACTCCCATGGAGAAATTCCCTGTGCTTAAGAGCCCACGGTGTAAATTCCCCTAATAGATATTTAAAGTGCTTTACAACCAGTGGATTTTATCCCTCCTGTAAAGTACTGTAAAATAAACCACTCTCCATCTTATTAAACTATAAATTTCATACTGTTTGTCACCAAAGCATATTTCAATATTCTGTGTCCGTGTGCGCAGTATCAATAAAAATAATTTGTGGGCCTGGTAAGGAGAGGTTTCTATCTAGAATTTATATTACTTTTATTACCATATCTCTGTTTGCCAGGGAGCAACTGACAGCTCATTGTTGCTTCAAATAGAATATCTGACTGATTGTGATCTGAGGCTCCTCATAGTACCAGTGACCTTCTTCTGTGGCTCTGGACGTGTAGTTAAGCTGACGGTATCTTGGGAGGGCGATCGCTCGATGGCAGGGCACTCAGTTGTCCATTTTTCACAATTCAAATGACAGCAGAGGTAAAAATGATGTAGAGGTGCTGTGTTCCCCAAAAAAGTATTGCCCAGAGACGAGGTGGGTGCTTCTGAATAAGGAAGTGGTTTACACACACAAACACACACATACTCGCGCACGCACGCACAAACACATACATTTGGAAAACAAATGAATTGGTTCCTAGCCCCAAAAATGTATACCTAAATGTTTTTTTTTTAGCAAAATGATACTGTACTAAACACATATTGTACCAAACACATTTATCAAAACAGTCCTTTTTAAAGTAAGAAAATAAATGTATCCAAACAATGTGTAAAGTTTAAAAAAAAGTGTCCTGCCCCAATCGTCTGCTCCTTCCGTGTGCCACGCCCCCTCGTTAACCCCGTGCATGATCCTTGTGTGATCAGCTGTTTCTGGTTGCTGTCATTAGTCCTCTGTATTTAGTCCACGTTTCAGTTTGTTTCCCCAGTCCGGTCATTGTATTGTCTGTCTGCGTTTTGCCTGCCTTACCTGTAATTAAACCCTGTATTCCCCGATACCCTGATGTCTGCGCCTTTGCCTCCATTCCGTCTCCGCTAACAATATCATTATAATTAAATGTATTAATGGCTTATTATTAATATTAAAATAATTAAGAAGGAATCTTGATTTTAAAATGTATTATATTATATAATAAAAAATGCTGTTACTGTCTAAATATGTGTTCAGCTAGTGTAAACATGCACAATGCCATTGCAGCGAATGTGAGGCTGAGACTGAAGCATTACCCTTTCTTTCTGCTGAGAGATGTGGCACGTGACTCATTTCCCTGCGCATACAAGTTATCTTGCGTCAGCGTTCATGGTTTGACTTCTGAGATTCAGATTGAGTTCTAGGTCATTTTTTTTCAAACTGATTTTTTTCCGAAATGATGTGGTCGACTTCGAGTTCTAATGAGTTTGAGAACTGACATACCACTCTATTTGTTATAACACATCATATATATGTTATAACATCACATCAGCTCCCAAATGTTAAGTCTTGCTCTGTTCGATCCTCCTGTGTGCCACGCCCACCTTGTTTACCTCCTGTGATTACCTATTGTTCTCACCTGTGTGGCGTTGCCGCATGCCCGTCTCGTACCTGTCTATCATATTTAGGTCTGCATCTATGTCTCTTCCGGAAGACGCGGCATTAACGTTGTTTATGTCGGTGTTGTGCAATAAAACCTTCGTTTTCCCTCACTCCTGTTTTGGATCTCCCTTCTTCGCCGCCCTGCGCAACCCGAGGACACAACACCAAACCACTCCTCAGGGGCACCTCTGCTAGTATTGGTTACATTTCAGCACCAGCAGAATTAGTTAATTAATCGAATTAGTAAAAAACAAAAGATCAAGTTGATCAGCCATTGAAGGTGTTCGTGATACAAAGTGAAAAAAAAATAATAATACATGGGTGTTTTGGATGGTTGCTGCAGCTCCTGGGATGATTTTCGGAGAGGTTTCACACGACCACGTTAACATAATTTGTGAGATTTTTACGCCAACATGTAGATCGTTCAGAGATTTTCGGTGACTTGTGTTTGTGTGTGCAAGCAAAACTTTTCTTGTGGGCAGACAACAGAAACATCATTCTTTTATTTTTTTTTTGCACAGGTCCCTTCAGGTGCTCAGTACTTTTGCACAGTACTCTATACTTATAATTAGTGCTAACGAGTATCAAATAATGTTCATACCCCAGGCCTCCCAGTCCTCACCATGTTATTGAACTTTTTTTCTTTAGCCTATGCATCTGTGGTGGGCATGATGGATGTGGAATCACCCGTTTCTCCACTGGTTTCCGAGTTGTGTACATATAGTTTTGTAAGCACTGTATCAGTTTTATGAGTTGGGTATGCTGATTAAATTTTGGGGGCTATGGATGAAAAAATCTGTGCCCTACTGATATCATTCAACTTGGAAATTCTTCTTTTTTCTCTCTCTCACTATTGCTTGCTATTGATTTTTCTTCACTTTCTAATTAAATTTCAGAGCAGTATATTTCTCTCGGTCTCACTATGTTTTTCCCGGTTGGATTATGTCGTTGGGGTTATATATAGCTTTGAGTCATTTTGAATGTTTTTAATTAGAAGAGGATTAAGGGACGGAAAGTTCAAGTCAATTGATAGCTTTGGCTAACTGTGATTCGTACTCCTGCTTTTACTGATGCTCCATTTTCCTCACATGAAATGCCACTTTCAGCCCAGCAAATGAACTGAAATACAGTTTCAGTAACCTACCATATAGCAGGGGGAGGCATTTCAGGCTCAGTCATCTAATTTTATGACTCCCGCTTTCTCTTCACAAAGCAGTCAAACCCCGTGTCGGAAACACAGGCTTCTGAAGCACTATCTATTTGAGGTGAGGGTGGTTATTTTCAGGATTGGAGTGACACAGTCGGGTCATTTATCCTGCCATCTGCGGCTCCCGATGACAGCTATCTGTTCAGAATTAATTTTATGGTGAAAAGTTACTGTGTATTGAAATTTGTATTATTAGAAGCATCTTTAACACTGTGATCAAAGTTGTATTGTAATTCTACTCTAAAATCCCTCATATGCCATTTACAGCTCTGGAAAAATTTAAGAGACCATAGCAACTTTTTTATTTTCACTTATTTCTCAGTTTATGGGAACGTGTCTGTGTAAAATATACATTTTCTTTTGCAAACTCCAGCCTGGCTCTTCCCTCCTTCTTCCTCGTCTTTACGGGCTTCTGGGAGCCCTAGCAGTCGTAGCTGCCCCAGCAGTGCGCTTCACACCGCTTAAGATTTCTCATTCTTTTTGAAGGTCACTCGAGGTCATCTTCGGGTTTATGAGGCACCGCCAGATAAGTTGACGGTCATCTTAGAAAGTTACTTCCGCCCTCCACCTGGCTGGTTTTTTGGTTATTGCCAGTGCTGCCTTAGTAACTGAGCCTGGAAGCAACCTGCCTCGCAGTGTAACGTCCTGCCAGTAGAGACTGGATTAAACCAGAATTTAAGAATGCAGTTTTTTCTTTTTTTTTTTTTAATTAGAAAGTAGTATCTTATTTTACCCAGAGCTGTATATGTACAGATCAATAGTTAGAATGACCTGTAGAAATCACTGGGTTAGTCCACTTCACACTGCTTAAGCATCTTGGAGAAAATGTGGGAAAATGTGATCATACTTGGTGACAAATTTGCAGCCCTAGTTTATCTGTTGGTGTAGGAGCTGACAGAGCTCAGCTTTCTTAACCCTCGTGTTCATTTGACTTTGCCTTTGTGCAGCACTTTCAAAATCCCTCTTCTGTCTTTTCGGAGAGTCTCCAAGGACAGCTCTGCTAGTGTCTGAGAGCATGTCTGGGCCTGTTCGTTTCGTTTACCAGTGGACTGAAGTTGAAGGTCATGCTGGAAAGGTGTTCCTCCACTGTGCAGCCAACAGGATCTCGCCAAAATGAGCCACCATGGCCAGCTTGTCTATAGTGTTTAAAGAAGACAAGTAGCAGCAGAGTACTCTATATTTTTTCATTGTGCTTTTGATGGAATTTTTTAAAAAGGGTGATTCTCGATCCCAGAACAAGAACAAAGTCACTGGCTTGTAGAGAAGGAACTTTGTAGAAGCCTTAGCCTCCGATTAATGTACCACTGAGGATGATCGATGATAATGGTGGTCAGGGAGTCTAAAGGTGATCTGGTGACCCATGTCTGGTTTTGTGTTCCAGGCTACCCCCGTTACTCGGTGATCGGAGACCACGGATCTGGAGAGCACCACCTCCGCATCCAGCGGGTGGAGCTGATGGATGACGCGGTCTTCGAGTGCCAAGCCATACAAGCCGCCATGAGGTCGAGGCCCGCTCGTCTCACTGTGCTCGGTGAGTTGCCCTAAGCACAGCTCATCACCATAAGTTTTATTGAAGTGTCTCTTTCAGCACACACAAGCAAGCCACACCATCTTTGCATATCGTTGGATACTGGCCTTCAACATTCATCCTTATGAATGTTTTTCCTTTCAAAGTAACCATATCAAATGTGAGAATTATAAACACACCCTGGTTTATCAATCTTTAATGACTGTCTGTAGACACTGCTAGTGATAAATTCATTGCTAACCTCAATTTTCTCAAAACCTCTTGATTAGCCTTGCTTTATGATCCTCTATCTTTCATGGTATTTTCACCATTCAACTGATCGCAAATTCCTCAGGTGATATTCCTGATTTTTCATTTTCATTCCTCAGCTGATATTCCTGATTTTTCATTTTCATTCCTCGGCAGATATTCCTGATTTTTCATTTTCATTCCTCGGCGGATATTCCTGATTTTTCATCTTCATTCCTCAGCTGATATTCCTGATTTTTCATCTTCAT
>JABFDZ020000103.1:277076-291505 GCA_019775955.2 Pollimyrus isidori
GGGGGGGGGGGGGGGGGGGGGGGGGGGGGGGGGTGGTGGGGTGGGGGTGTGGGTTTGTTGGTGTTTGTTGATGTAATTAGATGAAAGGTGAGTTAATAAATGGGGGGGGGGGGATGCAGATGTGATTATGGGGGGGGTGGGAGCATGACTTGTGACGTCCCAGGAAAGAAGAGGGCTACAGCAAGAGGGCTGGCTAATAGCATGACATGTTTATTAAGCAGGATAAATGCTGCCTACTTTTGACTGGTGGAAAGTGAAATGCATTATGGGGTTTGGAAATGTCACTGTGTCCGAAGTGACTGTACAGCAGTGGCACCCATCTGACCATAGTTATTTTGTTCACATTCTTTAAGTGATGATCTGATGATCTCCGACCCACACAGTTACACCCCCATTAAAGCGTGGATGACGCCCCTCCCCCTAGTTTTTGCCAGTGTTTGCTGTCATGTCATTTTCCATCCCTCCCTCGGCGTCCTTTACGCAAAGCACAATGAAAGCGAAGCAGATTCACGTATGTCGTGATCTGCTTTTTGAAGATTGCAGGTACATTTTTTTTTTTTTAAAAAAAAGATAAGGTGGAAAAAATCTGCTTTTATTACAAGTAAAATGACATTTTTTTAAAGTCACAATCTAGACATATCTTTTTCCATGTCTGCTCAGTGGGCTAGCATCTGACAGATACTATGAGCTGTAGTGTTATAGATTATTTACTGCTGCTTTACTATCAAATAGTTAACCTCTCTCTCTGTCTCTCTCTCTCTCTCTCTCTCTGTCTTTCGCATACACACACTCACACCCATCAACGTACACCCATAAAAGATTGCTGTTTTCTGCAGATTCCTCCTTGCGGAAATCAGCTGTTCAAACTGACTGGGAATTAAGGCTTAAAAAAAGGACGAGAGCAATTATGTTGGCACATCTTTGGAGCTGTGGAGAAGTTGGCCAATTGTTCTGAACACCATCTGGTCTTCTCTTTGAACTTCCGATCAAACGCTGTCAGCAGAGTACATTTTTTTTTAATACCGTTGTTGTAACCACCCCCCGCCCTCACATTGTCACCCTCTCCAGGTGAATTCAAGGAATTAACAGACTTGCATATCGATGGTCTGTCATGAGAAACCTCTGCAACTCATGCATTTATACATCAAAGTGACAAACTGACTCCTCCACCTGACATCTGTCCATCAATGGCCAGGTCACAGGGTTACTGAGTGTTGATGAATAAAAACTACTTAAACCTACTGTGAAGACTAATCCTGAGAGTGAACCAACTGTTTTATTGCACATTTCACATTCATACCTAGAGAGACTTGCATAACGTTCATTGTACCTTTTCATGAATACAGATTTATATATTCGGGTTACGAATCTCCATCCACAATAAACCAGGGTCTGATAAAAGGTTTGAAGCACTTATGTTCCAAGGCTGCAACTCTTCAAATAACAAGTCTACTTCCTTGAATACTTTAGAACATTTCTGTAAAATGCGCCGGGGATACATTACCGGCCTATATGCGTGAAGCCAGTGCCTTTACTTCAAAGTATTCTAAAAAGTTGCAGAGAAAAAAAAATCCAGATCCAAGGAAGATCTGGCCTTGATTCTCTGCATGGGCTGAACTGGGAGAACTGAGTGTGTTAATGCCCATCTTCTCAAACCACAGGAAGTACTTTAATACGTGTCCTCTGCACGTGGCTCAGTCCCTAAACATCCGAATGCTCACTCTCCTATTGGTCTTTTTACTTAGATCTTCATTCCTGTCATTAACTGCCGATGCCACCACACATATGTCTTTGGTAAAAGAGACCCAGCCCGGATATAATTCTGAGGATGACAGACCCGTGAAAGGGGCGATAAAGGTTCACACCAAAGGTGGCCGGCATGAGTTCAGCGGCTGAGATGTTACCTCTGCATCTCCACTCCCTATAACGGGCATTCTGGAGTTAGATACAGGCGATGCAGAAGCCCCTGGATCGCGCCCCGTTTGTGGATGGCTGGCAGCTGAGTCAGGCCAGCCCAGCTACGTGCCGGTGGGGTATGGGGTCTGATATTCGACGCGTCGCATCCGTGTTCCAGCAGGGCCTCCTACTGGCCAGCGTCGAGGCCACGGGAAAAGAAACTAGCACGACCTCACAGTTAATGTTTCTCCGTGGGATCCAAAAATAAAAAAATAAAAAACAAAATATGAGCCCTGACCTGCCCACGTACCCCCGTGCTCCACCCCAGCAGATCTACAAGCCCTCAGGATGATCGAGCCACTCTGGAGTGTCTCCGGTGTTCCTTCGTTAACAGTTATTACTTTTCCAACTGAGCTCAGAGCTCAAAGTATTGAATGTTCTCAACATCGACTGCAATCGCAGAACCCCGGATACCGTAGCAATAACGAAATTAAAGCAACATGTGGGCATGCCTAGACATGTGAATAGGGACCTTAACACCTTCGAAATGGAGAGGATTCATGAAGTGCTTATTAACTCCAGTTATTACCACCGCCCCTCCTACGCTACTCGACGAGCGTGGGCTGAACATCAGGCTAAATGTTTGACAGAATGACAACCTTCGGTACTTGTGTGCTGTATAGATTGTGCATAATATTGTGCAATTTGTAAATGATAAGCGGTTTCAGTTTATTTAGCCTCAAGGAATTGTTTATAGATGTTTCAGAGTTCCGTTATGCTTTTTAGGTCAAGTAGTCGATATTTTCTGTCCATGTTAAGTTGAATAGAGAAATGAAATTACTGTAACTCTTACATAACACAGCGAGTGCACAATCCACCTGTTAATTGCCAAATCAGTTGTCTGGCGCAGACAAGTCGAATTAAATCCAAGTGAGTGGCGGGCTTTTAAAATAGAAATTGTACCTGTCAGGCAGAGGATGTCGGCCCGTGTCTTCAGGACGGCTGACGCCAGCAGCAGTTAGAGGGTGACTCTCTTCATTTTCAGGGAAACGCTCAGAGGAAAATGGCCAGAGAGAAATGATGTTTGTCCTTCCAGTGCAGCTACACATGAACCCTGAAGACCTTCATAAAAAAATGCAGCACTTTCAGTTCAGCGAAAAAAATTGCCGTATACATCACACAACTCATATTTTTTAGACCAGAATCATCACTTTTTTCCATATTCTATCGATTGTACTTCAAATTGTTACAGTGTTCCAATTAGAAATCAACAATTAGTGAGTTGCTAATTATCAAGCTGTTACTTGTTTCCTTTGTTCTAAGCAATTTCCCTTGTATCTCCTACAAAAAAAATCAGATTTTCAACCTTTCTCATACAAATAATCATCAAGGCACGCCATAAATGTTTATGCTGTTCTCTACCCAATCTGTTCACAGCGTTGCTTCCAGGACTGATGAAACATTGTTTTTATTAATACAGCATAACATAAATGACCTTTACACTTATACAAGTGACCTGTGACCTTTTACATTGCATATCTGTATGATAATTTCCTTAGAATCACTGTAAAGCACAACGGTGACAAAATTGCTTGTAAAATTAGGGCTGCAAAAAAATGAATCCAGTGCATCGATTTATTTGACTGGCTTTCCTTTCAGGGTGTTCCCCGGCCTGGTGCTGTTCCTGGAACAGGTTCACTGCAACCCAGTACTGGATAAGCAGTTAAAGTGTTCACTCTCGCACACAGACCTGCCTTTGGTGAACCTCACCGTGGAGCCTCAGCCCATCCTGGAAGGGAACATGGTCAAGTTTCACTGCACCGCCAAGGCAAACCCCCCAGTGACGCAGTACAGGTGAGTCTCGTCTGCACGGGAAACACCCTAAGTTCAGTCTGGATTCCTCGGCATGCACTGAAGGCTCATTAATACTCTCTGATTGATGCTCTCCGTAGATAATAAACCCCACTTTACTGTAGGTCAAGCGTGGGGCTTTATTATCGGTGACATAAATCATTGTCTGCGAATGCTTTTCCCTCCATGACACATGTCTAATATCGCAAAACTACAGCAGCCGTCTTTAAAACCTCGTACGCCGGTTACTTATTAGCTACGTACCACCACTGCTGATGTTCTTTACGGCTGCTTTGTAAACATTTAGAGGGTTTTTTTTTTGTCAGAAACGTCATCAGTAGCTATTTCACTGTCATGCAGTCGTGCAGCTAGAGATATACTCGACGCATGAGTTTGCGTTCCAGGTTTAACACCAAGTTTTCGGTGGCAAGTCAAATTCCAGAAGATTATCCTCCATGTACTTTCACGCACACTTTTTATTTCGAATGTTAGTCTGAGGATGACGATATGCTAGTGTTGACAATGGCCCATCAGATCCCCTGCAGGCCATAAATTAGTAAGTTTCCAGTTTCTTTGGAACCCACTGTAACGCCAGGACCACCTGTCCTGAGTAAACAGCACCCTACGTTACTTGTCGCTCGCTGGAGGGCTGAAGCCCCCCCCCCCCAACCAACCCAGCAGCTGCTGGTGCATGAATTATGGATCTTTTTGAGACCTGGAGACACTCCTGTGCCTCATAGCCATCTGCTGATGCGTAGGTGCGTTTTCCTGAGGGATAGGTAATGGATAAAAAAAAAAATATGAGAGGGGGAAAAAAATTCCAAAAGCCACCCAAATTTACCTCGTTGCTAAACCCCCACTGAGATAAAACACACATATTTAAAAATAATCAACCCACCCTGCCACATTTGCAGCCGGCCCTGATTTGCACCATTCAGGCAGGATTATAATTACGCATTATTCTCGATGATGGCCAGGTGGCTGGTTCCATCGTGGCGACGAGCAGTGCCGTCATCAAGCCCAAATGCCCGGGGATGAAAATAATGGCGGTCCGTTTCCTCAACCTGCAATTTACCGAAAATATCCCACATAGCTCATCGTTGAATGGAGTCGAAATATCCGGGTTGTTTCTGCACGGCAGATGGTGTTAGTCGGCGAAGATGGATGCCGGTTCTGCAGTCCGCAAAGGATCTTCGCTCAGACGCTGATAACGCGGATTACGCAGGGTAGGGGTCTTTAAGGGGTCCATGTGAGCAGCCATTTGTTTAAGTAACTCAGTCCCTTAAATGCTATACTGGCCCTGAGGAGAGTTATTGAGTGCATCTGGATTTAGAAGATGGTGGCAAGCAGACTAATTTTCCCACTCCAGGCTTTAGTATTGGTGGGGGGGGGGGCACTTTAAACCAGCACTGTTCGTCGGCCGGAGGGACCTCCGCCGTTGCTGTCCCCATTCTGCTGCCGTGGTGACGGATGTGGCTTTCAGAAATAATTATAACACCTCTCTATAAAATGTTTTCCTCTTCCCTCACCCTCATCATTAATGGGAATGGGGTGGGGCTAGACAGAACCTCTCCGGGGCTTTGGAAATGCAGTAAGGTAGGAGTGATTTGTTAGACAGGCAATTCTGTGCAGTTTTAAAGCAGAGCAAGAAATAAACGCTACAGAATCAATATCAAAGTGAATCGCCCAAGTGAAGGAAATTTGGGAAAAGTGATCTGGCTGCATGGGACAAAAGTCACAAAGCTTTGATCACTAAGTCTAGTAACATTAAAATCAACATGGCCCATTTTCAGTAGGAAAATTGTGTCTTTTTTGGCATTAAATCTAGCAGAGGTGCTCTGGAGCACCAAGTCCTTCTTGTAGCATACGGTGATCTTTTCTTTCTGAAAGGGTTCAACAAAGTGCTGACACCTTATTTCGATAGCCAGAGTGAGGTGACGGCTTATCGAAGATGCTCATGTGTATGTGCAGACTTACATTAATACATGTGCATTCATCGAGCAAAAGGTTTTGAGTAAATCTACAGCAATAAATTAAACATCCTTTGCAATGTCATAAAGGTCATATAAAAGCATCGCGGTCTGAGGCAGCCTGGAGGGCACACTGTTAATAATTTTATTAAGTGTAATGAAACCGGTGGATACTGCAAAGCACAAATCCGCTAAGTGCTGGTCAATACCGACATCTGAAATCGATACACCATTAGAGGCAGTTTGGAAATCATCCTGGTGAAGGAGAAGACTGAATACCGGAAATCACCATACAAACAGTAGCGACCATTTTGTCTGGTCACTTCTTCGCTTGTGTTTAAGGCCCTACGTGTGTTGAGATTGCAGGTTCTCCCCATGTTGTCATGAGTTTCTTCCAGCTCTCCCCAAAGTTCTAGAACAAGCTAAGGTGCATTGGAGTGGCCAGAATGGTGTGTTAGGTTTGACTGTCTTTCTGAATGGTGAGTGAGTGCCCCTATTCTTGGTCATTCATTGCATTGCGTCAATAACGTCCGGGAAAGGCTCCGGACCCCCACAATCTTGCATTGAACAAGTAGGTACAGAAAATGGCTGGATATATGGATGGGTCCAAGTATTGTATTCTCCAGGTATAGATTCCTGTGGGTTCCCGTCCTTTGCTAGCAGGAAGGGGTATGTGAAGGGTTTGGGTCTTCTGACCCAGATTGTGATCAAAGCACATGCTCCAGTGCTGAAGATAAAAATACAGTTTTGCTTTGGACAAAAGTGGTAGAGAAGAGATCCAGCAGTAGGTGTTTACTTCAGCAGGAGTTAATCAATTATGCTGATCTTTCAACTAAGAAATTACCCCCTTTTTTCAGATATTTCTATGGTATCCACTCTTCCTCATTTGTGTTTCAGATTTGCTTAACAAACTAGCTTGATCACTCTAGCCTGCAAAACTTTTAACTACTGCACAGGACTAGAAACCGAGTGTTCTGGGTACATTGTCACGCATGCATCCATTTTCTTGTATACACTGCCTTGTCCCCCATGACCTACAGCACTGGCTCATCAGCTGAGGTACACAGGAGACACAGCATTAGGAAATCAACATCACTGAGGATTCTTCTGCTCATTCATTGAAAGGACACGGCACTGTGTAATACTGTGAATGATTCATGGAAATTCAGAAGAGAAGACATGTTAGATTTGAAGCACTCAGCTCTGAATGGATTTGCACTGAGAAGCACCAAACTGCTGAACTTACCTCCCTTACATTCTATACCGGTCACGGTGCCTAAGAACTCCTGATCCATTCTTCTGCTTCGTTCCTTAATTTCTCGCTAATGCTCTGCAGCATTGCACCTTTCAGGACTGAAATCCTCCCGGGAAAGCCGGGATACTGTCTCTCTCTCTCTCTCTCTCTCTCAAAACCAAGATTTAAAAAGTGAATCCTAACTTGAGAGACATGTCTCAAGGGTCATTGAAAACCAAGCAGGAAATACCACAGAGCAATAAAAAGCTAATGAAATACTCCGAGCACATAGCTGTGCGTAAACACTGCATCACTTCATGGGAAACATACTAAACAGAGCCGGTGAGGTTTGGATATGGAGAAGCTAACATTGTTACCGTCACTCGTAATATGCATCACAAACGACCAGCTGCATCTACCTGATGTTGAATAACAAAATTAATTTCTGTGTTTGCTTCTCTTCAGGTCTTCGATTTTTATTGCTACTGGGAATGCTCTAACAGGCCGCTCTGAAAAGGTGGGGGTTGGGTGGGGGGGGCGTGAAATCAGGGATACAGTGCTTTTTCGTAACTATACTCCTACAGGCATTATATCAAACAGCCTTTGGGATTGTGAATCACGCTTTCAGACAGATACGCAATACATGCTCTTAAATCCTCTTTCAGGTACGATGGAGACAAAACCCCAGATACGGCAGAGAAATGTTTTGATTGGCCTTCATGATCTTCCTTTAGAAGAGGCACTGTAGTGCTGTCTGCTGCAGCGTGGTAGGGTTAGAATTTTCTGCCAGCTAAGCCGTCCTATTGGCTTGCCTGGAGTGTGCGGGTACCTGTCAGCCTCCATTTAAAGAGGAATGGGTTCTCTGGTCATCGCCTTCATCGTTCGCTGCTCCGAGACTCGCTACCGGGTGAAGGCAAGGGTTCATTTGGCCAGTTCTGTCATCCTCGCGTAAGATGGGGACTCCATGGATTCCATTACTCTGCATTTTCACAAATCATTGACGGAAGTCAGGAGGAGCACCATGAAAATCAACATTACTCTTTTTTTTGACAACATGCCTACGGTCATTTCCACACCTGACCCTCCTGAATCCTCCCTAATTTGGCCTTGCTGAACCACGCCTGGTGCTTGTTACCCCTCATTAGTCCCTGTATTTAAGTACCTGTTTGTCTCACCAGTCCCAGTTATTAACATCTAAGCTTCTTGTGGCCTCTGCCCTTCCCGGTACCAGTCCTCCTGTTTTAATCCCTCGCGATCTTGCATATTTCCATTCCCTGTTCAGTGAGTTCAATAAACCCCCTTTCTGTTTCGCCCAAGGCCAGCCCTAGAGTCCTGTTGTCTGTGGATATGACACTGATGTCTGCAAATTTAATCAGAACCAAAATTCTAACCATTGTTTTTTTTTCCCACCCTTTCTTCCTTCCAACTTCCCACAGACTACCGCCTTAACACTCTCACCTCATAAATATGTTAAATATCATTATAATCATCAATACAATCACAATCATTATCAAGGTCATTAAAATTATCCCATTCAACATCATCATCATTAAAATTCAAAAGCCTGCACATTAAACATAATCCCACAATTTGATTTAATGTTAAACAATGGTAAATATCATGGATGCTGTTCAGTTAACAACAAATATTTGACTGTACTGAAACAGGCAGTATTTTGGACAGGTATTGTGTGGAGACAGCTAACAGGCACACCAGCCTTGCCTGTGGGCTTGGCTTTCTGTTTCGTGGAGCAAAAATCGGCACGGGAGCGTTTTCAAAAGTCTACCTTGCATGAAAGAGGATCCCTGTAGTACCGCTTTTTATCCGGAGGAGGTACAAGCACGCAGCGCTTTCCTGCAGGCAAATGCTGCCAGACCTATCAAATTCATTTCATTCATCTGCATGCTCCACAGTCGCCGTGCCAACAGGTAGCTGCCGTTTTCTCTGAGACATTCGAGATCGCGACATAGCAGAGCCTTAATCCGTGTTATCAAGTGCCATGCTAGTGCCATGCTGAACGCATTATGAATGAAGAAATACTTTTTGTCCAGCTCTGCATATGTTTATTTACCTCGTTCCACTCAAGTTATTTGCTGTTGTTTGAGTCTTATGCATTCATTTCTGAAGCAACCTTTCCTTCGCAATGTCTCCGTGTCTGGGCTGCTTGTTACAGGAGTAATTTTCCACCATAAAACCCTTTAAAAGCCCACAGAGGTCACCCATGATTTAATTATAGAGCCGTATAACAACTCTAATGTCAAATGTGTTGAGACTCTGGAGGAAAACATGGTCTCATGTTTCCTCTGCAAACCACGACAAAGATGGGTATATGAAGGGATCGATCCCCTTGGAGCTCAACAGAAGCTTTGATTTTTCTCCTGTCTTTTCATTAGGTGGGCTAAGGGTGGCAGTGTGATCAAGGAAGTTACCGGCGACATCTATGAGGTCATCGTGGACCACACGTTCTTTACTGAGCCTGTTTCCTGCGAGGTCACCAACCCACTGGGCATCACCAATGTCAGCAGATGTGTGGACGTCTACTGTGAGTAGACCTAACCCTCCCACCCATAACAGTTGGTTAAGCAGTATCAGCGAGGATGAGACCTGTTCAACTTCATGTTAAGAAGCCTTCAAGATAGTTTCATTGAGCAGAAAACCATGGACAATTAGGTTGGAAAGTCTCCTAATTTTTTATTATATCTTAAAATATCAGCGATACAGCTTTCTGTCTACAAAATTCAGCGTAGAAGGTGGATCTCTGATGGAGTAGTCGTATCTTGCATGTGTTTTTACAGTTGGGCCACGCTTGGCCGCTGAGCCGCAGTCGCTGCAGGTGGACCAGGGTTCCGATGCAATTTTCAACTGTGCCTGGACTGGCAACCCATCACTGACCATCGTGTGGATGAAACGAGGCTCTGGAGTGGTGCGTTGAACACTGGAACCTGGACACTAATGGGTGGTTCTACTGCACAAACTGCTGTGTTTGTTGTCTTCATCTGGTATATTTACACGTAATCTATATGTAGCCTTTTCGCGTCATTAAACAACAATTAGGTCCCAAATTAAAACAATTTATAATTATCTGAAAAGACAATTATTATGTTGAGGTTTATGTACAGCATTTAATGTCAACAACATTGTTTAATTTTCCGCGTCTTTTGTGAATTCCTCGACATAAATTTTAGATGGATCTATTTTGTATGTCAATCATGTAAATATTCTTTTGTTTCATAACTATAGAGTATCCGGCTTAAAAAAAAATATTATCATAAGCACAGAGGACAGGTTTTCTCGATGTATCGATTGCCAATCATTAAAGTCTGACACCAAAAGTAGAAGCAAGGTGTGAAGACACCGTTCCAAAAAGGATGCCCTCCAGCGAGAGAATGTCTTGCCCCTATGAGTCTGTTTTAGATTGGATTTTAATAATTGATATAGTGGTTTATAAAAAGTATTGCAAGATGGCTTCACAGCATCCTGGGTCAACAGGCAATGTTTCTCAGCTCATTCACATCTTGGCCTTTGACCACCTCCGTGGCAACCCACAGGTGCTGAGCAATGAGAACGTCCTGACCCTCAAGGCCGTCAGACAAGAGGACGCTGGGAAATATGTGTGCCGCGCCGTGGTCCCTCGGGTGGGAGCTGGGGAGAAGGAGGTTTCACTCACGGTAAATGGTAAGCTTTTGTGAATGTCACACCATCGTCTAACCATACCAACCAGGCCCGAAAAAAGAAAGGGAAAGTCTTTTGCCCAGACGACGGGAATTCTATGTTTAATCAATGGCTGGCAACAAATGTTTGTTTTCTGATAGCCACAAAACGACATGACTGGCTGTAGCTGGCTTTTCCCTGAGCTCAATGCAAAGATATCGCTGGGTTTAGCTCCAGCCAAAAAACGGCATGTAGCGATCTGAAAGCTCCCAGAATAAACGCGGCAAAGATCCCCGCTATGTAACCGCTTGGATCTCTACACGGGTCGTCTTGTTGTACAAATTCAACAGGCTGGGAAGACTGCAAACGCCCGGATGCCCCTCTGCTTGTTTATCTTCTTTCGATCTCTTCGCACGATAAACATGGGGAATGTGTTCTAAATGCATTCAGGTTCCACGACGTTAGCAGGAGGCCGGAACGGCGGCCGGTGACTGACTAATGAGCGTGAGGGAGCAAGCAGGGGGGGATTCGGAAACTTCCAGACGAATCGCTTTATTATGACTGCTCAGCATTCAGGCGGGGCGCACATTAACATCACGGGCGGCGCATGGGCAAAATCCACAGGCCTTTTAGAGCGTTTCCCTGTTGTCAACTTGCACCGGAGAGGAAACCGGTGGTTTTTGCGTGTGCCGGTGAGAATTATTCCCAACCCCATTAGCCGGAATATTTCAAATATTACAATATCGCGACTGGCACTTGAGCGGGCCGCCCTAATGTGTCATACTGCCGCTCCCGTGTCTCCTACATCCATCTCTTCATGCTAATGAGACACAGAGCATTCCTCTCTTTCTGGAGGAGACTGTTTGAATGGATGGGAACTGACTTCGGCTCAGATAATATTAATTCAAAACCGCTGGCGGATGCTGCGGGGTGTCTGGCCCGAAAGCAGCCGAAAGCTTAATGAAAAATCACGACGCATCGCGACGCGTGGCTGATCGACGCTTTAACGTCACAACAAATCCGTCTTTTGTTGTTTTCCGCCCGCTTTTTCTCTGATGTTACATTCCCCCTTTTTTCTAAAATATCGCTCCCCTTTTTTCCTCAAATTTAAACAAGGCTGAGAATTATTTATGGGTCTATTTTCACTTTGAGTGAACTGACAACGCAAAGGAAAGCAAGGGGGAAAAAAAAATATTTTGTTAAGTCTGTTCTTTTTCATGCTATCAGATGTTATTGTTTCCTTGGAGCACTATCCTCAGGCCTGAGTGGTTTGAACTTGTTGTTTTATTTTTGGGAGAATGTGTATACACATTGTTTCTAGTCATCTCCTGGCCTGGATCTGTCTCGGAATAAATAAAGAAATAAGTAGCATCCTTTGGTACCGCCTGAATAATTAAAGCGCGGCGGCTCTTAAAGACGCAGGCACCCCAGCGGAATCGCTTGGCGGCTTCCGCCAGTAAACCTCAGTCCTGCCGGAGAATCTGCCAGTCATGGCGGGGAACGCCAGCTGCCGCTTTGATGTCGCCACACGTGGGCTGAATCGCGGGGCCGACTCACCGGCGACGGAGATGTGTAGCCGTGTGATCCGAGTGAACCGCCAGGGGGAAAAAAGAGCTGAAAGCAAAATCCTCACCCAAAATAAAGTCTGAAACCCGGCTAGTTCTGGCGCCAGGCCTCAGCAACGACTCGAGGGCGCCGAGCCGGGGTGGGGGGGTAGAGGGGACACGGTCACCTCGCTCCTAGCCGTGAAATGACAGACTGCCCACAGACGCCTGTGACTGTCGTTCGACTTGCTCGTCTAGCATCCCCGGTCTGCACTGCTGCTCTCTGGGGTTCCTGTAGTGCTGCTGACGCTGGGAACAGTCTCTGCTCCCCGAGGACCAGCCGGGCTTAATTGAAATTAAACAGCTAACAGCAAGAGTGCTTCACATTGCGGCGGTTTATGAAAACTCATTGATATGAATACATATTGATATTTTTGCTTTGTCATTTGGTTCTTTTCTGCCGCGTGTATTTTCATATTTAGCTGTTAGCTGTATAAAAAATTAAATAAGTTTTATTGGTTCTTTTATTGTGCTGCTTTTCCTGCCTATTGAAATTCAATGCCATTCTCTATAATTTCTTTTTTCGCTCTCTCCCAGAGCGCGTTCCGTTAAGATGAAAACAGAGCAGTTCTGTAGATATATATCGTTCGCTGTTCGCAAGCACCTTTCGCTAAAGCGCACGCCGATCATCAGGTCGTCTACGAGTAGACGACCAAAAAAACAAAATGTGTAGACGCCCCACAGTGGACCCTAGGTACGCACATCACCTCCTCCATCCATACTCAGTTCAAGGGCTCAGCAAAAAACCCATCTCATTTTCCTCCACATTTATATCTTTGTGTGCCATGCAGACCGGGTTTGGTCACTCTTATTCAGTATGAAATAATTTGATTACATTTATAGCAGGGAGCCCCCTCCCTGGCCGCTATATACCATTATAGCTCCATCGCCATACCTGTTTCATGGCCAGTAAGCACCACACTCATTGCCATATCGGCCCGAGTTTAATAGGCTTCCCAGTAGCTGTACATGAAGACACCACCTGTCATCATCTCATTAAAATGCTAATTTATTCTAATTAGAGACAGGTAATAAACTGCAATTATGGTTGTTTAGCGAAACATGGAGAAAATGGCCGGGAGTTACGGTTGGAAAGGCTCCTCCCGCCTCCTCGTTTGTGATATCCTGACTTAATAAGGAAGCCTTTTGTATGCGACTGTCCAGTCTCCCGCTTTTCAGCCTCGTCGCCTTGAGACGGGGGGTATTAAATGCTGCGTGAGCTTCTATTCCGCTGTTTACTATGAGTCGTGCACTTAGGCTTGGGCGACATTCCCATTCGTCAAAGCAAGGCCATTCCGAAGGCCTGGAATTCAAAGAGGCATCAGCTGCCTTTCCATTAGCTTCCAGCGCCTTCCTTCTCTCCATTCCGACCAACCACAAAGAGAGGTTTTCACAGAGCCTTATTTAACAGCGATGGAGCTCCGGAAAATCACCCTCTGTGACTGGAATTAAGCTTTGTGCCCTGCTGGTGTCCTTCACTGGATCTACAGGGTCACAATGGGTGTAGTTGTGTAATCTCTGTGCATGTGCACCAGAGACGTGCACGGTACGCTTGTCATTTCAGGTGATCTCGTTGGAAAAGAGAGTCTGACAGCTTTGATGGGTGCTGGTTTGAAAGGAGGCCGGCTTTTGCATTGTGTCATTAGTAACAAGCCAAGAAAATGCATTCAGAAAATATCTAAGACTGGATTTTGGATGCCATCGCCAGTGGCTGTTTTTTTTTTTTCAACAATCACGGAGCTTCGTCTCCAAACATTTTTGTAACAGCCAGGTGGTATTTTTTCAACAAATCAGCCATAATTAAATCCTTGAGTATTCTTCAGCCACATCCATACTTAATTCAATATATTTTTATATAGTGCCTTTCACAAGAAAGTTACCCAGGTGCTTGAAAAGAGTGTGTGACTATCAATTACTATGTCATGTTCAAATAAGGGAAAAACAGGATAGAATGATGCCAACAGACAACAGAAGACAGGAACCAAAAACTCCTGTGGAGGGAGAGCTAAACCTCTGGGGTTCCAATTAATGCAGCTATGTAGTGAATGTCCGTTTTCTTTCATTTAGAGTTTAAGGTTATATATTCCTCAGAAATGTGCCGTTTGAGGATTTTTGATTTTTCACTTTTGCATGAGCAGGGACTATGGTGTTGTGAGGCGGCGACGCTTGTAACCCTGTGGTCATGTGTGGAGATGCTGACCCAACAGCATCCATTACCCGCCC
>JABFDZ020000103.1:333428-357010 GCA_019775955.2 Pollimyrus isidori
GGGGGCGAACGGGGTGGGGGATTCACAAAAAGCCGGGAGATGTTAATGTAACTTTGACGGACGGAGTCAAAAGTGATTTCTGCGAGTGAGTACAGATTAAGGGCCAGCTGTTCAGTGAGGGGCCAGCTTGGCGGAGGGGAGTCAGACCCTGCAACCCCGACCCCCCCCCCTCCCCCCAACACACACACACACACACACACACACGTACTTGATTTACGCTGTCACTCAGCCACACCGTGTTCCTAGGAGACGACGCGGTGTTACCACATCTGTATGCCGCGCATTAGAGCGCCTGATTGTGGAAATATGCCGTGTAATCGGTTTCACTAAATCTCCACGGATAATTTAATTAGAAAAACTAAAGTAGCACCAGGGACACTGAATTTGGCTGGCATTTTTCTGGCATTTTTCCTTCCAGTGATCATTATTGGATTAATATCTGACATCTTTATCAATACTATACTATTCACATACAATTTGTAGTTGTTATCATGAATATGCCAAAAAAATCAGCTTCTCCATATAATTATTTCTATTTAGTGAATAAATTTGGAATATTACGGGATTATTTATATCATTATCAGATTTCTCTGTTTCAGTTGAAAAGAATATCATAATGCATATACTAATGAGTAGTGTAAACTAATGATTTCTTCCTAATGATAAAGATGGATACAGCTGATTATTTCTGACTTGATTTATGGTTTCAAATGACACGTGGAGTTGAATATGGTTTATGTCAAAATTATGAGCATGAGGGGGTGGTTAAGGGCATTCCAAAGTGTTACAATCTCAGATTGGACAGATCTCAGTGAGGAACCCTTCACGTAGGGTGCGTAAGTGAAATCAGGGCGGTAAAATTTAAGTCATCAAGTTACGAGAATGTGCCAGCAGTCAAACTGCGCAATAACATCAGTGGAGTAAATTAATTAACATAAGTATGTATCACGAAACACTGTGGTTTAAACAAAACAAGCACTTTGGTTGTCTTCCAGATGTTTTAGGCCTCGACGCATATTTGAGGATCAGGAGGGAAAAAAAACACTTCCCCCGTTTTCTGTAGTCTTCTTTAAGAGCAGAGGTATTCCTGGACCATTCATCTGCCTCACGTCGAAACTTGTAATAATCGACTTGGGTTTTATAGACTCTAAACACCCCTGACAGGCAGAGGTTTTACTCACTCCCGTTTCATTCCACACGCTGACCAGCGGTTCTGCCATTACATGGAGATATCTTCTGAGAAGGTCCTCTCAAATTTTGCCGACAAATTTAAATAAAACAAAAAAAAAAAAAGAAAAAACAAGTGAACCTTTTGGAGAATTTATTTTAATTAAATAACTACAAAAATCTTTAATCTTGCAGATAAATTATCCACTGTATACATTGTGCTTTTAATGGTATGCTGTGCTGTATTTTAAGTATGTGCTATACTTTGTTATATCTTAATGATATACTACACTATGATATATTTTAATGGTATGCTATGCTATATTTTAATGGCATGGTATGCCACACTATATTTTAATGGTATGCTATGCTATATTTTAACTACATGCTATGCTATATTTTAATGGTATGCTATGCTATTGATCCACTTCCCTCTGGCTCGCAATGAGTTTCTGTCTGTCATTCAGAAAAGGTTTGGGAATTTGCCCCCAGTGCAGGAGACCGTGGCCTGTTACAACCAGGGAATGAGGGCAGGCAGCTAGATCCCTACCGATCAGATGGTTCACTTTCTCCCAAGAAGAGAAAGGGCAGAGAAAGAGGGAGAAAATATTTGGGCAGCTGAGGTCAGCGCCCAACCTGTGCCCGAGAGCATGGAGGTCCCACGACAAGGGTCAAGACGGGTGACCCATGGTCAGCCGAAGAAAAGGTTTTAATGATCTTTATATCCACGTCAGACTACGATATTATCCCCGTCCAAGTGTCAACTTGGCCATTTCGAAACTTCCTGCATACACCTCTTTATTTCTTGACTCAACGACTACCTCACCATGTCTGGCTGAACTTAACTAATTCAACTGACGAATCAATTGAGCTGGTGGTCTAATTTAACAAACACACGGAAGTTCTGGGGGGGCCCTAAGGAGTGTTTTGAGAACCAAGACAACGTTCATCCAGCCGTCCAACAAGACATCAGTACCTTTTGTTGTGGCACTTAATTTGCAAAAGTTTTGATGTTAAACTGCGTTAATCTTTCTTAGCAATTATGTACTTACCACCCAGATAAATAGCCTTAAATATTTTCTTTGACCGCCTAAGACTTCTGCACAGTACTGCAGCTATGGTTAGTCACCAAAGATCACTTTCCAATACCAGCACACTACAATTGTACTTTGACTTTACCAATACTGGGAAAACTAAAAATGGCTCCGATGCCAATTTACGATATGATGTTTTCGTTAATAACTATTGTGACATGAGTAAAGGTGAAAACAACCAAGAACTCGCTCACGAAATGAATGTCTGTACTCTGTAGATACTAGGAGGATCACTAACAATCGCTTTCATGGAACGAAAGGTCCCAGGGCAAAACGCTTCATAAACATCACACACCACACTGATCGCTCAGTATGATCTCATAATATGAATCCATTTAGGGGAAGTTACAAGCACACCTGATTCAATTAACCCGGGGCTTAATGAAGTGGATGGCTTGGGCAGGCAGACGAGAACAAGGATACCAGCCTCAAGGAGAGGCAAGGAAAGCCCAGATCTGATTAACTTCTCTCACCCCTATTTTTAACTTTAAGGATAAACATTAGGGCAAAGCTGTCTGGCACATTTACAGAATGACATCAAAAAGAAGGGATTAACCTATAAAATGCCAGCATCTTCTTGGAAAAAAAAAATTATTGGAATTTCTATAAACCCAAAATAGTCTGTATATTCATATGTGTCTGTACTCTTTGAGCGAGATCATTTAGATGAAATACTCTTCATCTACTTAAGTGTGTATGTGCCTGCACAGGTCACATAACTTTGTGACTATCCATATCTTTACATTTTCTTTGTTGATATAGTGTTTACATTTGTGTTTTTGGCCAGAATATTGCTTATAGCCTATGATCTATATGCCTATTTGTCTGCGAAGTGTAATGCCTATCCCGTTCTGTTTGAATAGCTTGTTTACGTCTGTGGGTAACAGAAGAAGGGCTTTTACGATGTCTACAGGGCCTTGAGCTGTGTCTGGAGAGGGGGTGTGGGGGTGGGAGCAAAGACAACTGGAAGCCACTTGTTAATTGTCAGCGGCTCGTGCTGAGGGGCCTGTAAGTGGCGCATGGCCTCCTGCTCGAGCGTGCTCTGCTCATCACGCCCTGGGGGGGGGGGTCCCATCCCGCGCTGCGGCCCGTATTATGTCTGCGTCGAGGCAGCGACCCTAAAAATAAGTACTTGCGGGTAATGGACCTCGCCGCTTGCTCCCCCCGCCCGACAGGAGACTTTCATCTTGCATGCCGTCTGTGAGCGTTCCAGAAGATCTCTTACCACGCGTCTTCCCCGAGCCAAAAATCTCCACAGGGCCGAGGCCACAGAACCCAGGAGGTGGACAGAGGAAAGAACCGGCAGCCAATAGGAGCACAGCTTCTGCTACGGTTTTTGATTTTTTTGATTTTTTTTTTTTTAATATAGCTCTGAATGTTTTTTTTCATGCTCCGAATGCTCCTGCTTTGTTTTAATTTGCTTGGATACAAACAGCCTTTTGTTCTGCGCGTACGTGTAAATATTCGCAATGACGCATAAATCAACGGCGGCTCGAGCTGCCTGTATCTCTGTGAGGATGTGTCTCAGTCGGTGTCCGGAGTCTGCCTCTGACATCAAACAACGAATGCCATGCTAAACATGTTTAAACAGCTGAGTACACTCTCTGATTCATTGATTAAGCTGCCAGAATCTTAAGAGAAATATTGTTTCGTAAGTTTGTCCTAAGCAAAACAACTGAAGCCTACAATAGTATAATTGTTACTGTTATGGGAACAATTAAGATCACATGTACAATTGTTATTTTTCATAATATACAGGACATTAATTAAGGATATCTCATATTCCATGCAGCATGTCTGGATGTTACTTAATGCTTGTTCAGATTAATTAAAATTATTTTCAGTTTTGAGAGCATAAAGCCAGAGTCACGTTTCTGAGAAGATCCAGGTCCGGAGAATGATAAGCAGCGGTTGCCACCTTGGTTGTTTGAATACTCTCCCGGATCATAAGTGCAGATGGTCAGACCTCCCACAAATTAAGGAATGATGCTCACAGAAGAACACTGCATCTCTCCTTTACTGCATGCAACTCAATCAAAATGGCTGCATTACAATAAAACTTGGTTCATCTGAAATGTCGTAATACAGATGAAAAGATACGTATATCTGTATATACGTATATGTTTTTTCATGTACTAATGAGTGCAAATAGATAAACTATTGAGTCATGTTCCATGTGAACTAATTAAAGGCTTTTTTCAAAGCATTTTAAATAAATTGCATTTCCATGTCTGCATTTTTCTATCTAATTTAAAAACATCCAGTTTTATTATCATTAAACGATCGTATTTGAGGTGAGACAGGATGAAACATTCGCATTTGTGTTATTGACAGATGTGGTCCTGAGTGCAGTTGAACTCGGGAGAGGATTTGTTACTCCGCTGCCCTGTTGATTCACGGCTTTGATCATTTAGCGTAGGCCTACAATTAACATGAACATTGTGTCTTTTGGAGTGTGTCAGTCTAATCGACAGTTTGCTCGTGAAGGATGTTACACAGTAAAACACTTCAGTATGGCAGTGATATTTGTTTCAGAATCATGGGACAGATGTGCATATTACGATTATATAAATGTTATAAATGTTATATTTGAAGCAAAGTGAAGATCTAACTGGTTTATGTGGGAGTCTGTCATCCGCGTCATTGTTTGACCAGTACAGACAGCGTGGAGACAATGCCGACATTCTCAAGCCTTACCGTCGCCATTAGACACTTATAAAGTTAATGTTTAATGAAATAAACTGTGCGTGTTTGGCGAAGCAGGCCGGGAGAAAATGGCGAGTTTTTTTTTTCCACATTTATATGGCTCCATACAGTGTCTTTCTGCCTTTTTTTTTTAATAAATCACGAGATTAATCAGTCAACATCATTCTGCTTGGATGAGATTTACAGAATGTCAGCCGTCGGGGAGTGAGTCACGCGTCGGAAGACGCTGAGCGATGACTTACGGTGCTGTTTGCGTCTCTGGGCTTGACAGTCCACCCGGGGGAAGCTGGTCCCCTCGCACATTCCACCTTTAATAAACGGTTATCGAGGGGCACATTTCCTGTTACCACCCGAGGACACCTGGAAGGGGGCACAACAAACAGCCAATAGGGATGCTTATTTATTTATTTGGTTTTTTTTTTGGACAAGTACCGCCGCTCTGCTGATTTTAGAAGGGACATCACATCAACACGCCGTTTTAACGACAAAGAGGAAGAGAGGCACGCTGGGGCTGAGCTGTTATCAGCTTGCCACCTGGATGAATCTAATGGGCGAGCATACAGGTGTACTGTACCTAGTTCCTACAGGTAGATAGTACTAATGATTGTTATCAGGCAAGGGGGGGGCAGCCTGCAACCATATATGTTGCCTAGGGAAACATGAAGTCACCATTTTATAGTTGAGTCACAGGTAGGAAGGAGTAAACTTGACTCACAATGTTGTGATGTTGGGAGCCTTGGTTGGGGGGGTGAGTGTTTTGTCAATGGCAAATGACTCTTAAATTGCCAGACCCAATTTGGGGGGGGGGGATCTGGGGTGTCCATTGACTCAAGAAACCAGTGAAGGTGCTGGTTATACCTATAGTATGTTGTCCTGCTGTCATACGGGAAGCCTGCGTTTCCAGGAACCAATATAGGCTGCAATTTGCATCTATAAATGCCTCTTTCATCCCAGCAGGGCATCCCAAGGTAATAACGGTCACCCCTCCACACACACACACACGACCCACACTGATTAAAAGCGGGACTGAAGCAGGGGGCAGCCACAGTGTCTCCCTGCAAAGTTGCCCGTTTCCTGATTACCGCCCAATTAGAAGCCATAATTGCGTTTGACCAAGATGAACAATTGCCAACTTTTTTTGGTCTTTATTGATAGCATTTGAGAGGGTGGTGAGTTTGCGCATGCATGCGTCTTCCTGTGGAGTGGCATCTTGTCTAGGGCATACCCCAGCCCTGTGCCTTATGCCCCGGCATAGTGTTACCCCCTCAACCCAAAGTTAGTTGGAAGATGGATTAGGCACTATATCTAGTTCTATATATTAGAGGTGAATAATTCATGGATTCTGATACCACACACCCCAAAAACCCTAACCTAAGACTTGGGGGTATCTTGCCGAAGGCTCCCTGTACAGTGATTTATCCAGTAACACTAATCTAATGTCAAGAAAATGCAGGCTTTTCACTCACATTTAATGGATACGTATTTTGCAATATTTCAAAACATCTGGGCATGGGTCCAACGACAAAAAAAAAAAAAGTGCCAAATTCACCGTTATTACTCACGGTTTTAAGAGCAGATCCTAATAAGCGCTGGAGCCTCTGAGAGGAAACCAGTGTCGTGTTAATTATGTACTGCTAACAGCAAGTCAAATAGCAGGTTTGTTGACGAGAATGCTCGTCCCATAAATCACCCGCCCCTTTCTGCCCACTTGCAGCAATAAATTTTGCTCCACGCCGCCGTTTCCTCTCCGCCTGCATGCGCGCTAAGGTCGCATTCGTGAGCGGTGTGCAATCCGGGAGACCAACCAGGCTTTTGCATTTATCTAGCAGTTTACCTGCTCCTACATCACGCCACCTTGCGTATCGGAGACGTCTGACGCGGCCGCGCCGCACGTTTGGCAGGCGAACCCGCGCCGCACGTTTGCCGAACCCGCGCCGTTTACCGCGTTTGGCCTTTATCTCCTTTTTTTTTCATCTCTGAAAATTAAATTAGAGGCAGCAGGTGGCGTGCCCAAAAGTTTGGGCGTCCGCGGACCTGTGCTGCTTTGTGGAATGCCCGGCGGCACGCTATAATGGGCGGAGGTGTAATATTAAATGATGTAATATTATAAAAATACAAAACAAATTTATCATAAATGTTCGCGGCATGCCAGCCTTATTCAGGATGGAGATTGGCGCGGCGAGGGCGCGGTGCCAGCATGCTTTGAGGGCACTAGGGACGGCGGCAAGGCTGGGGAGGGCATGGGAGGCGCCAGGGCGTGCTCCTCCGTCGAAGGGGTTAAGCCGCCGCCCTTTCCATGCGAGGGGTAACTGGAGTCGCCCTTTGGAAGAGCTTTCCAGAGCACACTGGTGGCGGTGGCGGTTTGGAGGGGCGGCCCAAGGGGGGGTGTGAACAGCGGCACAGATGCCTCCGGGGTCAAGCCTTTAATAATGATTACAAACTGGAGCTGGCTGCCGGAGCGACAGGCTGCAGCTGCGGGCCAGGCGCCCTTTGATGTCCCCCCCGCCTGTTCCCGGGTCCCAGGCCCCGCTCACATGAGGAGACACTGGAACTATGCGGCAGCCTGTGGGAAAGAATGTCACGCGACGCCAGGGTGACGGAGGACCTCGGTGGCCCAGGTCTGGTGCTCGAAGGGGATCTGGGGGGGGGCGAGGGGAGCCTGATCAAGGTGCTCCGTCTGGGGTGATGGGCAGCCGTGGAGGAAGCTGATCCCAGGCATCAGAAATGAGCTGCTCTCACCGTCACCCAAAGTGCCACCCAGACTTGGCCTCATAACCAGTTTGGCTACCAGAATGAAGCCATGGAACCTGGACAGATACCAACGCTGAACTGGTTCCACTTGGAAACTGAAAGATTTCAGCTTCCCCCGAAAACATGCTTTGAATTGTAAATCCTAAAGTAAATCCAAATTAATGTCAGTTCATGGTTTGCAAACTTCATTTTGGAACAAAACATAATTGAACTAGCAAGCTCGGACATTTCACCAAAGGTAAATACATCTCACATTGCAGCACCAGTGGAAACACACACGTTTTTCCCGTTTCGTGTTTCATGCAAAGATTAAATATTCAGGAATATCTGATGAAGGTAAATATTTATCAAAGAATATCTGCAGTTGCTAAAAGGCCACCACATTTGCTGGACACAGACACCAAAACTCACAAGACAGTCGCAAAACATTGCTAACACAAGCATTAATTTTAGCGTTGTGTTAGAAGTAAACATGTATATTTATGATCTTTGGTCAACAAGGCAGGAACTTTACTTTCTATTAATGGTTTAAACGTTTAGATGAAAAGACGTTGTGTGAGCTGTTCGCGACAGGTCTGAGAGAACACAATGCGGGCACAGTCTGTCAATGCGCTGACATTGACACGATAATTGGAGATCCATAAAAAAATAATAAAAACACAGAAGACAAGTGAGTCATACAGCCGGCGATTAAACTTAACGCTGTAGGGTGTGCATTGCTTCCAAAAACAATTGGAGAAGAGCTCACTATTCCAACTCCTATTTTAATACTGGGGGAAAAAAAAGTTTGTTTTTTTTTTTAATTATGATGCAATCTGGAATAAGTACAGTGAAGATCTTAAAGGACCTGAACCATGAGTATGATATGCCCGCTGATAGTGCTATAGATTAAATAGAAGCCTAATATTTATTTATCCATTCATTTTGTAACTACTCATCCTTGTCAAGGTCTTCTCATTATATTAGTTTTATTGGTGCTATCTTGTTATTTGATGCATATTGTATGATGCATATACAGTATCTAGGAAGTACAATCAATAAACATTAGGCTTCAACATTATTATTTTTACATGGATATTTGGAAGACCTTTCGTATATGTGATGCCCTTGTATCATAATTGTAACTATTTTTTATCCTTTTTTATTTCGTGATAGGACAGTTTCGGTCAGTCCTATCTGTAATCCAAAGCCAAATATTTGCATTAAAAAAAATCATAGCTTTCCTATTTGATTTCTGTTATCTATCGGTCCTGGACCTTTAAGTCAGGTAATGAAATTTGAATGTTTGAAGAGTGTGACATGAACAGAGATAAGATTAATGAAAACCATCCATCCATAAATCTGCCAACCACTTGTCCACTACAGAGACAAGAGAATTAAAGATAACATGAGATTAAAAATGAGAATTTGTGGTGTTTTTTTACATTTATAAAATTCAGTAAAAATAACTAAATTTACTACTGTAAATTCTCTTTTCTTCATTGACAAGTTTCTGATAAATGATATTTGGGATTTCGTGATACCTGTTTGTATTTCACTTTAGAAATTATTAGACATTTATTTAAAAAAAAACTATACGGTATATTTTAAAATTAGTTTATTAAGTTGAGATGCAGAAAGAAGAGGTCAAAGAAGAACATCATTCATAATTTGTGTACCTTGTTCAAGGTATCAATTGACAAGGCAAAATTTATCTATAACATGAAAGGTTATAGCCCGAAGTACCCTACTCATACACACATAGGATAATTATATTTCCTTTGATTAAACTAGCATATTTTGCTTATTGCATCAGAAACTGTACAATTAAATCAGAAAAAAAACATTGCAGCCACTAAGGTGAAAACACGTTGTATTTCACTTTTGTAAATGCCGACAACAAGGCTAGAAGTATAGAGAAAATAGAAAAGAACTTTGAACGTATGATGTGAGTTTCCAGTTCGGGGATCATTCGATTACTCGGTGGAAAAATATATCCTTCTACTTTTCGTAGACCGTGCAAGTCACCTTCATCTGATTTATTGATTTGTCTAGTTTACGGATTATTGCTTTACTTTGGGAATCTCGTGCATTTTTTTAAAGAATTGCTTTTGTGTAACTTCACTATCTGCGTACTGAAAACAAATCAATAATCGATGGAATACGTCTTATGACGCAGTTCTGCTGCTTTAGTCCCAACATATTAATCCATTTTTATTACTGTGATCAAGCGTTAATTTACAGATGCAACTGCATGTCAGTTATCACTAGCAAGGGACAATTATTGTTTCTGCAAAGACTCCTATAATTCTTGCCTATACATTTCTGTATAGTTAATATTTTCTTTCCTGAATAGTATCCCGTCGTTTAACAGCTACCTGGGCGCTGGGCTTCACCTGCCCAAAGTGATTTTCCAACGCATAATTCTTCCTTTCACCGAAAGTTGTAAATTGACCTGACGTCATAACCCATAAAAATCAATTAATAATTTTCTGTGAATTAACAAACTGGGGGGCAAACGGGACTGATAAACTGCGTTTATGACCTCATGCGTTCCGCAACAATGATCCATTGTGGCTCCCGGCTTCATCTGAAGCAGCGGCGGTCCGTAATTTTTATTTGGCATTTTATTGCCATTAGATCACCTCGTCTCTGCCGTGCTTAGAGGTGGCCACACCATGCCTCTAAATGGCGCTTCTGGCACTGGGGTTGAGGAAAGGAAACCCCCGTCTTTGATAATCCGATTTTCCAAGAGGAATCCCTAGGCTTCAGTTCCGATCCCAATGTGCGAGCGTGATACCTTTCATCTGTTCAGGCTGGATTTCCTCTCGATTTACCCCCTCTCGACACAGACGATTTAGAAAATGACCGGGAATCAAAATGTCTTAATATGCTGCAAATCCCCTTTGGACATATGGAGGGAAACGAAAGAACATATTCCCCCTTACTCTGAAATTTGCGGATAAAATGGTCTGTAGCCTACATGCGTTTGATGTAAGCAATGTGCGATCCAACTTGTCGGAAATTACTAGTGTTATTAAAATACTTTAGCTGTAGGCCTGTAGATATAGGCCTATGCAGTCTCAATCCTGTCAATTAGAAAATTAAACTGATTAGATGTGTTCATGTTACAAAGTGATGTATTTACATTTTTACTGGGTTATCATTAAGCTAATTATCCACAAGCCATTTAATTGTACTGCAGCAAGTCACAGGCTTAAAACTACAAACAGCATGGTCATTCTACACCATGGTCAGATGGCATATAGGGATTCATGCGTTACTGCTAAGTGACGTATATAGTTAGATGAAAGATTATGTATATGTTTCGGTTCTGGTAAAAGAAATTTTGGTTAGTAGGCCTATATTTGACCTGCATTTTTATACTAATAAATGTGTTTTTCCAAGAATGCTGCGCGATCGAGATTCCAAGGGGAATTCGTGAGCCCGAGTTTCAATGAGGCGTTTTGCACCCAGAAAAGTACCAAACTGTAGTTTGCTGAAAGCGCAATATAGGTTCATGCGTTTAAGATGAGAACTAAATGCCTGCACAATGAGTACAAAGCACAGCTCGTCCTGATTCGTTCTCCTAATAATTTATTTTACCGTGACACTGCAGGTGTCTAAAGGAATCAAGTCGGAATGTAGCATTTTAAATCCTAGTTGCTTTTTAAATCTTTTTTTGTGAAAACGATTTTTTAAACTATTCGCATTGATTTCGAGGGTAAAGAACCGGTTCCAGTTTGTAATTTAAAGTGATGTCAGATGAATTATTAAGTGATTAATAGTTCATAATTGCTTTGCGTGTAATGTCTGGATCAACGTGTCCTTCTCTGGGGTAAGTACACTGTCATTCCGCACAATCGGAGAAAGTCGTAAAACAAGCGAAACGGCATGTGCTGAATGTGAAAAAAGAGTAAAATGGTAGAAGTATTTAAAAATAACAAGGAGGAGAACCAGAGAGACGAAGAAAACTACAGAACAAAGATCCGCAGAGCAGCCCCAGGGAACTATTTAAAAACTTTGAGGAATAAAGGAGAATGAGACTGAATAAAGGACAAAATGTGCATAAGTAATAAGGTGAACTGTGAACTTTGAAACCAGCTTGCCTCTAAAACGAGCAGGTGAGATAAATTAAATAAACATTCAGGGTGTCAAGGGTGGTGGTGGGGGGGGGGGAGCTCGAATTTAGGATATATTCTGGAGATTAAAAAATTGAAAAACTGAGAATAAAGTGAACCATCGGTTTAGAGTCCAACAGCTGGCAGTTAAATCCCGACGACTTGGCAGCTCTGACGTCGTGGAAAGGACTTGTAACTAAAAAAAAGCGAAAAGGTATAACTAGCTAAGAGTGAATAGGCAGCTGGAGACACATCAGTAGAAAAAAATGCATCACAAAATGCTAGCAGAGTCGTTCCTGAGAAAACAGAGGTGAAGCACATGTAAAGAGCGATCGATCTCTTGCAGTAGCCCATGGGTAAGCAAGAAGATGCCATGGTGTCCAAACGCCAGGTAGCTTTACAATCCCGTGTGATAAGAGATCAGTTACTGCAAATGTAACCCAGCTGTCTCTATTTTATGTTTCCTTGCATAAATACTGCATTTCCCCCCTTGTATTACAACTGATCAGTGTGTTTTATAAATCTTATAAACTTAAACTGCATTCCACCAGAAAACACCATTTGTAGGGAAGCTTGTGCAAATCCTGAGTCTGTTTGTGCATCGCTGTATGTTTTCCCTAAGTGAAAATGAAATTGTAATATATAAATAATGAAGTTGTTTTTTAAAAATAAAAATAAAAAAAAACAGCTAAGCGGGATTCAAAAACGTAAATGCTTTATGTTGCATGGTGTGTGTTTGGCCATTATTGCACCCAGAGAAACTTCAGAGGAAACATGAAAAATAAACAAAGGCTACACAGGCTTATCCCTTGTAAAGGACTCCGGCAGGTTTCCTCCTTGAGACGTGTATAGACAGAACCATCTAAATGTATATTTTACTCACAGCCATGAGGCTAATATGTTCACACTGAACGATAGCATTTGCATGTTTTCTTGCGTCACTTCCAGCAAGTCCGAACTTGATGTAATTGCCTTTCACAACCGATTCCAAGGAAAATAGATTTTTAGACTTTTTCCTCTTTTGCAATCTGTCATGACCATTACTTCCATGTAATTGAAAGATAAACATTTTTTTTATTCCGATTAAAGTAGCGGTTTAATGTAATTACTTCTGTGTCATGCCACATTTATACACTTTTATGTGGCATTCCCCTTTTTATGAGCTGCTTCATAAAAGCAACCATTCACCGTGAATGTGTGTAAGTCTTCTCTTGTGACTAATAACTTCTTTTTCAGTTATAATACGGTCTATTACGTCACAGTAATAGAAAATCGTAAGGAAATCTTTGTGTCCCGCATTAAACTCCCTCACGTGGTTCAAACTAATGTGTCCCACCTCTTCCATTAATACTGAATGCGCCAAAAAGTGAAATAAAATCTAATATTGTTCTCTCTGGCACTCCGCTCTGTTGACTTTGAGTTACTATTCTATTTATACGTTGTCATTTTAGTGGTTTCCAGGGCAACCGTGATTTTTTTATACATCAAATTACGTCGACTTTAATGTCCCGTAACCATAACTTTATGAATTGGCCTCCTTTGTTTTTCAGGCGGGAAAAACAGTCAGTGCCCTCTTTCAATACCCAAGAAACAAATGCTTCTTAGTTGACATAACATATTCTCAGCGCAAGTGATGCAATCTGCATTCATTTTTACTCCATCAAAGGTCTGTAGGCCCAGTAACAGGGTGCTTTTGCTTTCTTTACTAGGGTTCATTTGCAAATATGATTCCTCAAAATCTCTACACAGGGAAAAAAACAGAACCTTTCCATTTTAAATGATTACATTTTCCACACATCCATTCCCCTACTTTAATTTTCCAGTTATCAATTCAAGTTGCATAAACTTTAATTCTAAATAAAAACAACAATATTCATAATAATGTGGTGGTTTATAAGTGACATCGTTTGTTCTGTTTATCAGTCCCTAAAAAGGCATCCCATAACTTAATTGTAAAGCTCCACGCACAGTTCCCAGGATGCATTTCTTAAACAATCCTCAACTTTTCACGGTGTGCAGGACTTATGGGAAACCAAGGACTTAAAAACTGGAAAAGACCAAGTGTTTACATAAATGTTACAGTGTTTATCTGAATGTTACAAAAGAGCTGCACCGCGAAAGCCGCACAGATCAAAAGATAGAAGACGGGGTTGCACGCAGCAGGTGTTCTCGTTTATATGAGAAAATTATTTCTGATTCGCAGATTAAATATGTTCCCTTCAGACTTCCAACACAAACATAACTCTCATAAGTGTCTCCGGTTGACAGGGAAGGCTGACTTGTATTTGTATAAGACAGTGTGCAGGACTGACTTGATAGATAGATAGATAGATAGATAGATAGATAGATAGATAGATAGATAGATAGATAGATAGATAGATAGATATTTGAAATAGGTCATGAAAAGGTCCTATGGGAGACTTTTCTGCATATTGACTTTGCATAGAGGTTAAATTAGCCGAAGACTTTGAGTGTGTTGCAGGAATGACTCACCAGATGAGTCACTGTCGTCACTTTTCTCACTGTTGCTAATTTTTCATGCAGGTTTTGTCATTCATTTTGAACTCTGGCCCCCGTGTGCGGCTTTAGCATGACTATAGCAAGGAGATATTTCAATCCAGGCAATCGCTTTGAACATTCTGCTGAAAGACGTTCCAATTAAGTCTGCGAGGAGCGGGGATCTCTGTCACACTGCCCACCCAGTTCACAGATGTTTATCTAGAGCCCAGATCCATTTCCGACGTGCACAGAAAGCATTTCTACACCCACGTTCATATTATTATTTTTTTTACTTGTCTAATAATTGACTTCTCGGCCCATCCATTTTTGAAACAACACGGCCACCTCTTCGCTGTTCACAGTTGCGGTTTGTGCATAATCTTCAAACCGTGTCCTGGTGTTTGTACCTTATAATTATTTAGACAATGCGTACCGTCAAACTGGTTTTGAGCAAACACTCTTGGTGCAGAGCATGTCAGACCTCTCAGCTGCAAGATAATTCAGTTTTTTCCGTGAGTCACAACCGTATCAGTGACAACATTAAATAATGTCAGCAGCTGGCCAGTGCTTAAGAGCTCTGTCTTTTGTGTGTGTAGATATATATACTATGACTAGAATGCAAAGTGATGAGATTTATGTTAATTTGTAACCAGTCACGTTTGCTACTATGTAATTCTATCTAAATTATTCACAATTCACAACAAAAACAGTGAATGTCTAGGTCCCATTTGTACTGTGGGATTCTCTTTTTGTCTTAAGAGGCATGTCCTAAAAGGCGTTCCCGATTTGGGCACACTATCAAAGAGTGGGGAACGTTTATCCGTGTTGGACGGCTTCCCCTGGTGTGCGATGATCTGGGTTCATGCCTGAGCCACTCTGCCATGCTGAGGCCCTGGCAAGGAACCAGGGCAGCCCCACTCCCAACCCCCCACCCCCCACCCCCAACCCTACCCCTACTGAGCCTTTCCATGATGCAGTGGCTGTCTCATAAGGATGTGTACGGTGTGGGAGGGGGGGGGGTGTTTGTAGTGCCCCAATTCTACCTTGTCATGCCAGATTATTTACACTATGACCAGCTTCCCCAGCACACACACACACACACACACACGCACACACACACACACACGCGCACACACACACGCACACACACACACACACACGCACACACTCACGAACACACGCACACGCACACACACACACTCGCACACACGCATGCACACACACACACCGACACACACGCACTCACACACACGCACTTGCACACACACACATGCACACGCACGCGCACACACACACACATGCACTCACACACACACACACACATGCACTCACACACACACACACACGCACGCACACACATACACACACACCGACACACAACACACACACACGCACACACAACACACACACACAACTCCCCACCTCTAAAACATGGCGCCAAAAACCATGAATCCAGCAGTTGTTATGTTTCACCTGCTGCGCAGCCACACCACTAGGAGTCCAACTTAAAGATTGCGATGACATCATCCCACATCAGCCCTCCACTGGAATCCCTTCAACTGCCAGCTTCTCCTTTCTGTTCCCTCCATGCATTTTTTTTTTTCCTGCAGAAGAAGCGTTTCTTTGTTGCAGTGATGCCCTCCATCCAGTTAACGCTCTTGTCCCCATTATCTGTTTTTATAAATCACGTCGGATTGTCACAAAGCTAAATCCCGGAAAAGTTACGGCTTCGAAGACATTTTAACAGGACGGGAGATGTTGCCGCCTGAAAGCCAGAGCACGACATCACCCTCGATTGCTCTTTAATGACAGAAATATGTCTCCTCACTAAATAAACACTCCAGGTGGGTCCATTTCTGAAATACACCCTTGTCTTTATCACTCACTGACAATAAATCCATCATCACCTTGCCCATAGAAAGAGTTCTGGTTTAAAATTTATGAATGGGTCCTGTCCCTGCCCCTTTACTTACTATATGAAGAAGTAGAGGCAGAAAAAGACTGAACAGACAGCCGGAAATGGACTTTAACTGGTTTTACCTCAGTGAACTGGAATGTTCTTTTCTCATTGATTATTACTTTATATTCGTATAAATCTAGTTTTATACCAACTGCTTAAACCTGATAGCTCCCAAAACTCATTTTTGAAAAGATAATTTTAAAAAACTAAAGTTTAAAAAGTGTCAGTACTAAAATTGATGTGGTGAATTGCATTCATCAGTAAGACATACACCGATTTTCCATTTAAGCCACTTTGCAGGTTGTCTCAATACGTTGGCATATGAAAAAACTGTTCTCCTGATAGTACTGTTTGTCCAAATGACAGACTACAATTATATAAATATATAAATAAACCATGTGTTAAAATATTCTGTAAAACTACACAGGATTGAACTCTTCGGAACAGATAATCTGTAGACTCGACAAAGATTAAACTGCTGCAGAGAAACAGGTCAGACCAGCTTAAGGCGAAGGCTTGTCATTTTGGTCGCACACGTCGTGCTACCTGAAGGTACCTACCAGGGGAAAAGAGGCATGGTTTGCAGAGAGAGGCATCAGAAGCAGCCCAGGTGATTTATAGAAATCACCCAGATATTCCAGTTGGGTTAGTACAAAAGGGGCCAGGGGTATGTTTTTCGCAGCTGGTTAAGTGCAAATGGGCCATTGTCTCCATGGCAATCAAGCAGAGAGCATGTGACCTGAATCCAGGCACGTGATAGGTTGGCAGATGGGCTGCTTGTCTTTGACACTCTGTAGGGAGCTACAAAGATGTGGAGTATCCTAAGGAGCAACCAGTGCTGGTCTAAGGCCATGTGGCGCCCTAGGCAAGCTTCACCACTGGCGCCCCCTGTCCAGGATTTGGCACGCTAAGTTAGCACCCCCTCAAAAGATGGCACCCTGGGCAGCCCCGAATGTTGCCTAATGGTGCCCTGGGAGCAACTGACCCAGTAGTGAAAAATGGGAGCATGCTAATGCTAATGCCCACCCCCGTGAGCAGCATTGGAGACGCTACTCATTTTAACGTCAAGCGGCAAATCACCCCTGCTGCACATTTCCGTCAGATAATGAAAAGCTGTCGGTAATCATCGGCACGTCACCGGACCCTCCATCCGCGGGGAAATGTACGACTTGATATGACGAGATGTTTTTCCTTCGCCCGACTGAGGTCGACCAAGAACCTCCATACAGCAATTCTGCGGCCTAAGGCCCAAGTTTAACATCACCGTAGAGCCATAGAGCCGTAGAGCCACGTTTCCTTCCAATTAACGTTCCTGAGCTCCCTCAATGTTGTGTTTCTGTATAAATGCTGAAATTGAGATATTTGCCGTCTGCACTTTATCTAAGTGAATCTATCTAAGTATCCCCAGCTCAACCTGCCTCCTTGTCAGCCATTGGGATCAGTGAGCACCTGAGTCTGGCGCTCACAGAGACCTCACAGAAAGGTCATTAGGCGACGAGGCCGGGCGGTGCTTTCTCACAGTTTCACGAGGGCACCCTGTTAAAATGTTGTCGCAGCTGGTAAGAGTCTCGGATCTGGAATTAACTTGCGATGGACCGAAGCCAGAAATCACAGCCCGCACTGTGAGTTTAACTCTTTTCCCTCCTCGGTGTTTGTTCCTCACACACCCCAGCCTTGCCGCAGCTGCTTAATCAAGCTGAGACGCTTTTTTCACAGAGTGATATTTCGGGCATCTCAATCGTCCTGATGAAATACTGAATTTACCATCGTTCGCAATTGGAGTGCCGGCCCATAAAACCAAAATGGGGTAAAGTACAATGGTGATTTTTGTTTTACCTCCTCTTTAGAATGAGACCCACAGACGAAAGAAAACTTAAGGGTCACAGCACAGGGTCACAACACAGGGTCACAGCACAGGGTCACAGCACAGGGTCACAGCACAGGGTCACAGCACAGGGTCACAACACAGGGTCACAGCACAGGGTCACAACACAGGGTCACAACACAGGGTCACAGCACAGGGTCACAGCACAGGGTCACAGCACAGGGCCAACCAGCATGCAGTGCCCCTGGAGCTGGCAGGTGAGGGTCTTGTTCAAGGGCTCGACACACATGTGATTATTATGCTGAGGCCGGGGCTCAAACCAATGACCTTCTGATCACGGGCACAGAAACTTACACAACTTATCTGAAATCGCCTTACCAGGGCACCTGCTGTGCTCTTCTCATTGTTGCCCTGCGCAGGTCTAAATAAACAGAAAAGCTTGAATAGATTTTTCACTCTTAAAATATGTAGCACAAATAGTATATTTATTTTGTACGTGAGGACAGACATTTTATGGCAAAAAATAGCCACTAAAATTCAACTCGTGTTTGTGAAGGCTTGCCTGAGATGCCGCGCAGGGAACGTGATTTATCAGCGTGACGAAGGCATGATTTACACCCAGATTTACGCCTCAATCATCTATGATATAGTGACAGGGGAGTGGGAGGTGGGGCTGCATGTGTCTCCGCAACCGTTTCATATGTGGAGTAATTATTTTCAATGTATGGACTTGCATAACCCCTAAGGAATGTCTTAAGTTGTAGTGGAGTTTTTTTTTTTTGCCACATTTTCCAATTAAAACTCACTGGCCCCCCATAATGAAAAAATAAATTTATAAATAACTGGAGTTGATTTATTAAAACACAATGAACAATGGCAGAAGGAGTGTGACTGGTTCCATAAATCTACATTTTCTCTCTCTCTCCCTTTTTCGCTTTCTCGTTTTTTTTGTTGAAAGTAATTTATGCTCACTTCTTATGTCACCTCAGTTATGTGTGGGATGAAGCTGCTGGGATTCTCTTTAATACCATTTAATCCCTTTGCTGAAAGATCATGAATGCAAGTTTTACCATGCTTAAAGCATTCAGCGGCTTACTGGCAGAAGCTAATGGCAGCCATTTTCACACCAATAACTGAAAAAACACTGACATTTTCTAACTGTTCGCCCTAGAGAACTGCCAGTGATGGGATCTTGTATTTGTTTATTCCACCATCCCCTGTAAACTCTAGACATTATACTCTGTGTAAATCCCGGGATAGTAACTTCTTCAGATGTTCGAACCTATATATCTGGTACCAACAGGCACACTGTGTTCATAATCACTTAGATCAGACCTATTATCCATTCTAAAGCTTTGTCTGACAATAACTGAACCTCCTGACCATTATGCATTATGTTATAGTCACATGATTCTGCCAGTAGCAGTAGAATGTTGCCGTTAAGGACCATATGTACCTAATAAAGTGGCCATTGAGTTTATATAAAGATAAATATAATGATTAGACTTTATTAAAAACATCTGATAAAAAAAAACATTTTTATGTCATTTCAGTTTAGGGACATACTGTATATTTTAGTTTAGATAATTGAAATAAATGACATTTCTGAGGTAAACTCTGACTTGTGTTTGGACATGATGTATTATTAACATTTTTTTACAATGTTTGGATGCTACAGAAAATTTTATTATGGAAATATTTCAAGCAGACCTTTTCAAAAGTTTTATCAAAGGCTAGGTCATGCTTTGCCTAGTTTTATCCTCATAACACGTTACAAAAAAGGCATTACTGTATATAAAGCAGAATATCAACAGACCATACTGGACTTATGTATACAAGAACTGCATTTATTTTGCAGAAGCTTTTATGCAAAACAACATAGATATTTATTTATTTATTCAAGGCTTGGTTAGACAGTCTCTGTTGCAACTGGGGATTAAGGACCTTGCTCATGGGCCCGAAGGCAAAATAAGTTTGCGGGCTCTGGGATTTGAACTAACAACCTCCTGATTACAGATGCACAGGTACTTGAAGTTTATTCCAAGAGAACAGGGCACAAGACTGGCATACACCCTGGACAGTCACATGTCACTGGTCTGTCACATAACCTGGTTACTTATCTGTTTATTTAGTGGATTTCCTGCATCCCAAACTTATTATTCTATGATGTGAAGATACAAATGCATGCATCCCCCCATCTAGGGGACAATACCAGTCAAAAGTCTGGGCACACCTGCTTTAAATGCATCTGTTCCATTTTACTTTTGTTACTCATCTTATAGTAAAAGGCCTTGAGGCAAGGAAGTTTGAAATATTGCAACAACCAAGAGACGTTTTCAACATCCCGGCATTTTCTCAAGTTTGTGACTCTTCAAAATAGCCCCCCTTTGCTTGGATGACAGCACTGGCATTCTTTCAACCAGCTTCCAGATGTAACCACCTGGAACGCTTCTCCAACAGTCCTGAAGGAGTTTCCACAAGTTCTGGGTACAAGTTGGCTACCTTGCAATGATTCTTTGATTCAGCTCAAAACCAAACCGGCTCTATAGGCTTGCGGTCGGCGGACTGTGGGGGTCCGGGACTTCAGTCACAGCACTCCATGTCCTTCTTTATTCACAAGAGAAGTATTCCGTAACCTGGAGGTCCGCTCAGGGTCGTTATCTTATTAAATAACTAATGATATTCAGTAGGTGAGTGCAGACTATGCACCCTGCAAACCGTGCATTTGGTGAACTGAGAAGGAGGACTGACACGAACCAGAATATGTGTGCGCTCTCCAAACACCACCCCAAACGCTTTCCTGAGAGCAATTATTAGGGAAAAACAAATCAAAAAAGTGTGCAACAAAAAATTGTCTAGTGAGAAGCTCCGTGAGGCTGGAACACCTGCCCTTTACAGTCAACTCCGGTCAAACATTCCCAGGTTTATTTGAATAATCTGTTACTAATTAGTCATGATGTAATGACTTATGCAAAAATCAAGGCAATGTGTTTACATGGCGGGACAGCAACCAAACAAGAAAACAATCTCTATGAACCGAGCTACGCGATTCATTGTTGTTGTTGCAGCTGTTGTCATTGCAACACGCCTTGCAGACCTGGCACACATTAACTTCGAGTAATTACTTTAGTCCTTCGCCAAACATGGCTCCCAAATCTGAACAGTTTTTCTTTTGCCTCAAATGGCTAGAACAAAGTATAACAGAATACTCCTGATTGGCCCTGTTTGATGTGTGGGCGCATGAGGTTGGTTGGGGTAAGGGGTTGGGGTTAGGGTGACACCTGCATGTAGAAATAGGCTGAGCCCACCTTCACCCAAAATTGGACAGATGGTTCTCCCATTGCTGCCTTGACTTGCTTCACCGCTGCATGCAATAAACAAGCAAATAAATAACACGTACATGACGTCTCTATATATGCTTTCCTTTATTGGGCATGTCAGCGGATCTTGACGATCTAATGAAATCAAAATGGTGGTCTCCAGTTTTGTATGACAGACGGATTTAAATGATCTGTCGAGTGCTGACAGACGTGACCACGGAGGACATTCTAGCGTGCCTGGTGGTTAAGGAAAGATTTGAAGGGATTTTTGCTTAACACAAGCCGATACGTGCACTAATGTATAGATTGCTGCACGGATCATCGGAAACGCATTTACCGCTGCGCAGCAAGTTTGAGTTTATTTAGACTGTTTGCAGAGTGCCGTTTTTTTTTTTTTTTGATGAAGTGAGATCATGTTGAAGTCGAGTCACCCATGTCCCTTTCGAAAGTCAACAGTATTACAGAACAGCATCATCAGAAGGTAACTAACAACAAAGGTATGACGGAATTACTCATAGTGCTCTGTGGTCACATGACAGTCTCGGACAAATCAGTGAAAGATCATTATTACATTTTTTTGGGCAGAGCAATCTTATCAGTACACTGTTCACCAGTTCCTAGAAGTAGATCATACCATTGAGATTTTAAAAGAAAATTCAAATGTTACTTTATTTCAAATAATATCTTGCAGCTGGACCATCAGAAGCATGGATACAGCATAAGGGATATGCAGAGACATCCTGAGAAAATCGAATTACTGTACTGACCACATAACATTTATTATGAAATGTATTGTTGAAACGCAGACAAAAAAAAATGTCAAATGTCAATTCAAGTCAAAATGTATTTGTGAAGCGCATTTAAAAACAAGAGTTGTGCAAGTGCTACACAATCAAAGTAGCAAAATGAAACAACACAATAAAAACACAAAGACCATTTTAATAGATAAAAAGACAGCAGAATGATAAGAACAATAAGAACATAGCAATAAAGAAATATCTGGAAAACGCTGAGTTAAAAGCCCAGGAGTACAATAGTGCTTTACGTGGTATTTAAAAACAGTGAATGGGTCAGCCGATCCTGCAAAGGCGGCTCACTGCAGAATTTGGGGGCTACTAGTGGAAAGGTGTGACCTCACCTGTGCACCAGCTTCGACGTGGGGGCAACCAGCAGCAACTGCTCAGCGGACCGAAGCAACTGTAGAAGGTCAGAGAGATGGACTGGGCCGGCCGACTTAATGCTTTGTGGGTAAAGAATAACATCTTGATAGGGGAAAAGGGGGAAAAGTGCTCTCGCTTGTGTGTTCCTGTTAAAAGATGAGCTTCAGCATTCTGGGCCGGCTGTAAGAGTAAGAGGGCGACCTGGCTGACGTCAGCAGTCAAGTCAGGGCGAGATGAAAGCTTGCGTAACCCTTTCAAAATCATTACACGAAAAAAGGGCTTGACCACAAATAGATAAGAGCCTCAGCTGAAAAAAGCCAGCTTTGATTACTGAGTCTATCTGTTTGTCCAGTTTAAAACCATTATCCATTACGACAATCAGGTTTTTTTACAGTGGGTTTTATGTATGGTTCCAGGGAACATAGGTCCGTACCAGGGGTATCTCAGACACCACTGGGTCCAAATACCAGAACTTAAATTTTATTCTCATTTAAGCTTTGAAATACTTAAGACAGTCCAACAGTGATTTTAACGGGTTTGTATCTCTCTGTTTCAAAGGGAGGAAAGTGTCATCTGCATAACAGTAGAAAGAGATGCCATAGTTGATTTAATCATTAATCAGCAATGTGTTCACTACTGAGTCTCTATCATAATGAAATATTATGACTAAACATTTTGTAAACAAGGCAGACAATTAAAATAGTTTCAGGCAGAATTGGTGTCTCATCTGATAGGCCTTTGTGGGCAACATCTATGCAAGTAATCTGCAAAAATCATTTTGGTGATACTTCCTTTGAAGCAGTCAGCATAAAGCATTATAGGTACTTTCCATAATGCATTATCATGCATTCATAAAGTACTATAAACATAGTTATAACAATTAATAAAAAGGCGTAACATAGTATAACCATGTTTATGGTTTATGGGGAAGATGGTGGTGCAGAGGGCAGTGCTGTCGTTCAGCAACCAGAGAGTTGCTGGTTCGAGCCCCGCCCGATGA
>JABFDZ020000103.1:357110-367978 GCA_019775955.2 Pollimyrus isidori
GAGCAAGACACTGAACCCCAAATTGCTCCCGGTGTGCAGGTTGGTGCCCTGCGTGGCAGCCTTCGCCACCGGTGTGTATGGATGGGTGAATGTGAGGCATAAATTGTAAAGCGCTTTGAGTACTTGGAAGAGTAGAAAAGCGCTATATAAATGCAGTCCATTTATTGTGCATTGTGAATGACGCTCTCATATATAAAGCACTATATACCTTCATAATGCATTATAATGGTCAAAATAAGCCATTGTAATACATTATGAAGGTATCTATAACTACATGAGTGCCTTAAGTAAAATGGTACCATAATTTGCCTCTTGCTCCTTGATCCGAGACAGCAGCCTTTACAATGTGACAACAAGAGTCACAACAAAAGTGGAAAAAAACACAATTTTATTAGTTAATGACAAGTAGGCCTATACATTCCTTTATTTGATTCATTTACTGCTTCCGTTAGGTAGCCTAAGTGCTAAGTGCTTGAATTTAAACATAACTTTCCTCCATGAAATGCAATTGATACATTAATTACTAAAGTAATTGATAAAGCAAATTTCCATGTTTTAATTGAATTTTCTTATTTGCTCAGTCAACCTTTTACTCAAACTCGTTCGTTTTTGCTGCTAGCAAATTAGTAAGTTGTATTATCACTACGTAAATATTGACGAGATATGATTTTTTTAAAGAATATAATTACTTAATTGTACTCCTTTGATCAAAGAAACTGTAACCATGTTAATTCACGAATTAAAGTGTTGCAATTTGCCAACGGGCTCCTGGGACCGTAATCTAATGGCTTTCATTTATACGATACAGGGAGCCGAATTAAACGTGCATTATTCTTTCCAGCGGTACACCTGGCCATCTGCTGCCTTTTCTTGTTTTAACCCGGGTTGTGTGTCCTACCACCGGGCGTCTCACGGGAGCGCCCCCCCGCGGTCTATTGAGCAGCTCCTAAAGGCAGCGACACCGGGCCATTAGCTGACGTCGTGGCCGCGGGGTGCGGATTGACATCGCCAGCAGCTGGGCTTCTGACTGTCAGCCGAGGGTGGCTGGGGAACTGGAGGGGGTGTCTCTCCCCTGGCAGAAAACTTTTATCCCATCGCGTTTACAATAAAATGCAACAGTATAAATGGGTTTTTGGTTTCCTATTATTACTATTATTAATATAATTATTTTACTCAACATAAATTAATATTTTGTGTCAGATATTTCACTTACTTTTCTACACATATTTTCCTAAGTCTAAAGACCCCACCTTTATTGTTCGTGCGCAAATAGCCGCAGTAACTCTAGCTTTCCCTAGAGCGCCCCGATCAGCAGCGCACGCACTCGCCGGTCCGCGGCGCGGATGATCGGTCCACTGAAAAGTGCCCAAGGCTGCGGAATGCAGTCAGTGATGGTTATCTGCTCATTCAAACGTCCAGATGAGGACTGCGGGGTTCGCGATTGTGCAAAATAATGCATTTCATTTAATAATTTATTTCCCACCGAATTTCCGATATTGCATGCTTAAATAACCAGCTATATAGCATTAGGATTAGCAGGTTAAAATATGAGAAGCGAAGAGGGACAAATCCTGGAAAATGTGTGATGGTATCTTACTAAGGATGCCAGAACTACACGCAGACACACCACTGAAGAGCGACTGTGAGTCGGTCACGTTTCTAAGATATAACTTGTCACCAGCACAGTTGTCCATGCACGTGCGATGGGCGGACGTGCGTCTGCGCGTGTCTGTGTGTGTGCATTCGTGTGTGTGTGTGCACATGTGGTAGCTCTGCTGTCCAATGCATCCCAGGAATGCCCACGGTCCACTTGGTTCAGAGAAACTGCAGTGGTATCGGTTTCGGAAGAAAAAAAGTGTTACAGCGCAGTCTGTAAATGGTACTTCCCGGCAAGTCTGCAAACCGTTTCACCCCTTAGCCCTCAAACAATGAGTCACAGGAGGTAAACAATAAGTAGGCGTGCAATTAATATGCTCTACAACCAAGACTCAAAGCATAATACCATCTTAATTTTTCCGTGGTATTCTAAAGAAAAGGCTTGCTCTTCAAGAAGTTAAATGGGGCAGTTAACCTTACAGAAGGATACGCCAAAAGTACCAGTCTTACACAAGACCGGGGCAAGTTGTTACACGAGTCATGTCCTAATTGCTTTTCAGCAATAAAAATTGTCAGTGTAATTTGCAGACATCCCCTAGAATGGCACTTTACGTCCGCGGCGGATTCGTCTCCTGACAAGACACTTGCATGCATGTGCAGGGCTGGGTGTAACGCCTCGTTTCCCGAGGTTCAAAGGCCGTGCCACGTTATTTATGATTTCCTTTCTCATCTCGGCAATCAGGTGAAATTGTGCTTTTGTGGCTAGCAGCAAATCATCGGCGGTTTAACGGTTCTCTGCCAATAAAACGGATGCATCCATGTTTAATGAATGTGCCATTTACAACGTCTGCTTGATAGACATCTGCTAAACGATTATTGTAAAATTAAGCAAAGGGGAGCATCCTCAATGGCAATGCCTGCTCACAAGTGTGCGTATCATATCGCTGTTTATTGGCGCACACCTCCTCCTGCCAGCATTTATTTAGAGTAATGTGTTACGGGATTTTGGAAACTGGAGAAAATTATATCTCTTCAAATCATAAATAAGAATTAAACACCTGAAAAGTATTAGTTATGTGCAGATGCTTGATTGGAGCGTAAAACTGCATTGCGATATTTGGAACTATTTAGTAAAGGAAAAATATAAATCTGGAATATTCTGGACTGAGGTTGTGTCCTTTGGCTGTGCTTTGTAGTTCAGACCCAATGTTTGGAAGTGAGTCTGATCATGTGACACAGCTGGGAACAGCCCAGCCTTAAAAGCAGGTTCCTAAATGATCAAATCCTACATCGTTTGCCCCCAAAACCTATACACCTTCGCCCCTATTGTAGTTCCTGACATGAGGGGAAAACAAATGCAATTAAATGGTGCATGATACTTAGCAGAACCCTGTGAAACTGGTTCATATGTTCCGGTGAGTTGGCATGTCCCCGCTGGCTGATTTTAACCAACCAGTTTCTCTCTGTGTATTATTTGTTTGCTGGCTCCATAGCAACCACATGTTTTGCTATTCTCTTGGCTAGATTTTGTTCCCCCTCTGGCTAAGATGGTACATCCCAGTGTTTTATTTATTGCCTTTTGTGTGTCATCTCAAGGACATGCAGACATTACATCTTTGTTTCCCTCTATCAAGAAATCTGAAATCTTCTCTCCATTTGGGCATCTCGCCAGTGATCCGGGTGCATCGTGACACGCAGGTCAAAGGTGTCGTTATGGCGACGCAGCCCACGGAGACTGAGAGCTAAAATCCCAGGAGGGTAACTGCTGTTGGACTAGGCATCTTTATCATAAACTGCATCTGGAAATGGTTGGTTGCATAAGTGCACAGCGATAAAAGTATAAGGAAATGAATTTGTACCCCTATGTGATTCATATACATTATCAGAAAAAAGAACCAATTTGTATCTTTGCTTGTCACTGGGGCTGTACCCCCAAGAGTCTGCCGATTGTACCCGTAGCTGTAGGTAAATGTACCTTTGAAGGTACAGAAATGGACTCATGAACATCTCAAAGGCACAAGCAACATTAATGTACCTTCTATTGTATGAAAATGTTCCTCACACTCCATTTCTGTACCTTAAATGGTACATTCACCCCACCGCCCCAGTGACAAGTAAAGGTAACCGTTTTTCTGACAGTGTAGATTCATATCATCATGAGCAACGCTTGAAACATTCTTGTTTACCTGGGCAAAACTTAATAGATTTGGAATTGCTGTATAAAAATCAAACATTTCTGTTTTTTTTTCCCCCAGACTATCAAAGACTTGTGCAGGCCCTTATTTTGACATTTTTAAATGCAACTGGAAATCCTGGATATTGTCCCCATCTTGCACGTATTCGCAGAACCAAATGTACGGCAGCTATGAGGCATGTAAGCACATATTTTGAGTGACAGGCTTTCTGAGTGCTAGGTGGGGTCATTGAAAGCTTGGCTAATTTGTAATCGGTCTGCTAAAGAGCCAGAGGGGAGTGTTCATTAATCCTGCTTTGTTTCCAGACTCTGGGGGATTTTCAGATCTGTGCAGCAGAAAGCTTTGAAAAATAATTCTGCCGCATTATAACACGTATGTGCTGAGTAGCTATGTGTTTTTTTTTTATTGATTGCAGAAGTTTGTAAACAGCTCAGGTCACCCCACGGCAGCTATACGAAAAACGGCGACTTCGGCTCGAGCCAAATTTAGCCTTTTGTATTTTGTGTAAAGAAAATGCATAAAACTTTTGATTACAGATACTCCTCTTTTTAAATTTATTTTTATTATTGATTTTATAGCTTTTCTTTGAGGGGGCGGCATGGTGGTGCAGTGGTTAGCACTGTTGTCTCACACCTCTGGGACTCGGGTTCGAGTTTCTGCCTGGGTTACATGCGTGTGGAGCTTGGTGTGAATGTTCCCTGGCGATGGGCTGGGCCCCCTTCCAGGGCTGTTCCCTGCTTCGTGCCCGTTGCTTCCGGGATAGGCTGTGGATCCCCTGCGACACAGTCGGATAAGTGGGTTAGAAAATGGATGGATGGATGCTTTTCTTTGACTCAGATGAGGGAAAATGTGTTGAAAAGATCCAGATAGTGATCAGCGACACCTGATAGACTGGTCATTGCACTCAGGTGCATAGATCCCACAAAAAAAGAAAGGTGAGCAACCAAGCTTGGGTGAGAGTGGTGGAACAACTATGGACTGTATGTGTCTGTATGTGCGTGGGTTAAGGTGGTCCCACAGGTTTGGTTATTAGTGCCAAAAGAACACACCAGTTCATGTACATTTCAGGGGAAAAGAGACACAGGGAACCCAGCAACAAGTAAAACCCACTCATCTGAATCTCCCTGCCGAGATGGGTTTACTTACCCCCAACCCCCCCCCCAGGAAAGAAAGTTGGTGCAGACCAAAGCAAAACAGCTGTAATGGCAGACATCACGCCATGATCAGATCGCTGGCGTCGCTTCATGTGATGGTATTTGGATGAAATTCATTATATGTTCTTCTGACCGTATGATAACTTTCATAACTTTGAATTAAATGTTCTCACGACACCCCATTTACTTAACTGGCTTTAGCTTTCAGGTTCAGGACGTACTGAACTTCCTTTCAGACCTGTATTGTGTTCTTTCATGAAGTCCCCGATGTTCTCCCTCCTGTTGTCAATAGTTCACAGGCCGGAACCCAACAAAAGGCTCCAGAAAATCCTGATTTGCAAGCCCGTGATGAATTTGTCCCCACGCTTCAGTTTTCGCTCCCGTTCGCTCGGCACGAGGAGCACAGTGACAGCGAACTCCGGCGTGTCATCGAGGCCCCAGACGTCGCTTCTTTATGGCCTGCGAAGCCTGTCGTAAGGTGCTTCTGTGGCCAAAAGTTTATGAAGTTCCTTCGGTCCGCCTGATGTAAACGACGTGTCTCAATCTATCAAAACATCATTTTGGGAATCTGACCCAGGAGAAACGCCGGAAAAGCACTGCGTCAGAAATCTGGCCCGCTGTTGGAGTCGTCTCTTCCAGTGTCCTTCTGCAAGCTTCTCCCTCCCCAGCCAATGGGTTATACAATGTGTAATTACATACCAGCGATTGTTTGGTTTCTTCACCTCCGGTTGTGTCTTGAGTCACGCAATATAATCTTCGGTTGCATAATTTTTTAATGTCTTGTCTGGGACAATAGTTTTGTCATATGTATTTATTTTTTTCTGTATTGTTAATGTTATTGATTGTGCTACAGCAAAACAGAAGGATTATGTGACAGTCAAGCGGTGTTTTCACCTCTCCTCAAGGACACCAGACCCGTCCAGAAAATTGTTCCAATGCTAGACAAACCGATTCTGCTAATCAGAGGGCTTGATCAACAACAGAAAATTAGTTGAATGAGATGTTCTGAGGGAAGGAATAGAGGGAGTGCATCTGAGGAGAGGAGCTGCAGCAGCAGGCCTTCTGAGATAGCTAACTGGCCGTGTTAATACAAGCAAAACGCACAACGACAAAATAAGACAAATAAAGAACGCAGATTCGTTGTTTGTTGTTGGAAGTTTTTTGGCATAGAAAACAGCACAACATGATTTGTACCACACAGTAAAACTGACGGTTTTAATTTAAGACTGGGAGGTTTCCTGTGACCAAACATAAACATTTATGGTTGCGATGCCTCATTTCGTAACAATCCGGAGACAAAGATTATTGTTCTGAACGAGGCCCAGAGAGCCTCGGTTTGAAACTGCCTGGAGGCCACACCCCCGAGCCAGAACGGGCTTCAAGGACTCTCCTCTGATTGGTCATAACCCCAAATCAGCCTTCCCTTCTCCCATTCCATGCAGTCCTATTAAATCTCCCCGTAATTTGAAGAGGATCAGATTCTTCGGATGAGAGTTCCAGAATCTCCTTGTGTGTGTGTGTGTGTGTGTGTGTGTGTGTGTGCGTGAACGTCGTACGTCGGTGGTTCTGATCGCACCGTGATCAGCGGGGCACAGTGGACCCAGCCTGTAGAAGCAGAGCAGAATCCTGGCATGACTGTTTGTCAGATTTCTGAAACATCTCCTCCACTCGGAGATACATTACTCATCTTCCATCATGTACCTGACGTTCAGCGATAGCTAACAGCAGCAGAACAAATAAAGAAATTCAGTGAACGCATGTGTTACGACTGCGAAGAATGCTTCAAAGCTACGAGCCCGTATGGCTTTAAAATCATTGTTTAATGGCTGTAAAGTTTTTTCTTTTCTTTTGGCATCGTGAACAGGAACATTTTTAAGATGCCCTTACACTGCAGCACAACAAAAGTGCTACACTAATGCTTTGAATGACTTTCGGCTGGCGTGTGCATGCTCGAGATGCTCTCGCCACGTAGGCCTCCGAAGGGAATTTGTCAGTATCAGTCATTCGCAGTATGGTAATTATGGCAGTAATAACAGCATACGTTAAGCCCAATGTTGTTTATGCAAGTCTCTCCAAATACCCTTAAAACACTCAACAGATGCCTCGAACGAGACAGGCTGTATCATTTACCACCTGGTCATAATTTCCGACCTGAAGTCCCTCGGAATTTGGAGTGAAACAATTATCATCCTGCCGGTTGTTTTTCATTCTTCCTGACCATATGTAATTAAAAAAAAAAAAGACATACACTTATCAACCAGTATGACAAATTACTGGTTTTACTGGTTGCCACTATTACTGCAGTTTACTGGCAGTGCACAGTTTTTAAAGATTAAGATAAACAATGGGCATTTCCAGTATTTATCAAAGACTAATGTGTAAGGCCTAATAGAATTTTGATTATCTCTTTTGATTTAAATCATATTTGACAAGAGATGAGAAATGATGACAAGCATCCTGCAACAACTGATGGAATAATTACAATTATCAGCAAATGAACATTTTTGAGTAAATTTCACATTGGATGTATAATTTAAATCCAATTCCACAACCTCATATTTGAATGGTTTCCTGAAATAAACTTCTTGTAAAACTAGCCATCATTACGCTACTCAAGAATTCAGATTGTTAGTATTTTATATTTAGGAATTTATGTTAAGACTTTTCACTGTTTTACAGTTACCATTGGTCAGTTGTTTGTTGTTTGTGGAATCAGGTTTGTAGGAGGAACTAGAAGTACGGGGTTCAAGTTTCCCCTGGGACCCCGAGTAGGGCGACGCATGGTCACAGAATAGCCGTGCCATCGGCAGGTTTCTGTCAGTGCACATGGGTTCATTAGAGAGCACCGGTAATTTCCATTCACCACTAAGGGAGAAGTTGCAGAAAAAAAACTACATGTTTATTCATCTCTGCCAAGAAAAACCTATTTTGTCTACTTTTCCCTTGCGGTGGAGATTAAAGATTTATGGCCGCAATAAAATGGAAGAATTTTAGCACACATCATAGTGTCTTGTAGGGTGAAGACTGATCTGCTCATCCATAGTTTTTTTACATCTGGGAAATTTTTTATTTAAAGGCAAAATATGTCAAATTAGTTGAGTGATCGCTGATCTGTTTGGGATTGTTATGACCTGTTGTAGGGTTTCCCTTTCCGATACCGAGACATTGTTGCTGCTGTTGCTGTTTTTGTTTACGTTGTTTTAAGGTTAGATCGATATTCATATAAAGTTCATTGCTTAAGTAGATTACTTAATTCGTCTTTTGTTTATCTATGTATTATGCAGTCTGCAACCACAAACATTTTCCTCCAGGGTAATAAAGCTTCAAGGTCAGGGAAACATTCTACCTGACATCAGATATCGTTTACCCCGTATCTCGATTTTCCGCCGGGTATGGGATTCAAGCTTACAGACAGGGCCGAGTGTTTGTTCCCGGTAACGGCGGTGACAGAGGGCTTTAATCGCTCAGCAGACGGTGTCAGGAGGGGATCAGGAATGCTGCAGTACACCAGCATTAGTTAAGGCTTTGAGTGGCAGCTCGTGTGTTTGTGTAACCCAGGACGAATGATAATGTACGCACCGCAGAACATACAGCTCAGTTTCCAATTGCCTCTTGTTTGCTGGGTGAAATTCACATTCACATTCCTTACCAGATTCCCTCTCAATTACAGGTTCCTAAGGCCTGCAAGGTATTCATGCTAAATAAATCTTTTTTTTTCTTCTTTAAGAAGAAGACAGATTTTGTCAGTCAGAGGTAACAGTGCCGGCTTTGTTAGAGTCCATATTGTTTTGACAGATATTGGCCATTGTCTCCAGTGAGCTATTTCTTCTTTTTATGTTTCTTCATAAACATGCACCCCAAACGCCTGAAGGGATGGCATTGAACAATTAGGCTTTGTTTTCCCTATTGAATCAATAACAAAACCATAGGTGGTTTAACCAAAAAAATACTAAATCATTTAAATTCGTTTTCAGTTCCATTTATAGTCCTACATGAATAAACCAAAAAATTATTTATGCAATAAAACAAAATTGACCTTAATTTAATCTGCAGCTGTTATTCAATCTGTAGTTTTATTTTAATGTTATTGATAATACTGGATTTCAGTAAGTGGTTCAAACCCAGTCACGGTTGCCCTCATGTAGTGAAGCAGGAATCCTCACTGTTTAACCCAAGGTCAAAGCTCAGGACAAGCCCTGCTGGCGGGCTTAATGCCCAATCCAACTTTAGGATGGCATGTGCTACCTAGTGGTGAAGTTTGATTTGGGGGTGGGGTGGTGTACCAGCAGTTTTCTAGGTCAGCACCCCGAAGATGGGCTATGCAGCGCTTTTAAATGGCGAAGGGAAGTGGGGGCTGTGAGGAGGGGGCCTGAGGACGGCGACAGTCTCCACGGAGACAGAAGGCAGCTAGAGGCCACCACGTGTTTTCTAAACTCAACCCCCACATGCCATCGTTCATCAGCGAGTTAAAGTGATGGCTGAAGCGATCATCGAGGGGGGGGGGGGGGAGGTAAGCACTCGAGGCCCGCGATTGCACCACTCAAGAGCTCTTAAAATTTACGACAGCCTACCTCCGCATCGAGCCACCCGTGCCTGAGAAAGGAATTGAGGTGAATGGCTGCAATTCTGATGTCAGAAGCTGGGGATATGGATAACAGTGATTTACAACAGGGACAAGGAGGGGGGGGGGGTGCTTTTCTGACTGTTCTAATAGTTAAAGGCTGACAAGAACTGAGGAAGTGTGATTTGTAAGTTGCGTCTTCTATCTCTCCCTGGGTTGGTTGGCTTATTTTTATAGAAAACCTGAGGTGATCGTGGGTTTTCCCGCAAAGATATCGCAAGGATTGTACGCATTACTTGAGGTAACGGGCTAACTAGTTAAGCGTTCATGCGTGTCATGTCGCCTCGGAGGACTTAAATGAAGTCCCAGAGGTCTCTTAAATGTCACACGGGACATGACAGGGAGAGGCACACAGAACACAGTAGGAGCTGCTGCAGTAGTTTGGCGCTCGTGGCCATCAGCAAGACACTTGACCAGAATCGCTCATATAAAATAGCCATGTGACATGTGAAGGGGGCAGTGAATGTTTCGGGGGTCAGGGAACAAGCCCCCCTACTCTACTGTGACTGATTATATTAAGGGTATAACCTCAGTGGGTGTCAGCGAGGGACTAGGAACAGTCTCTCAGCTTAAGATTAAAGGGTGAAAACGTTTAGAATAAAAAAGTGTAATTCATGTCCGGAAGGTGTTAAGATAGTGTTCCAGTTCTATTCACCCGCCCCCGTGCACTGCGGATCCGTTCACGGCCATGAAGAACAGGTCTTATCGTAATCTCGTTGTACAAACAAGCGCAATCAGTTGTTGTTGATAATAATACCACTGACTATACATGAATTTAGTCGTTTTAAATAGTTTCTTCATACCTCCTTTCCTGTGTAATACCATCCATCCCGCAATGGGTCCTGGAACCGGTCTGTGTAATACCCCGTAGCACGGGTGGGGGGCAGATCCAGACCCGTCTTAAGGGGGCATCAGCTACCCTGGTTTTTGTTTCCCCAGGAGCATTTTTTTCCTAAATCCATTTAGCAAGTTGTTCCATATTTTTATGCACAATTTGACCCCCCCGCATCAGCAGATTTCACTGTGGGTGGCATCCTGGACGATTCTTTGATCCCCATAATGGTGATTTACACAGCAGCTGTAACGCTTTTCAAAGTGTATATGCAGAGTAACGTGTCAGCTATTAAGTTCTTCCTGTTATTGGTGGGTCAAAGGTGTGTCTGCATATTTTCTTGCAATACTTCCCAGTAAATAATGCAGTTAATAAGCAGCACTTCTTGGAAATGCATGTGACTGTTCTTGTATATCTGAGTGGTCTTTTTATATGCATGTGACTGTTCTTGTATATCTGAGTGGTCTTTT
>JABFDZ020000103.1:371520-400870 GCA_019775955.2 Pollimyrus isidori
CCCGGGGTTGGTCTCCCGCGGTGCCCCCCCCCCCCCCCCCCCCCCCCCCCCCCCCCGGGGGCGGGGGGGGGGGGGGGGGGGGGGGGGGGGCGGGGTCACAGTTAAACAGGCCGATTTACGAGACCCCTGGGTGGGAGGCGGAGCGATTTGCACAGACGTGCTGACCCAGACTGCCTGCGCTAGACGACTAGGCGACGGCGTGATCGGTAATTTCCACAGTAAATACGTTAACTGGACGACTGAAGCCGAACCGCTGAGTCAGCTGTTGGGGTAATGGTAAATCCGATTGGTCTGACCGAGGTGTTGGTGGGAGGAGCCTGAGGGTCGTCCGAGGAAGCAGCTGACTCCTCTAATCACAGGAAGGAAGAATGCGGCAATCTAATTCAACAAATGTCCCCCCCCAGGAGTGGGCATTTCCTGCCCCCTTTCAGTTTCGGTATCGACGCGCGGTGGACGAGCGCAGGAAGCACAACATCTGGAATCGGGACGTCCCATCTTGCCTCAGTGGGTTTCATTGCATGGCATTAAAATGCAGGATGTTGCAAGCTGCGAGAAATTAGAAACATCGATTTGGCCGCTAATTTGATTGAGGCCCATAAACATTCATGGTCCGTAGAACTGTGAGGCTAACTGTCGGCCCATTTCCTATCTAAAATAAATTAATGTTTCGATTAAGTTTTACGGCATTTTTCATTAGCTAATACATTTATGTACTGAACAGGATTCTTGCTGTGATCCATAAATACGGCCCACAGTTTGCACAGTGTAATTCTTTGTTTAGTTTGATTGCATTCTCAGTCAGGGGAACCAAAACATTTTCAATTATACAAACGTGGAAAAAACTCACCCTCTTCATTAAACACTGGAGCAACACTGGAGTCTGTTTGGGAACCGTTTCACAATTACACACCGTGCCGTTTTAAAAACAAACAAACATTTGTATCTCCAGACGATAGCCTTAATCAAAGCGATATATATTCTGCAGACTGAAATCCATATTTATATTTAGAATCAATCCCTGGATAATTACATGCTTGATCGCTTTGTGGTTTAGACAGCAAGGCCTTTGTTCCAGCGTCTGCAGGACACTTCAGTGACTGACAGGCTGCGGTTTTTACCCTTGGTATTTAAAAATCACTTCCCCTGTCAAAACAATGAAGGGAGGCGAAATGGAAAGAGCCATAAACCCCGCACCCGATTTCTCAGGCAGCAGCAAGCTGACAGGTGAACGTGCCCCGATGAACATCTTCTCCAGGGGAAAATTCCAGGCCATTCTCCGGTGTTTGACCTGAGGATGAACCTTCACTTGTAAGAAGATGGCTGTTCCTCAGAGCAGCACACAGGTCCCACCCTTCCTCCCCCCGCCTCCCCCGACCCTCTTAGCACCACGATGGCACAAGGTCGCACGCGTGTCATAACCTGCAGCCCGGCCGCGAACGATAGCTTTTATTTGTTTTTTTGGAAGATCTAATGAAGATGAGGAACAGATGAAATTCTGCTTTGCGGTAATTCTGTCGTAATCTTCATATCCAGGGTAGCTGGACGCTTTCAAATGCAACATTTTTAAACAGGCCCATGGATTTAGTCTTCAAGGTATCTTGACCCTGGTGACCATGTGAAACGCTTCACCCTTGGCCATTTGGACCATTCCTTCCTGTGGTTGTTGAATGTCCTAACACGCCTCTCAACGTTAAGACCAAAAATATCTACTTTTAATATGCCGTGTTTTTCCCTCGGGATTCCGACGTTCATTCTATTGTACCTTCAAAACTGGCCAAAACCAACACAGTCTGATGTATCAACAGCAATCTAGTCTTTTTGACGATTTCAGTTATGGTTGGCGGCCTTAACCTCGCGACCACAAATTAAAAATGCGGTTTCCCGGCTCGATGGCCTTCAGTACCTCAGTGGGCCAGTGATGACTGCCGTGCTGAGTAGCCCCCTTGCGATCTCCCCGACCCCCCCGTCCAAGGTAAGCATACCCACCAGGCAAACACATCCACTCCCTCTCCAGTCAGCTTCCCCCCTGCTACCTCAGGATACCCGTTGGTTTTGAAGGCGTCCTCCTTAAGTCTGAGGAAATCGAAGACGTTTCGGGGGAACGCCTAGCAGCAACACCCTTTCTGTGAGGCGGGTGGCCGCCTAGAGTGGCATCCGCAGAGGGGACGCCATCAAGGCTGTTGGGGGCAGGCGGGCCCCGGTGCTATTGCCCGCCTGGAGTTGCCAGGTAGGCTTCCACTAGCACTGAGTGCAGGTATTTTTAATTACCGTCTACCTCACTCTAGCTAATGGTGCCTAATTGGCTAGTAAAAGTCAATAAGTCTTTATCTAATTAACTGATTTATGAATAATTAAATCTGCATCTATAATCTCTTGTAAGGCCAACTAACATAATTAAAACTCAATGGACCATGTAATTTGCTCCTATACTTTTCACTGTGAATAACAGCAGCCATATGTGCCTCAAAGCCCATTCACAATAGAGAATATATTCTTTCAATATAATAAAAATAAGGGACATTTTATCTACATTTTCAATACTGCGCAACAGACTATGGATCTTGTGCATGAACACAATCTCTAATCAAATAATTATTAGAGATATATATTAATAAACGTAAACATTTTCAAAGGCTTTTGATATGCAATTTTATTAAATGTATTTAAATATGCAAACAGTCACTCATGTACAATAGAAATTACATCATAGCTGTCTGGAACAAAATAGTACATTATCAGCAAACACTTGTAATTGCTCATTCCACAACAAGTCATTAAATTCTCCCAACAAGCACAGTATTTACATCAGAAAAATATTACACGGCTTTATATGAAACAAAAATAGACCTTTTTTTCCGAAATGTTTTATTTTTACAAACAGGAATATTTAAAATAGAAAAAGAAACGGTTTCCAAATCGGAAAATAGAGGTGCTGTTTTCGACAGGGAAGCGTCTGCAGTGAGTCCGTCTGTCATTCACAGACAAGGGGGGTTTAAAGTATCTGGATGCTCATGTCGGGGCCCGAAGGCTGAAAACATCTTTAAAATGTTTTCAAATGTTTGGCAGTTTCTCTGCTTCACTGGCGGGAAGCGGGGGGGGGGAGATTTATTCTTTTCTGGGTCTCTGACAGCTTAAGAATCTTTCCTCTTGGCAATACAATCAGTGCAGTGTCAAAACAACCGACACAAAGAAAACGCAACACTTTCTCTCTCAGCCGAATCAAAATGAAATACTTTCCAAATGCATATTTTCTGAATCACGCAGTTTGTTCCACAGTAAATAACTTGATTACAGGTACGGGTGGCCATGCGGCTCTCTGCACGGTATCGGTACTTCTGCCGGATACTACTGAATTGATATTAATATGGAAACGCAGTAAATCAGAATTACTGGATACTTCCTGGTTAACGTTAGGGTCTCATTAAAACACTGGCACGGGAACCGTCAAACACACAGTGTAGAAAAAGCTGCATGAAGCCGCACGCGGGGGAACCGCGTTAATAATTCATGATGTTACACGTTCCATTTCATTTTCCATGTGCCTTTGCCTGTTCCGTTTTTAAAGAGAGCACCGACAACTGAGCGTCACACTAAAAAGTCAAAATGTCATATAAAAGGTATCATTTCTAAAATATTTTAATTGCGCTTTTTTTCCCCCCTCTGGCTCGCTTTGGTATCGTAAAGTTTTAAAAAATCGTTCGACCTAAAGGCACCTTTGCCAGTGTAAAGATGTTATAAAATCGCCGTGTGTATGAACACACACACGGACGCACGAAGACACGCAATATTTACAGGCTGACATAACAGGGGAGAGGGGGGGCTGGATGCCCCAGGACTTGAGATACTTTCCTCCAACGGAGTGTGAGGAGTCACAACACAAAGGACAGGCTTCTGAGGAAGAGGCTGCATGGCATTCAGGACACCGGCAGGGGAGGTACAGCTGATCCCTTTGTGGATGCAGTGCAGTGTTTTGACTTCTGTTTTTTTTTGCGAGGAATACTGTACTGTGAGGTGTAAAAATCCTGCTCCCCCCTCCCATCCTCTGCCTGCCCGTTGTGTTCAAACCTGGCCGAACGTCTGAAGCCCAGCAGGTGACTTTGGTAGTGCTCTCGGCAGCAAGTGCTCATGGGTACCGGGTCTGGCCCAGTCCGCACCCTTAACTCGCCGCGCACATCTCTGGCTGCAGCGACGGTACCGGTTCCGGCACGCGCTCCCCCGCCGGCGCCGGGCCACGCGGCTCTGGGCCCCCCGCCACCCTCGGGTCCTGGGCCTGTGAGTGTGGCTCGTCCCCCCTGCACGCTGCACGACTCTGGGCCTTCTCCTCCTCCAGAAGCCGGGCCAGCCGCTCCTCCGCCTCGATTTCCTCCGTGGTGGGGATGGAGTTCTTCTTCGGCCTGCCTTTGGGCTTGGTGGGGGCTTCTTGTCCCCCTTTCAGGACCTGGCGGAGCATAAAAACGTCCCATAAAAATCTGGAGACATTGGGGGAGGGGATGGGGTCACTGGCAGCAACAGTTATTACAGTGATTACAGGAAGATGGACGAGGTTTGGGCCTTTGAGATCAGTCCTCCAATCATCAATCTCTCAGATCAGTGAGCCTCTGCGATTAGCAGAGCTGACATATTGCCCTCAATCACTCACATTTCCTCATCACCCGCCCGCCCCTCTCCTGCCCCACTGTTACCCCACGGCCCCCCTCAGGCTCTTACTATTTTCTTCCACTTCATGCGTCGGTTCTGATACCAAGTCTTGACCTGTAGCTGCGTGAGGCCCAGCGACTGGGCCAGGTCCAGCCTGTAATGGGGGAGGGGAGAAGGACATGAAAAATCATTCTTTGGAAGGTGTGTAGATGCAAAGTGCCTCAGACTCTGGGAGTAGCTTAAGGAGAAGCTGAGAGCTGAACGCAGACGCGGTCCAAACGCAGATGGGAGCACACGGGCCCAACATCCTGCCAAGTCGAAGTTGGACAGAAACATGAAATATCAAAACGTCAACATACAGCAACTGCCACCAAGCAGAATGTTTTATAAGAGACTTTTCCGCTAAATTGCCATTAATTGCCAAGTACCATTAATAGTTTCACATATTACTTTATATACTCTTTTATTTATCAATAAGCTTTAATATATCACATCTTGGCAAACAACCAAAACATGTAACATTTTTGGGGGCCTGGAAATCATTAAAGCTTATTACTTAGGACTTATTGACCTAAATTTAGTAGTGGGACAATAAGTAATTTATCATCTCTACATTGTGATAATTTTACTCAGGAAAAAACAGGATTTATCCTTTACGTCCACAAATACACATTATAAATCCACGTAGGGCTCGTCCAGCACTTGGCCGTAAATCAGATACCGTAATGTTTTAGTCATCTGGGAGAGGAAGCAGTGCTGTGTATGACACTGACCCAGAGCGTAACCGCGAGGCTAATGCTAGCATCGACGAGACTCGCGTTCACGGTTAAACACAAACCAGTCGCTGGGTTGGTTTTCAAGGTCAGGATATCAGCTCCAGAACAGCTGCTTTTGGCCCAAACGTGTGTGTGTGTGGGGGGGTACAAAAAGAGGGCCCCCAAAATGGTCTCAACGCAGATTTCCTCCACGTTTTCCCTGTAAAATCCCTCACGCCCCCCCGTCAGAGGCTTTCTGCCCTCGCCTGCACCGCCGCCAAGCCCAGCAATAATTTCACGTGAACCGCGAAACATTGCCGGAAATGATGGGATTAGCACAAAGGCCCCCGGGACCCCCCTCGGTCAGCAGACAGGCAGAGAACGTGGCCCAGACCGGTCCGCCCCAGTCCCGCCGTCTAATCTCGCACCCAAACCACCCGCAGCGCCGGCCCTCTCACATGTGCCGACTGACAGCTCTGAACGCGACATTTTCCATTCGGCCCGACTATCCAGCTGGAATCTGGCTGGATCCCAGGATGTTTCAGGATATTTCGCGTGAAACGCCGTGAAATTCTGGAACATGGTCTTTAAGGCTAATCCCACGAGCAACACATGGAAAAAATGACGAGGCTTCAAACCATGACCGGAACATGCAGGACATGGAGGCTGACACAATAATTCATGTCCATTTTCATTTTTTCCTGCCAAATTTCCTTCCACTCTTTACAGGTTGAATCCACTTAATGTTACTCTATATGATTTATATATATTGAAACCAAATGTCATGAATAACACTGATCCCACTACCCTGCAGCAGTGGGCAGTGCAGAATGTCACTTTTAAATTTGATTCAGTATTTTTAATTTGTATTTCTAATCGTCAGACTTCGTAATGCGTGGAAACAAATCAGTCAGGTGTTGTTTAAACCACGTGAAACGATGAGTCTGCCGCCATAATCTCCTAGAACTTTCTAGCTCTTTGGTGTTAAGGTGGACAAACTATCTTAGGATAGTGGGCCCTCCGTATCCGTGGGTTCGGTGTCCAAATTCAACAGTCGGCGATTGAAAATATCCGGCGAAAAAAATTCTAGAACATTCCGGAAAGCAAAATCTGATTTTGCTGTGAGCTGAGCCCTACCCTGAATCCGCGTGAATGGAGCGACGTGTACTCTTGGGTGCTGACAAAATGGAAGAGAAAAGAATGGAAAACGGAAAAGAAGAGAGAGATGAATTTCTACTTTCTTAGATAATGTTTATATTTTCTATATGTACATATGTACTGTAATGGTTCCATCTACACTGAACATGTAGAGACTTTTTGTATTTTCTAAACAATATGGTACCATAACTATTTACATGGCATTTACATTGAATTAGGTATTCTATGTATTCTAGGGATATGATTAAATTGAATCATTTTAAATAAGGAACTTGAGCATCTGTGGATTCAGATATCCGTGGGGGGGACCAGGAGCCGGTTCCCCACGGAGGAGATGGACGACCGGCTGTATTTGGTCATTAGTCATAGTGCCATTTTGGGTGCAGCTCAGCTTTGATGTGTTTAACGCCTCTGCAGAAGCTCGGAAGCCCAGTCCAGGTCCAATCCCAAGTGCAGTTCTGGGCTCTGGAGGCATCTCACCTGTCAGGGGTGGAGAGGTACTTCTGCTTCTGGAACTTCTTCTCCAGGCCCATGAGCTGCAGCTCGGTGAAGATGGTGCGGCTCCTGCGCGGCTTCTTCAGCCGGGGGGCGCCGTGCTCCGCCTCCGACTCGCTGCTGACGCTGACCGCCGCCTCGCCGCTCGGCTGAGGGGAGGCCAGGGAGAAGGGGTTGGAGGGCTGGGTCAGGTGAGGGATGCTGGGGGGCTGCCGCGTGATGACGGACAGGAGCGGGTATCCCCGGATGGAGGCGCCTGGGGAAGGGGGGGGGGGAGAGGGCGGTCAGCGAATGCCAACGACGGGTGACGCTCCAACGAAACGGGCCGTTGGCCGGTGAAGAAGTGAAACCTGCGGCAGCTCTTCGCTCTTAGCCGTCGCGGTTTGCAGGAACCCGGAATGCCTGTCAGGCAAACGATCGCGAATCGGCGTCCAACAGAAAAGCGTAAAAAAAAAAGAAGAGGGCGAGAGGATCAGCATTTCACAGATCGTCGTGCGACGCTGCATGCGGCGTCGTATTATGGCCCCGACAGGTGGTCGGGCACGCAGACCTCTCTCCCCCCACCTTGGCCGCTCTCCGGGGGGGGGGGGGAAACAAGGCAGTGGGAGAGAAACTTAATGGCCCTGGAGATTTAGCAGAGATTTAGCAGTCCTGCCCTGTTCCATCGAACTCCTGCATTTAATAATTATTTTACGACATGGGGGGGCACACGAGAGACACAGACACGACTCCACCGTGATCTCCAGAGATGGGGGCTGTAAATCTACCCCGGGTGAGCACCGGCCCCCTTAATCCAGACATTTCTCAGACAGCGCGGAGACACTGAGAGAGATAAAACTCTCGCACTTGTCTGGAGCGAGAGTCGAGCCGGAACAAACATTACCTATATGTGAGCTTCGCATGAAGAAGGAAAAGCAACAGAAAGAAAAATGCAGGCCTTTGGATATAAGTTTGCTCTGCCCTGTAATTTAGAAGTAAATTAAGAGTGACGTGGGTTTTATGGAGAGGGGATACGAGAGAAGCCCAGTGCTGTAAAATGATATGCGCTCTTGGGTGTATGTTTGCTCATTTGTTTTCCCTTCCGCGGTATAACTGTAGATGTCTCTCATATCTTATCTTTTAATGACAGACTTGGAAAATAAGTTGACGGCCCTCGCTCTTAGAAAGGATGCTAATGGTGGTAATGATCGCAAATCATCGGCGCCTCTCCTGCACAATCGCAAGTTTGGGTGTCCTGAGACAGATCCGGCCCGCAGGTGATGCGTGACCGTCTATCTGGTCTGTGCTGTGAGGCCTTCCCACCACCCCCCACTCCACACACACACACACACACCCTCCCCTCCCTCTCACTCCAAGTGACAGGGCTGCACTCAAAGGCTCCATGACATCATCGCTGACTGATGACCTCACCGGCAGTCTCCCACTTCGGCGAACCAATGGGCATCACTGCAAGTCTGAACAGGGCCATACCCCCACCCAGTCAACCCCCCCCCCCAACTCTTCCCTCTTCTGTACATCTTTTAATCAGACACCCCATACAGACTCCCCTGACTAGCTTATCCCACCACACTTGCTGTCATTATTTACAGTTAATATATTAATAACACACATAGTTCAAATGATATTCGATTCTTTTAAAAAAAAACATTTAAGTCATCAAACCTTGTATGCTACTTTAAAACAACCCAGCTTCAGGCTTATCATTTTAATAAATCATTTTAATATTCACAGTCGGTATCACCCTGTTTTTTAAGTGGTTGCACTAATTCCGCGCTTTCCCGTACCTTCAAACCTAGCTACTCCAGTACTGCATCACTCTCCGTCGGACAGAAAGCACTCGCATGAAATGGCTTTGCCTCGTGTCAGTGAGCCTTAACAGCAAGTGGTCCCAATCACAGCCGTGTCAGTTGCCTAGCTGTCAAAATCTTTGTGGGAAATCATTTATCTGTCAGAATCGTCACCTGTTTCTGCTTTTCATGTGTGCGCTCTCAAGATCCCCGGGCCTTCGAACTGCCGAACGTCCTGCGGTTCTCCTATTTCCTGCCCGTGAACTGAGTCCAGGTGATCTTGTGGGACGTATGCGTGCCGATAAAACTCAGGAGTCACTGGAACTTAGTAAACAACAGCTTAAAAAGGTTACTTCTTACCAGACCTGTCGATTCAGCTGTCCTACTGCCATTGCGATTATTACATTTTGCCACAAAATTTCCTCATAAAAAATTTTGAGCATTTTACCACAACTGCTCCAAAAGATAGTTCTATAAACGAGGTAAAGACCGCGAGTCGTATTGGATAAATTATCCTAAGCGTGAAATTAGCTTTGAGGTGCTTTTACACATCGTGCTTTTGCCGTTTAATCAATAAATAAATAAATAAATCGTGTTTGATATCATTCACTGTGCCACCAGCCTCCTAAGCGTGTTAGCATGGGCCTTGGCCCGACCTCCAGTCCAGCTCCGAGAAATCAGAGTCACCGACTCCACAGAACGCCTGGTTTTGGCCGGTGTCCGACGAACAGGCTGATCAGAGACCCAGAAGGCATTTCTCAGGCGATGTTCGTTTGTGCTAGAAGCCCAGCCCGGCCCCAAGTGGGTGAAAGGCTCCCGGTGACATGTCAGTACAAGCAGCTCATGTTGTTGTGATACATTTATTATCATTTTTAAAAATGTCTTTTAAACGTACCGAATCATTATCCCTGAGCAGCGTGCCAAGCTCGGCATGATCTTGGCAGAATTATCCAGCCAGTTAAACTTGCGTGTCAGTCGAATGACCCGTCCGCGGCCCCTGGTCTCTGCCTTTGATGACCCGCCAAACTGCGCCGGTTCAGTCGTATTTAGCTGATCGCCACTCGGTGAATTAGGAGTCTCACACCTTGTTTACAGTGAGAGTTACTTCTACAAAGAAAACGATTTCAGGAGCTTCCATGTTTGATTTACTAACAGGTCGTAACAGCCTGGGGTGGCAACTGTAAAGGCTGTCGACCAGGTGGGGTGGTTATGACAGCAAAAGACAGAGTGTATAGGCAAAACAATAACAAATTAAAACATTTTAAAAAACCATGCTGAAAAAATCATTAGAGACCATTATGAAAATCATTCATTCCTAATGGAAGCTGGCCTCTGTCTTCCATTAGGAACCATGCATAAGACTGATTTAAAATTTCCTGCAGAATTTAATGGTTTGTACTGGGTTACAATGGGTTCTACCTTTACTGGTATAAAATAATGTTCCTACTGGTTTATATTGATGTCCAGCAACCAATCGTGGTTTTCCCTTGTTCACTGTTTACATTAGACCGGTATTAAATGTGACTCGCTTTTTAAAAATTAATTTCTTGATTTCAGACCACTACCAATTTTTATTTAGACTCTGGCAATATAGTAATATTGCTAAATATGGTGGCATATAGTTATGCATCTAGTTTTGTAGAACAGTATCATTAAAATAATGCAGTTTTCATGTTTACAATACATAATATAGTTCAGTAAAACAAAATAAATGACAAATACAAAACATTTTACCCAAAAGGGAAGCTACTAATAAGACTATTAGGAATTACCAGTACAAACTACACAATGGAATCATCTTACTATAAATATCTGAAGATTAAAGCCATAAAGCCCCATGACATGGATTGATGGTTTCCATCAGGGTTATTTAAGGGCCATTAAGAACAATTAAACAATTAAAGAGCCATAGAAATAGCATTTACATTGAACTAGGCATTATAAATAATCTAGAGTTGGATTAAGTAAAAAGAATTTGGGGTTCAGAGCCTTTAGTCGCACTGTCTGTGGAACTTCCTCCCTCCTGATATTCATAGTCTTGGCTGCTTCTCTACATTCAGATCTTGGCTCCAAACTACTCTTTTTAAACTCGATTATTCGCTTTAACTTTTAACTTTATTTAGGTACCATTTTATTTATCTGACTGTGGCAACTTTGAATGCATTAACGCGTACAGAAGTATGTTTGCATATTGTGCGAATTGTTTGTGTAAGGTATCCTTGAGTTCCTTGAAAGGTGCCTTTAAATAAAATGTAATAATAATAATAATAATAATAATAATAATAATAATAATCATTATTATTATTATTATTATAAGAAGAAGAAGAAGAAGAAGAGGAGGAACCATTAGGGATTCCTAAAATAATACAAAAAACGATTAGAAGCAACCATTAAATACCATCACAAAGAAAACCACAGAAGGAAACCATCAGGGTTCCAATAAAGAGACTTGGTACCACCAGTACAATTCCATTTCATAAGCAGATTTCCATTCGGCTTTAATTATGTAAACCAGAGGGGCCCATGAGAAGCAATATACCATTAAGATAGCATAATAAACAACACGTAGAATATTAAATTCCAGTACAAACCATTAGCAACACTTAATGGTTATTAAGAATTCTGAAAAGTGTTTGTATTTTGCTGGGGGTGGCAGGGGGGCTCCGTTTAACACATCAGCATTTTAGACTAACAGCACTGTGCCAGATCATCCGACACTCGTAAAATTTTCCTCGGTTCGCTTTGGCCCCATTGGGATATTTGACGAATGATGGAAGGGAACAGGTACCGGGCAGGAGTGCCCCCCCCCCCGAAAGCCCCGCGCTAACCGAAGCCTCGTCCATCAGAGGGGCTCGACCGCATCCAGGTCGGCCCCTCGTCCGCCCTAACCAGGATGACAACACCCCAAAGTCACTCACCCCAAGCCAGTCCCACCACACAGGTGTCCAGGAGCAGCGCTGCCGAATGAGAAGAGATGCATGTCCACTTTTCACCGCACTGCCAGCGACGATCTTATCTCCGTCGGTCTTTCTAGAAATGCCTCTGAAAGCTTCGCCCCGGGTTCCAATGAGAGACGAACTTCCAGGTGAAATATTATAAAGCCGCATTAAACCAGCCACCTCGCTATAGTTGTATAACGTCAACTCCATATATCTTTGTTTAAATGGGGGAAGCAGAAAACAGCTAATCCACACGTCAAATTCATCCATTACGGTGACTTTACGGTTCTCAGCTTTGCTGAAATTAAGATGTTTTTAATTAATTTATCTTTATATTATTATGACAATAAAAGTGTTACTATCATTGTTGCTGGTATTAAATTCAGAAATGATTAATAAAAGAAGATAATCAACTTTGTTATTGTTATGTTTTGTCGTCGTCCCCCACTGGATTTTAAAACAAACAGCACTGTGCTACACTGACCTCTGCTGGACGGTGCTGGACTGACAGCATATCGTGTGCGAGACAAGCGAGCCGATCTCTGCTAGCGTTAACTGTGGGAAAAGAGGCCAATGGCCTTTACCAGCTCAGAGACTCCATATCTGCCAGCTTCTATATTAGGATTGCAAGCCATTGAAGTTCTTGAATATACGGTGTCTCACACCCCTACATATTCAAATAAATGGTTCACCCCGGATCGGGAGCTGGGGATTATGCCACCCCATCTATCCACAAAGGGCCACCCAGAAATCTTAGTGTCACACCATGCCCAATGAACGCAATGGGAATAGTTAAATGTACTTATATCCCAGTTCCATTCAACCTCCTCCCTTTGAACTGTGAGTTCTGACACGCTTCCAGCGATGAGTAAAAAGCCATTGATCATTATCTAACTCATAACCCCATTCACTTATAAAACTTTCAAACAAGTTAGTTACATATACACAGCCCCACTAATTAGTTGAATCCCTTCCCACAGTGAGACTCTTTAACCTGAGTGTGCTTGATTGCTTGTTTGAGAACTGTGCGGTGTGCAAAATTAATTAAAACACACATACTGTACATTGCGAAATTCATTTTAGACACATTGCCTATTGAATTTTCACTTTTTCCTCTACAGAAATGGAGAGATGAAATATCATTGCCAAAATGTGCTAGCGATCTTTAGCATAATGCTAATGCCCGCGACAAACACGTACATCTGTATGTAAGAGTTTGTTTCACCATCACAGGTTTATGAACAGGTCAGACTAAGTGATAGTGGGTGATATATGACACATGATATACGACATCTGATATATGATGATCGCTGGACCACACCAGGAGTGTGAGACTCATCTTCTGTTAACACTGTTCAGCTCTAGGAGTTTGTTTTTTGGGTCAATTAACGCTCAAGTGGCTCTCACTCCGATGTGGGCAGAATCGAACGGCATGTCGAACGAAACAGCATTGCTCGCATGGAGCAAATTCAGCTGGATTGTTCAGAGGATAAAACAGAAACGAGCCAGAACAGGCCCCGTTCAAGCATCATTTAATACATTTTTTTACCCTCTAGGGAAACGTTGTACGCATCACAAGTAATTTCCGAATGTCTGCGATATCCATATGAAGTCGCAAAATGATGAAAAAAAATGTCTTGTTATGCAGCTACTGTCACTTGTAATGCAGGAAATGGATATCATTTTCGGTGTGCCGGGTCTCACATGTCATGGTTAAGCTGCAGACTTAGGTAAAGCTAAAGGAGATTTGCCAGTGAAGCAGGAACCGTGGATTTGGTCTTTAGTTTTGAACATGCCGTTCGTGGCACCATGCCCCCCCTCCATTAAGCGTCTAGACACACACACCTTCCGGAGTCACAGTCGTACTCTTTTTTTGTGCTACGAACACACCTCAGGCCGCCTGTGTTTGGGAGTGTGTACAGCGATGGAAGGGGGCTCCAGGTACCGACAGCCGTCGCCACTGCGACACCCCCGTTGCTGAATCCCCAATGTGTTTGACCATGACGGTCTTGAGTGTGAAGCAGCCTCACACCAAAGTGAGGGAATACAAAAGGTGGAAGACAGATTCACCTTATTCAGACCTCACCACCCCCCCCCAAAAAAATTTTTAAAAAAAAACGGATCTGACTTTGCACAAAAACAAGTTCAGAGTCTCCCATACCGAACAGGAAGTACCACCTAAGTCTCACATGGTATGTCATGGCGGTGACTCCATTTGATCTTCTAACAAGCAAAAAAAACTACCCTACACTTTGAAATTATTCTGCACTCGCCCAGTCCTTTCGGAAGCTTTGCAGATAATATATAGTGAAGCGAGGATTTAAATTCACTTAACATTGTTTTCCGGTTAGTTGAATATTAATGTTATGGGGAAGATATAGAATTGCGGCCTGTAAACACTATCAAGTGAGATAACCGGGAACTTTTTTTGCAATAAAATTCACTCAATTTAAAAGCTGGAATAATTGTACTTTAACTGATGCTTTCCTGGCTGCTGTGCTCTCTAACATGAGGTCGCCGGGTTAGAGACGTCAGCCGTATTAAAGGGTCATCCATGTAACTACTGCCGGAACATCGGCATTATTTTTGTGCTCTTTATTGGCAGATTTTCCTGACATCTGTGGGCCAACGGTGCAAAGTTTTGTTGCGTTAAATAACATGTCGTTAGGTCCTTCGGACTGGGCTGGCGCACAACGCAGGTGTTCGGCTTGACTCACAGGCTGCGATTCACACTTCTAGTCGTGAAAATCTTGCAATTTCATAGTTAAAAAAAAACAACTGCAGCAACAACAACAACATTATTATTACTATTTGATTATTATTATTAACAACAACAATAATAATAGTAATAATAATTCAAATTTTTGAAACTTTTCTAGCATAAAGCCGAGACAACTCTACGTAGACCAAGTGTGAAGGACGCCTGCTTTCAAAACCACATTGACGAAATATAGCTATAAAATGCATATTGTGTAACATATTTATAATATAATATAGCCTACATAACGTCCTCATATTTTGTGCTGACTTTAACTTCGTAATGTGATACTATTTTTCATTTATTAGTTTATACCAGTTGCGAAGATTAAGGAGTTTTTTCGGGAAATTCAATTCATATAGAAAATAAAGGCGTAGAAAAAGCAAAAAAAAACGATATGTCAATATAAAGCTTCAGTGATGCATTGATTAGACAGTGGTCTGAACTGCGGCTATGTAACTATAGTCTACAGGCTGCTAATGTCATGTCAGCTGCACGTCTATCTACAAAATGGGGGCAAAACATCAGGGAAAGAGCGGAACTTAAAACTGTAGGGTTCCAACTCAACATAACTCACATGCCATATGTCTACATAAAATATTTAAAATTAGAGTAAAACAAATAAATAAATTCATAAGTGATGCATATGTCTGTATCTGCGCCAACGTAGCTTAATACGAATAAATTCGGCTTAAATAGTAAGCAGGGTCAATTAAACCCTAAAATGTGTAATAGTGAAAATCCTAAGTCCTGCCAAACAGCCGTCATTGGCACTGGGAAATTTGTGGGGTACATCCACAACCAATTCGTACTATCGGTCATTTTTCTTAAATTCCTAATCGTGGTAGGTTAACATTGCAAAGATTAAAGTAAAGCCCACTTTCGTATTATACACGCCGTAAGGTTTCCTCACTTACCGGAACATGAGTGCAGGGGTTTGGGTCGGACGATGAGAGAAGGGCACACTGAATACAAGGAAAGTTTCTCAAAATAATCGCAGGTCTCCTTAGATAGTATTTCGTCAATCATAAAAGTCTTGTAGCGCCGCCTGGCTGCTTTCAGCTGCCCGGGAGAAGAGAGCCTTAACTCGGCTTGGCAATGCATTGTCGCCCGCCGTGTGGGGCAAGGTTACCGCAAAGCAAAACTCAACGATGAAAACAAAACTGAAGCCAAGAGTGTAACTGTAGCAGATGACCGTAGCGTACGTGAAGATGTCGATTCGGTGAGTTAAAATGGCTTGCTGATGTTTCCAGGAGGAGTGACTGTCTTCCGTCTGGGAGTTTGTCCGGCTGCGGAGTCTCTTCAGCGCCGCTGCGCTGCTTCTGTGTATCGCGGGTTATTAATGGGCTGAGCACCAAGGGCCCCGGGCGCTCACTATATAAACGCTGTTCATATTCATACTGCACTTCTCAGTCTCCGGACACTCTGGCTGTCAATCAAATCCCCTCTTTCTCTCTCTCACTGCCCTCTGCTCTCTCTTTCTCTCACTCTCTCCCCATCTACCTGTTTGTCATTGTCAGCCTTTAGTTGAAATAAACTTGCCTCTCTCTCTCTCTCTCTCTCTCTCTCTCTCTCTCTCTCTCTCTCTCTCTCTCTCTCTCCTGTGTAGCTGGTGGTGAAGGCAGTGACTTCAACGTGTCTCAAACTCGCGCCCAGTTATAGATTTAACTCGCGCTTTGCTTTCAGCGCAGATAACTTTACAGTGGAATATGAATTTAACAATGATAAAACATTTTTAAAAATAGACAAGTGAAAACTCCGCTCTCTCCCTGCATTTTTATAACAGTCCGCTACTTTTAAACATATATTTTATTAAATAAAACTAAACGTGAAAATGTATAAAATATCACAGTTTTATCGCATACTTTTTCATCTGATAGCCTGCACAGGGTCAGCAACAAAATTTGCTGAGCTAAAAATTTCTGAGCCACATAGTTTGTTATATATTTCAGGAGTGTAGCCTGTGTTTTCGTTTTATTGCTTATTTAATCTTATTCACTTAATGAGCAGGTGTGCTTCGACAGCGCTTTCGCAATTGTTTCTATACTTGGACTATATACGCACTAATTATGTTACGCGCTTGCCTCCGCAATACTTTATTATGGATGATTAAATTTTAAAAGTCGTGGTCATAATATTTCCTGTTGAGCTTTAGCTTCAGTTACAAAACAGATCCGATGCTCGTTAATATATATTAAATAAATTAGGGCACAAAACACAATTTTGTATAATAATTTTGTTTCCTCCTGCAGTACTGGTGTTATTTTTCACTTCATGCACGTGGGTATGGCCAAGCGTCACAGGACAGCGCGCCTATTCATTTTGGCTTTAAAATACTTTTAAAAGCGTCTTCGTTTGTTATTTGGGGCTTCCCTAGTAGCGGAAACCATTGCAATATTATAATTACAAAAGAAAACTCTGTGCAAACCATATAAAAGGCAGAGGTTATTTTAATAACGTGGGAAAATGTTAAGATTGTTGGTATTATTTCGTTAGGCGATAATTTCACTGCGGGAAAAATATATAAGATTAAGACTGAAGTTGAGATTATGATGGACTTTATCCCAGGGAGCTTTGCATTAGAAACACCATATACATCACAAACGAACATACATGTTACCAAACAGACCAGAAATGCTATTTGAAACTAGTTGGAAACTTCAAGCGCCCGGCATTTTGTAACATTTTTCTGTTTTTGTTTTCTACATTTTTATTGCTTCATTCCTGATCTTAATTGTAGTTTAAAATGTTATTTTAACGCATATGACTAATATTGTACATTTCGTACATTCTACATTACACTGATTTTGGGACGTATCCTGGAAGGATCAAAGATGATAATAATCAACATATCGCATTCCTCTGTAACCATTTATTTCTATAGTTCATAGTTTGCAACGATGTGATTTTCTCATAATTTAAGTAAATATTGTGATTGCCCTGGTAAATTTGTAGTTGTTTATTATTGGTTTAATTCTACATAATTAAAATTACGATTTCTGTTTTTAATATCATGCAATAATGACAATAATAATCAATACAAAAAAAGCAACTTCACAGTTTAAAAAGTATTTGTGAAATTTATTTATCACACAAAAATGTATTTGAACTCCAGATTATTCATTTCTGTTTGCATTATAATAGTTGTAAAATCACATTAAGGTGAGAAAATACCTCGCATTCCGGCCCTTTCCTTCAATCAAACACGTGCACGCAGACACACATCATAATTATGTTTTTATAATAGCTCTACAAGGTAACATTTTGTTGTGGTAGGTAAATGTAATTTACAGTTGAAGAAAGGTAGTAACCTCTTTATATGACATTTTAAAAAGAGGTCCGTCTTCATCATTTTAAAATTGTCGTGTCCGCCTCTACAATGCTGTAATTGTTTTACACATCACGTGCCAGAACCATTACCCGCAGAATTTCGTGGAGATCGGAATAATTTTCCCCCATTATGTACGAAATTTGACTGTGTAATATACGCTTCGGGAAAAAGAAAAAATATATATTACTTTACATGTATTGGAAAAATTCCCACGTGATTATTCTAATATGGAACGTAACACACCCTGATTGTTAACTAATGACTAATAATTTTTTTTTAATTAAATAAATACCGAGGAATGCGAAATTTTGGGTTTACATGCCATTTTAGACTTCAGATAAAATAGAATTTTATTCGTTTGTTCGTTTGTCAGTTTTGTTAATTCCTAGTAAAGTGTTTTTTATTATTATTTGTGTTTTGAATTATTAGAAATTAAGCGATACTGCGTTATGATCGATTAAACCCGCACAGATCAAGACATATATTATCATTATTACTATTTTACTGTACTGAGTTCATCTAGAGTGTTGGCAGAGACGTCTGCGGGTTCACTTCTCACAGAGCGAACGAGGGAGCTGCACTGTTGCCGTTTTTGCGCGGAGCTGTAGAAGGCAGGCGAACACGGGCGAGAGCTCAAAGGCGTCGAGGCAGTTTCGTTTTTGAGGTATGTTGATACGCCATGATGACTTGATGCAGTGCATGTAAATACGCGGAGTTACTGGATACTATCTTTATCACATGTGTACACCGGGGGCGATGCCAGCCTCGTGGAAACTGTACCGAATTTGTATATAAATTAGAATTTCCTCCGTATTATGCTCTAAGCTCATAATGGTTGCGTTGTTGAATGCATTCTCTTTCAGTCTTATAGTAACAGCTACACAATCACATCACTTTTAAAAGGGCTTTTTTAAAACGGAAAAGGAAAAGTCTTAAGCATGTAAAGTAGACATTATACTCTTACTCTGTTGACTGGATATACTATACACGTCAGAATGATGCTGAGGTAATGTGTGGTCCATGAACAGACTGATCACATACATGACCAATGTGCAGGAGAACAGTTTTAAAATAATTTTATTTAACTTTTACAGTGTGGGTTGTTATTGGGAGGAAATATGAAACTTTGAAAGGGAATATCTGTGCCTCCTGCCCAGCGGGCTGGATCAAAGTCACAGCTGTGGGCAGGGACTGCCGATTTCTTTGCTGTTGTGGACAGCAGAGCAGAGTATTGGGGAAGGGTTACAGAGTTGGAGCGTTAGCCACTTGTATCGCTACCAGCCCACAAAAAACCCAGCTTCTGTTGGGAGAGGGGGTCACCTCTGTTGGCAAGCAACTGAGGATACTCTTCTATAAAAGGCTATATAACCCCCACTCCCCCCTCCACCCTCACAGGCCCAAAGACGCCAGCCAGATCAATCAATTAAAACAGTTATGTCCCTGTCACTATGGCTAATAACAGCCTTCCCAGTACTGTCTGCGATTCCTCCAACTATAAGCGCGGAATTTGACACCCGTCAGACTGTGAGATGACAAAGAGCTCACTGGGTGGATGTAGACCCATCAAACGCGGCATGTCTGCCGCACGAATGCAGATTATAGACCTGCCACATATGAAGGGATTTCGGCCTCGACGTCACTCGGACCTCGATAAGAAAGGTGATACAAGCTCAACTATATAACTTGAAATGTGTCGCTTTCATTCTGCTACGTAGCCCCTTCTAGTATACAAGGCAGATCTATGTGTGCTAACCCTCCATCACTCCACCACAAGCGCTGCTGGGTTTTTACATCCCTGAACATGAATAGTCGATATTGATCTCAGTATAAATGCGCATTAAAGAATGAGGAACAGAACTTCTGGTTAAGTGTTTAATCAGTCTACTAATGGCAATCCGGCATTAGTTTATAGGCATGTAATACAGTCGCATTTCCAAAAAAGACAGGAAAATGTCAATAGAAACAGAATGTTATGATTTGAAAATCACAAACACCCCATACATAATGGAAAAGAGAACAAAGGCAGCATGTGAAATGTTGAAACTGAGAAAAAGTATTATTTTTTATGACAAATATATGTTGAATTTGAACTTGATGCCAGCGACACGTTTCAAAAAAGTTAGGAGCGGGCATGTTTACCACCGTCTTGCATCACCTCTTCTTTCAACAGCCCTCTGTAAACGTTTGGCGACTGAGGAGAGCAGTCGCTGGACTGAAATGAAAGTGAAATGTTGTCCCACTCTTGCTTGATACAGGATTTCAACTGTTCAACCGTTTGGGTCTCATATTTTTTGTTTCGTGATGCAAAAATCTTTTTTCAGTGAGTGACAGGTCTGGACTGCAGACTAGTCAGTCTCGCACCCGGATGCTTCTACTCCAGAGTCACGTTGATGTGATACGCGCAGAATGTGGTGACGCTGTCTCGCTGAACCATAGAAAGCCTCCCCTGACAAAGACCCTGTCAGGATGTAGTTCCAAAGCCGGTATATATCCTTCAGCATTCATGGCGCCTATTCAGATGAGCAAACTATGCAAGCCATGGGCACTAATGCACCCCCATACCATCACAGATTGTGGCTGCTGAACCATCCAAGTGTTCCTGAGCCCATGCAGAGATTTCCACTATAGGATCGTGTCTGTTTTTAAATCTAAATTTCTCTTCAAATCACGTTATTAGGGTATTAGAACAAATAAGCTAAAAGAAAAACTATTAACAGCCCTCAAGCAGAACGAAATGACTTAAGTGTCTTGTTGCTTAATTTCGAATTATTCAACTTCTTGATCCCGACTGGAATAAAGGGCGCCATCTGCAGGCCGATATATAATATAGTCAGAAACACCGAGCGCTATTTGTGAAATTATACTTTGATTAGTATGGATATGCTTAAACATCACAACATTGTTAAAAATGTTTAAATTATAACATTAAATTAGCATCCTTAGATTTTTCTCCATCGGTATAAAGTGATTATTGAAATGTTGTTCATTAGTTAAAATATTGCAAACTGTTCCCTTGGTGCTATGTCAGCGTGCCTTACGCTTCCGTACTTACTTCTAGACCAATGCCACATCGTTTTTGCCTACGTTTGAAATGGTTGGCGTGTTAAATCGCTTGCAACTACAGTCAAAAGTCCATTTCCACACAGCACCGGCTCGGCTCAGAGCCGCTGGCCAAGGTTCTGAAAGCCGGTACGTTGATTATTACAACTCCTGCTAAAGCGGCAGCGTGCGATTAACTCTGTTTCAGCGTCTTCCTTTTTATTACTTCTCTTTGAAAAGAAAAAAAAAAACTCAAAGGAGCGTTTTACCGGATCATTGTAAGAGAAATATTGACCAGAGAGACATCTTTTTATATATTATTGGAAGAACGCCTGGGTGACGTACAGCTGACACGCACAAGATAAGCTAAAAGAGAATTCAGGTTTGAGCTAAAATGCTAATCGAATATAGCATATTGAGTATAGTGTAAGCGAAGTATATGTGTTGCTAACTGTACATCCTACCCTAACCAGCCTGAGGTGGTTCTGAGGAGGGGGTGTAAACTGTTTGTGTACCCCTGTAAAAGTTATGCTGACCAGAAAAGTCTTCGGAACATACACAGAGGTACTACTGAATGAGTTGTTCGCTTGAATTCAATAATAAAGCGAAGTCATATATAAAGGCATTCATCTAAGTGTCATAAATTTGTAGCACATCATATAGACCATTCTCAACACGGCACTCACCTTCTCACCTGCTATTTGAAAGAGCAAGAGTTTTAAAACAGGTGCACATCTAAGCACTGCTGCTTATTTAGGCTGTTTTCTAAAAGGTAAGCTACAAACCTAGGTTAACATAACCTTTTCGTCAACCAAAAACGTAAATAACAAACATAAATAATTCATACATTCGCCTAGAATTCTAGGCTTATCTGAGACCACATCATTTCAGAAACAACGGACAATCTCCGTCCATGGTGAACCAGGAAATATTTCCGAAATATTCAATTTCCCCCATCATCAGACAAAAAGAAAAAAAGACAACTTACGTAACCATAAGAATTTATTAAAAATACCTGAGTTTTCTAACACAAACCCTTCACATGTTCATAAACATGGTCTTTTTGAAAGAGACTGACAAATTTCCATAGGTCTTGTAAAAAGCACAACTATAAAATAATTCGGTCTTGGTCATTTATCAGTGGTCAAAGCTTTCCGTGTCACCAATGACAAAATAGCTCAGGATTTTTTCTTTTTTTTTTTCTTGTCTTCAAATACATTTTCCAAACACTCCAATTACGCATCCTAGTGCAGGCTACTACTACATTTCAATTGACTCCACTTATAAAACAGTGAAAATATGTGGGGTTGTGGGCCAGAAAATACTGCATGTAAAATGTCATTAAAACAAAAGATCCCAAAAATGGTGTCTGAAAAAACGCACATTTTTACATTTCTTGTACAAAGCACATAATTACAGAGCTTTTTAAAGTTTCTTTTTTAAAATAATAATAAAAAAATGAAAATCATAACTGATGTGTATCCAATTTTCTCTGTGACTCCAGCACTGCGATGTTTCGGGCGTCTAACTACAGCACCTCGCAGGAATCACTTCTTATGCAGCGTTAATCTCTAAGAAAATAAAACAAAAATAAAATACATACAGCCTGCTTTATGCCAAATTCAGCACCCATTAGTGAACCCTCACCTCCAGACATTACTCCATGTTTCCCTTATTATAATGAGTCTATAAAAAGTATTTTGGTTTAAAAAGTAAAAAAAAAAAACCTTTTAAAAAAAACAAAAGATAAAGTTAAAAGAAAACGAGAAACGAGCTCCTGTTGAATCAGTAGCGCCTCCAGCGGCCATCTCTAGGTGTATCCCTTCGCCTCTCAGGATAGTCCCGGCTCCGCCCACCGTCTCTATCGTCATGGTGATAGTAGTCACTCCTCTGGCCCCGGTGATGCCTTTCTGAGCAAAACTCCTGCTGCCGCTGCTCCCTGCTGGAGTGGCCAGCGTTTTCGTGCTGGTGGGCGTGCCGGTGGCCCCTGGACATGGGGCTGTCCGGCTGCCAGGAGCCTCCGTAGCCCGGGCTGCCCCCATGTCCCTGGTGCTGCTGGACGCTGCCATTTATCTGCATTTGCCGCGCGTTCATCTGATAGGGGGTGGGAGGGGGGGGGGGGCAAAACAAATCATTTAGAACCGGGGGGGAAATAACAGTTAATGCAAAAAAGTTTGTGCTTTTCTGAACATCACAACACCACAGAGAGCAACCTTCCGTCTTACTTCTGAACAGAGATGGCTCTTCATTAAAAGAAGAGATGTCTGACCTCTGTCCACTCAGAAAACACAAGCCGGAAAAGTAAAAGAATTATCTTTCCCTCCACAAACAGAAGAAGAATCCAGTCTCTGCAGTTCAGTTCTTGGTTTACAGTTTTTTCTTTTCCCTCTTCTTTAATTGGTCCTAAATGGAATTGGTTCTGCGTGGAGTGAGACCACTTACCACTGCCTGCCTCTGCAGATTGTCCGGGGATGAAAAGGAGCGCTGCAGACTCTGCGGCGGCGAGAAGGACGGGGAGCCCATCTCATCCATCACTCTGTCATGCCTGGATACGTCGGGGCGGGGCAAACAGATTAGGCGCTTAAATACATTTCAAATAAGATCGAAAGATCGTGCCCGTCTTTGGTTACTATTAAATTCCATTTCAAATGCCTTTAAGAGTCTCCATGGAAATATCGCAGCCCCTCGCAAAACAACATGCGTGCGAGTAGCGCCTGTCGTCATGGCGCCGCAGTACCTGCCCCCGCGGTGAGTAGGTGTGTTACAGGGGCTGGGGTTCTGGTAGCTTCCGGGGCTGCTCCCATCCTGGCTTATGTGGCTGCTTCCTGCGCAATAAGAGGAAACAATTACCAGTCATTTAGCAGCAGTCATTTTAACCGGTTCCGCATTTCTGATCAGTCTGGCACGTGTGTGGTTTGAAGACGGAGCCACTCCTCCGTCAAGGTGCCAGTATTTAACACATGAAACACCTGGCTGCATGCCGAAACCGTGACGTCAGCTGACGCTGAGCCAGTGCATCCTCTGCCTCCATTGCGGAGCGGCCAGAACTTCCCTTGGCCAGAAAGAGAACCCGGGTCGGATATTTACGGGTTGAAAAGCACAGCTTTGACCGAAAATTGTTCCGAAACAACCCCCCTCACCTGCACGAAATTGTATTTTCAGAGGTCTTCCAAAGAGCCGAGTTCCGTTCATTAGGTTCATCCCGTAAGGGACAGACACCTCATGCTTGAAGTTAATAAATCCAAACTGTTTAGACCTTCCATCATTGTCCTTAGGTATTTTTACCTTTATCAAGGGCCCAGCCTAAAAAATAAAATGATAATAATTGTATTGCCACTCAGTAATGACAACTGAAACCAGAATAGGCGTGCTAGCAAACTACTGCTCAGAGATGATGATCACTAGAATTACCAGAATTGTACTGTATTTAATTTAATAAAATGCTGACTTTCTCCAGTCAGATCATAGTGTGGTCACAATTTTATGCAAATAAACCTTTCAAAGGGGGCAGTGCACTTGATAATGGGCACCACAATTAATGTTGTACATTTTATGGATGAATTACGAGACGGACACAGAAGAGGCGCCCATATTCTGCACGTATGTAGCGCCAATCCCGCTACGTCAGTTACGTAGGCCGAACGGGAGTCTACGCCGCCTGCGTAACGCGGGTAGCAGACGCCGTTTCAAAAAGACCATTGTCACTCCCAGCTCAAGGCTCAGGTACTAGAACTAACTCGAGAAAGAATTTCGGCTCCTACGCGGTTATACCAACATAAAATGTTCAGAGACAACTTTCTCACCTACGTTTACGGAGTGAAAAATGCGTATTACTATTACAGCCATCGGAGCCGAGGGTGCAGATAGCCTGGCATATTAATTCAGATAACACGCCGTTTAGTATCGGATATCACCGTTTACGGATACACAAACATTTCTAATTAATTTAGATACCCATACAGTTTCGCAAAAGCGCGGAGTGCTACGGAATTACACAGGCGTGTTTACATTTTTTACCTGTAAAAACAGCTCAAAGAGGAGCTCTTCCGTCACTTGAGGATCCAAATTACCAACAAAGAGCGTCCGGTCGGCTTCATCCGCTATACCCATGCTAGTGTGAGACCCTGTCTAGGTACTGTTTTAAACCCTTTAATGATGGATAAAAACCTAAACGTAGAAATTATATCCCTCAGGCCGCGGCTGTTCAACATCGACAAGCTACTATCTGCTTTAAATGCCGCCAATGTCTGCCGTATCACGATGCGTTATGTCGCACAATGTCGTAAAGCCGATTCCTGTTGTTGGCGACCTGCGTATTGTTATTTCTTTACAATATGCCTAAAATAATATCTTTAGCAAAATGGACAGTACTAAAATACCAATTGTAATAGAAACCGTTCATCTGTGCCACATTAACGAATCCGTACCTGACCTCTGCTCTTTGTAAACGCTAGCTTAATATACTATCCCTAATATACTGTATACATATATTATATTTACTCAGATTTGCATTTTTGTATCCAGTCTATATTGTGAATTTTGATATTTTTAAACGTTGAAAACAAGACATGTATAGATATCTCATTGTTTTTTTCTTCTTCTATTTTTCAAATGGATTAAATTAAAGGGCCCCTATATTTACATTGCTTAATTCATGCATAGGATTTGTTCTATTTTTATTGAGCTTTTGATATCCAAAATAAAATCTATTCACTTTTTATTTCCAACAGAAACTACAGATACAGATACTACATTTCATAGCTTAGACATAAATACTTATTTAGTTGAAATGTAGAAAAGTGTAGAAAACCACATTATTTAGAGTAAGTAATTCCTATAACTGTGCGCCAAACATACACATGTTTCAAAATAGGTTTTGCTAAAAATATTTTGATGCGTGGGTGCAGGTTAACCGTGCTCATGCGGAGACGGGAAAGGAAGCTGAGAATTTTTGGGTGCAAAAGCAGAGTCAGCAGGAAAAACGCAATGGTAGCTAGGTAGGCTATATTGTGGGGGATTCAGGGGTGTATCTGACTTGTTTATAGCGGCTATATAAAACGGAATTAAGGCCAAGTGTGTTTCCTTCTGAAAATTACTTGGTTTCCTTTATGGAAAATATAATTTCTGAAAAGTGTAAGTTGTTTTACATTTTCAGGAACTGTTTGGCCTGCTTCATTCATATTCTAAGGATATTGAAATGGCATGGCAATCTTCATGAGAAGAGCCACCTGCCCTGAGCTGTGCTGTGGGGGGCTGGGGGGGCTGAAACCTAGATCCCAAGTAGCACAAGGAACACGGTTGGGGTATTCCCTGTATCAAATGCCGGTATCAAGTGGGACTGCTTGGTAACATAAAGCACAAAAAAAGTACAATAGCATGGTCCATTGGGATTGGATCCGGCTTCTTTTACGTCACCAAGTAAAATATCCGTACGATTATATCAGAGTATAAATTGAGTATAAATAGAGTATATATTGCATACTATCAGTATAAATAATATCCTCCAGGCGCTATATACCGTGTATTCAGTGAATTTTTTGAAAATGTTATTTCGTTATACTGCATTGAAAAAGTAATGCCGCTAGGTGGCACTGCTTCCCCTCTTTAATTTATTGGGTGGCAAGGACCCTACGTCTACGTACCATTAGGACCATGAAGGGCTGCATCTTAGAACAAAAGTCCATGTTTTTAAAAAGATTTGGTGTCAGACTTAGACCTGGTACCACACGCTGAGCTTGGAGGGAAGCAGCTGAAAATAACATCGCCTTAGTGGAAGGCCAAAAGTCAGAGATATCCTTTCTGAGATTTTGTGTTCTTTATGTGAGAGGTTGGATCAGTCTTAAAATATTAAAATGTCAGGTATGAATGGACACTGTCAGTGCAGTTCTGTTGAGAGCAAGGGCGAGGACTTGATTGACTTTCCTTGCAATGGTACTAAAGAAAGACTATAACATGTCACTTTGCCCCAAGTGATTTCACTTCTCATCACTAATTGAAATGATAATCTAGGGATTGACTTGAGAGCAAATGGTTGTGAGTTGAAAGTAATGCAATGGGACACAGTTTGGGGAATCTAATATAAAAAGGCCACCCTCTAAAAGGCCTGATTTTCCCATCCGTTGTCATGTTAGGGGGCTAGTGTAACAGACACTAACAGTGACAATATTTCTGGATGCTTTTTAGTTGTTCCATCAATTAACCCTATGACCATTAAGCAGATGTGAACAACAGCTTTTTTTTCGTTTTTATTTTTACAAGAGAGGCTTTTATGTCGAAAAGATATATAGAGTCTTAATTTATTTTTGGATCGTTTCCTTTTTTGGGGAGGGGGGCAGATGTTTGCTTTCCGGCAAATTCCGTTACCCTGGTTATCCCGTCTGGCAGTCAGGCAGGTTTCCTTCACTGCATGTCGGAGATGCACTCCGTGGGATTAAAAGTCTGGCCTCGGCCATGACATCCGTCCAGCGTCCTGTGTTTGCATGACTGTATATCAAACTGAAAATGATAGACCACTGTTTAGGCACTGGCATCTGTCTTCTTCAGAGGAAACCCCCCCCCCCCCCCCCTTTCAGGTTGGGAGGGGTCACTGCCGAAGGGGTGCCGTGCCATTTTCGCCCTCTTCCTGAATTTTTCATCCATCCATTCTTTAATATTCATAATTCCATAATTTATGTTGAACGTAGGGGTTTAGGGTCATAAAACTCAGACAAATGTTTGCTGAATAAACCCTCTCTTTGCCGTGAGAAGACGGCATCCATTTACAGCCCTTGTCTCTTGAAGTCATCTAACGGCCCGTGTTGCTTCCATTCCACAAGATCCTACCATTTCAGTGCTTTTGTGGGATTAAAACAGGGGCATTTCATAATGAAAGATGACACTGGGCATGTCAATCGATGAACTGATTTATGTAAATCAGCCTGTGTTTGTGCATACAAGCCTGTGCTTGCCCAGCTGTGTCCCCATAAAAGCTGCCTGACTCAGGAAGGACCCTGTGCTGGACTACACATCACCTGACAAGGCTCAGAACATTCTGAGGGCCGCATAGAGCAAAGAAGAGCCCATTCTGGACAATTATATGCTTTAAAAGCCAGGCTTGGCCTTTCAGCATCTAAATCACAGTTACAGAATCACAGTTTCCATCAAACACGGACTGGGTCTCAGTTAGGTCCTCTAGGCCAACCTCCCCTCTATAATCGGTGCCCACGGGTGCCCCTGATGCTCTCTTAGTGACCTGCAAATTGATGGACAGATGACCGGGCCCCCTTCTGTGGCCCCGCACTCATCTGGGGGCCAGACAGTTCCAGGCGTACTGTCCGCTGGAATTCATCTTGGGCAGACTACAGTCTGGCTTCCAGTTGTCAAAAAGGATCAGATTAAGAGTCTGACATCACTTCTCTGTGAGTATGAAATTGTGCGCCAAAAATGATTCATATTATTTAATTTGTTATATTTATTTGCTAATTTTGCATCAGTTAGATCATATATACAGAATATATAAATTAGTTAAAATCACAGCATACATTCATACAAATTGATGACCATCACAAAAATACTGCAGGTTTTATTTATTAGTTTTTATTTATTTATTTATTTATTTTAAAAAGACTATACTAAGTTAAATATTAGTGATATTTCAGATCCACATATTCAGAGATTGGTAAAATGATCAAAATACATATTTAAAAATATTTTTTTTGTTGGAATTTCACTGACACGCAATGTTTAAAGATTATTTATATGAATGGATAATGGGGCAACAGCCTTTGCTGTCATATTTAAATCTTATTCGCAATCAGCAGCGGACGTTGCAGTGCAGCTTCTCGAGTTCTGCAGCAGTAGTGCAAGCTGCACGAAAACCGACACCTTGTGTAATGCGATATCAGAAAGAGCGAAGGCAGTGTGCTGTCTGGCGGCGGGGAAGTGGACATGATGAGGTTCGCTGGGCTCAGACCTCCGACGCGTCCGCGGCAGCCCCCAGTCCCGGATCCGCGGCGTCCGCGGGCTTGTTCCCGAACGGGCTGACGTCACGGACAATCGAATGCCGCTGGGTAGGAGGCGCTGGGCTCGAGCCGACGGTACCCCGGTGTGAGAGAATTGGAGTTTTAATCCCTTGAGGGGGTTTTTAAAAATGTGACAACTAAACGAGGATGTGGCGCTGATTTAGCCGCTGTACTTGTAGGTGGAGAGGAACCTCTGCCTTTAGCTGTCCCACACCAACCCACCACCACCCCCACCCCCCATGGATGAAGTGCCTCATTGATTGACAGGATGTTAGTGTCTTGCTTGTTTTGGTCAACTGAAGCATCGCTGATATGATTGTGCCCCCGTCCTTCCCAACACCCAGCTTGTTCAGTATGTGTGTGTTGGGGGGGGGGGGGGGGGGTCTGGCCGGGCACAAAAATGAAAACACCACCCCACACCCCATTTTTCCAAAGTTCGAAAAAATTTAC